>JAOYMU010000098.1:68490475-68501205 GCA_025802295.1 Psammodynastes pulverulentus
AACCTTGAGCCTGGAGAGATTCGATCTGCCAAATTACAGGCAGCTGGCTTGTTAGCAGAAGTCTGCAATTACAATTAATGCATCCTATCTTCTGCGCCACCAAGGCTCATATGTTCTATGTTCTATATAAAAGGGTAGAATTTTTCCCATTTCCTTCAAGCTGGAAACCTTAAAAAATGTGCTGCACATTGGATTATATTATGTAATGTAATTATGCAAATATATATTTTTTGTGTAACTGGAAAGGACCTGTTGAGTAGGAGAAATGTGGTCAATTCTGGGAAGAAGCTACAACTCTTAGTTAAACTATCCGATTTTTATTATTCATATTGTTTTGTTCAAGGTGAGTTCTAGAAGCTGATAAAGATGCAATTTCTATTATTTTAGCACAGTGAACCCACTCTGTTTTCTTTTCCAGCTGTGCAGGTACTTCTTAGAAGGTTACATTGCAACATTGTGGACGGAAGAATTCTAGTTACTTACATCCATAAAAGATGTTCCTTTTTATTTGTATTATGAATGCAAATTGTGTAAACCGTTTAAATGGTGTAAATCGCCCAACTGACATTCAGACATCATACTCTGGGGCTTAATCAGCTTCAGTTTCATCACTGTTTCCTTCGAATTGCTTTTTAGTTTGCTATTACACATAATAGTACAGTGGTGTGGCCACTTGAGCTGTTATGGTTATCATCACTGAATTATTAAAATCATAATAAAACTAATACGTTACCTTTCCTCTACAAGAATGCTTGGTTTGAAAGATTGTCCCAAAATCCATTAGAGAGTTCCATGAAAAAGTAGAGATTTGAAACCAGATCTTCTGGTCTCAGCCATCATCTTAAAAGCATTACACAATGTTGAGTCAATACATAATTGAGGGCAAGGAAGACTAGTTCACATAAGAACTATCCTTCCCAAATAGACATTGTTCATTACTCAGAATGAACATTTGCTTCGGTGGCTATGTAACAGGTTAAGCTTTATCCATGACACTACTTCAAAAGCCAAATAACCTCTGTTCATCACATTAATGGAGTCTGTGCATGTATACACATAGATGGGTATATTTAGAAGCCCCCTCATATATTCAGTACCTAGAAATTGCAATTTATCTCATTTGGGAAAAAGAATCAGTCAGAAACAAAAAAAAAAGGTTGGACTACCATATATGTTTATAGCACAAGTTCTGAACACCCTTGTGAAACTTTTCTATTACCCCAAAGCGTTCATTTTTGTTCTACAAAAAATTAATGGAGAGCTTTTAGTCTCCAAATTGCATAATAGCTCCTTAATTAAAAGAAGAGAAAGAGTAAGAGATAGAGAAAGAAAGAAAGAGAAAGAAAAAGATTTGAGGGGAAGGTGAAAGGTTTGACTTTTTAATTAAACTTTGGAAAGCAGTAAGAGAATTGAAACGATAATTTGCCTTGTATAGGGACTTCTTTTATAATCAAAGGAAGTTAATTATAGAGGTGAATAAGATGTGCAATCAGAGGTTTAAATTACTTCAAGTCAACAGACAAAAAGTTATTGATAGTTTCTGGATTGAATAAGGAAAAAATAGCTTATATTTTTAAAAAATCAATCTGGCATTATCAACACGCACACTAATTTATTATTATATAATTAAACATTGCAGATAGATAACAGTTTCCAAGAGCAGTGGACTACAAAATGTGCTGATAGAGGCAGTGTTACCAATGTTGTACATGATTGTCCACATGTTTGAATATCTGGGCAGACTTTTCTAGTTTTTTTCCTCCAGTTCTTTAGCATTATTGAGGAAGAATTAGACAAATACTTTGCAGAAAGGATAACCAAGAATCTGGAATTACACAAAGTAAAGTACACAAAGAGTCTTATATCACTGCATTTTAAACTGCATTTTAAATCAACTGCAGGTTCTGGATGGTCTTCAAAGGCAGCCTAAAGTAGAATACATTGCAATAATCCAGATCAGTAATGATAAGAGAGAGTCATCATTGCCAACCTGAAGGAGATCAATCCAGTTGAAATTATGTTTGGGGCTGAATCAGTTTCCTGCTGAATCACCCAGCATTCTCACTCTTCTTTTCTCCATTCTTCCACTGGGCAGCCTTATAGACAAAGGCACACATCAACAGGAAAAAGTTAATTTTTCCTATAACTTAATAAACAATTATTTTGCTGACTGCTCATAGGTAAATGGTTGGGTTAATAAGCTTGCTTCATAGTGAGTCCAGATTCTATTTTGGTTTCCTTGGTGGATACTTTTTTTGTAATGAGTTCATTCTTACAGTTATTCCTACAATAATTAAATTACAAATGAGAAGCAGCAGTCGTACTTAAAGGGCTTAGTGCTTTCATAACACTCTTCACTCTTCAGTGAGTTGTTAGTTCTTATTCTTGCTACAGCTACTACAAAAGAACCATCTAGTAAAGATTTTTGACTAGACTAAGCTCATTTAGGAAGACCTGAAGAAAATGACTTTTTAATCCTTCAAACTCATCATTAAACAACTTTCAGCTTTAAGTCAAAGCCCAGCTAAGGGTGATTTGCATCATTTGGTTGAGGAATGGGGTTGAGATGACAAGCTCTGACCAGATTTTATGGTTATTATTTTGATCAATGCAATATAAAGGTAGCCCTCAAAACCCTTTTCATGCTCTTTCCAATGTAATTTGTATTGGAATCAAAAAATAAGAAACTGGGCATCCAAACCATGATTCCCAGCCAAAGAATAGAGGACCAGAAATACTAATTATATTGTTTGGATATTTTCTAGAATTAATTTCCTTTCCCCAAGTATAATTTTATGCCCAAAGAACAAGCTTAGGCATCTTTCCATTCTTATAAATGTTTCTGCTTCTTACTGATATGACAATAGTATCTGTATTTTGGAACGGTTGACTTGGTATCCTGCCAGAAACTCTTCTACATTTCAGCCCTCTGGTGATAGAAGCAGTCATCAACTGTCTGGCAGCAATATAATTTAGCAGAATTAATCTGATGTTTCCTGCAATCAGTAGCCTTACTTTCTAGCTATTTATCATAATTACTGTTGCAGTGCATGATTCTCCCCTTTGAACTGACTTTGACCCTTGGAGTTACATAAAACTAGAAAGGTGGAGGAGGGAGGCCTTGTAGACTTTATAAGTTTATGGATGCCACTGAGCTTCCGTGTATAGTGACCACACTACACACCCTCAAGGTTTATGGGCTCACAGCCAATGAGATACGTTTTACAACCCAAAATCTCAAATCCTTCTAGATAGCCTTTGATATCTTCTTTTTATTTCTTACATCTCTCTTAGATTTGTAAAGTTCAGTCACTTTTCTACAACATAAGATTGCAATCTAAAATTCTTGGGTGGTCTGATTTTCCCCCCCCAAATCTGATAAGTGTTAGCATTGCAAAAAAAGGGGGGACAGGTTCCCAATCTATTAGACAGAAGAATGGATCTTAATGTTTTGGGAAACCTACTTTCACAATATATGCCCCAGAATCTAGAGGACATATTAAAGAAATAGAGAATTTCAATCAATCTGAATTTCAGCCAGTTTCACTGGCACAGTTTCAATATATAATAAGTTGTTTGTATTGTTGTTTTGTATTGCTTTCCAGTACAGCCAAAGTAACTAGCCAAACTAGAATGAAAAATCTTTCCCTGTACCAGAAAAGATCAAAATAACTTATAAGAGTTTCATCACACAAATTTCATTACCTACATATTGAGGGAGAAAAAAAAATAATGCAAGGCAACAAAAACTCTCGACTACACACAAGAGCAACATTTGTTCAAAAGAATAGCAAAGCCATCACTGACATTTTTACATCTGAGGAAAGTGGTCTGTTTCTTCAATTTTTGTGGATTGCACACTTAAAAGTTCTACAGCCAAGCACATGTGATATTGCCTTATTCTCTATCAAGTTCTGTGATGGGAACAGAACCATTCCTCACATCTGGACTTCCTCTGGCTGAAGATTTGAGAACTCAAAGCAATTACATAATGGATTATGTTAGGACCACAGAATGATGGCACATATGCAAGCTTTTTAATGGAAAAAAAATGTATTCAACTATATTCAGAAATGAAAACTTTTGACCACAGAAACAGGCTTGTTATATTTTGGAATCTCCTCAGATAGAATTTATTGAAGATTTCAGTTCTAATCCCTCAAAATGGCAGGTAGCAGATTAAATAGATTCTGCACAGTAGAGGATAAGAGCTTTTATTATATACTTTCTTTCTTTTCTCAGAATAGCATCTATTCTGAGATTTTATAGCTCTTCTGACCTTTCCTCAATCAGTTTACAGCTGTCTTTTAGAGTTGGATTTTAAATGGGTTTTTTAAAAAAAAATACTCTCCTTAACTAGATAGATACCAAACTTGGAGTTCCTGTAGTCTTTCTTGCAACATATATTTCTCCACCGAAATGAGATGTTTTTAGATGCAATCCAGAATGTTTCCTCCAATCGATTTCTTTTTATGGATGTTTCTTTCCTTTGTATGATTTAATACAAAAGCATTTTGCCATTGCTTTTTTTCGTTGAAAGTTTGAATCCAATAACAGTTAATTCTTTAGCACCTCGTGACTTACAGACCACAGATAGGAAGTGAAGGAGTCTATGTCCTCTCTCAGTCCATCACACCAACTTTTTCTCTAAGACATTAATATTCAAGTGTCACTTCCTTCTGCCTTTCTTCCAAGGTATATATCTATAAGCATAGGTTACCATAAGCATAGGCTAGGCTAGTACGTAAATAAATCTCTTTTTGGTTATTACTATGAAACTTGCTTCTGTAATCACTGCATAGATCAGATTCCCCCTACTTAGCTTTCAGGACAAACCAAAGCTGGCTTGATGTTGCCACCTGCTCAAGTTTCCACTCCCTTCCTTTTCTCATATATTTCTCATTCATTCATTGTCCAGAAATTTAAAAAAAAAAGACAATAGGAAGTATTTGAAATATACTGTACATCTATCACTACTGGATAATTGAGGCATATGTGTTTCAAGCTTACTTGATGAAAAGTATCAAAACCAGACAGACTACAGTGCTCTTTGATAAAGATGTTTTCCTAAGTTTTTAATTTCTGAAAGTCTTTATCCTAATACATCGTAGGATTATTATTATTATTATGCTTTCCATAAAACTCAGGAAAAATGAAAATCTCCTTATCATAAATGCTTATTTTCTGGGCATTACAGAGTACATTTGACCCATCTTTTTTCTAGAATCATAATAAAAGAACACAAAAGCTTTAAAAACTTGGTTGTGTATCCAGGCCTGGTGCTTTGCTTCTATAGATATTTATTCTTTGGCTTTTTATTGTTATTTAATTGTTTAATTGTTTTATACTTTTAGAATTGTAAGCTGTCCAGAGTCACTTGGCTGACATAAGTGACTATAGAAATTGAATAAATTAAAAACAAATAAATAAGAATTACCATATGGGAGCCAGTAATGCTGTCACACTCCACCTGATCTGAATTTTTAAAAATCCTCCAATGGGTATAAATTTTTTTGCTTCCTTTCCTTTTTGTAAAATGTTCTGAATTCAAGAACTTAGATGAGAGTGCCTTTGATTCATCTGCAGCAGTAAAACATTTTCAGGAACTGGCTTGCCACTGCAGTCCAGAATGAAAAGTTTGTCCCTGTCTATTCATAACAGGAGAACCACCCTAAAGTGATAAATGTCTTTGTGGCATTCAAGGGACTACCAAGTTGCCCTATTAGCAATACACAACAACAACTAATTTTGGAGAGCAGGAATGGATGACAACAGCTCACACTTACTGTCTGCTTACCACAAATATGGCTCTAGGTGTGGTTTTTGAACCATTTTCAGAACAACGTTTCTGGCTTTTATCCATTTTCCAGCTATGCTGTGGGGTCAGGTTATGGGCAGGTGTGCCAATCCTTGCACTAAAACTGCCTAGTTTTCTGCTGATTGCTTTTAGGTTTGTGATCTTTTTAATTATCTGTTTTTAAAAATGGAAAAGTAGGTAATAAAGAAATAAAAATTACAAAATTAAAAATCCCACACCTGCTGGTCATTCTAAGTAGTGTTTTAGAAATAAATATGAAGACTTACAGTACTTGTCTCTTGGACAGCCAATTATTCAGATTCCCAGCATTCAATTGCAGAAATTAAGAATTGGAAGTGATACAGAATTAACACAGAAGTGATCTAATCATCAGTCAAATTTCCACACATTTTCACATATTCTACATATATATTTTGTCTTTCATTTGCTCAAGAAAATTACCTTCTTATTTGCCTCAGTATCATCCATTCTTTACATTCAAATGGATTCTGTGTCTTTGGTTTAAAAGATTCAATGTATCTGCTACTTCCTGCTTAATTACTGTAGGCAGACATTAATTATCTATCCACCATTGTCCATCACCAATTATAATAATTACTTTGCTTTGTTTTTTACTCTATTTTTAATGTGTTTTAGTTTGCAACTCTGGTTGGTTACAGTAATAAAATAAGCAGTTTTTATTTTTTGTGATATATAGTGATTTGTTGCATGTATTAAATTAATAGGTTTTTAATGAAAGCACTGTGAAATGTTAATCGAGCACCTAGAAATTTAGGCAACTAAATCTTTTCTTTTTAAAAAATGCCCCACCTTCAGAACTATATGTTGCATTCAAATGGTCATTAAATACAGCTTTAAGTCCAAATTTGATTTAAAATTGACTGACATTTGGAAACAATAACTCATTCATTTGTAAGAAAGGAAAACTTTTGATGTCATTGTTAGAGGTTGTAGCCTTTATGATCTTCCAACTTTCCCAGATAATATATCAACAAAAAATTTTTAGTTGGTTGCTTGGATAAATTTTAAATAAATCTACATATTTATATATATATATATATTTCCTAGCTATATTTATAAATAAAGAATGTGATTGCCAAAAACATGGGCATTTTTCACATTACCTGCTGTGCAATGAATTCCGGTGAAAAACTTCCTGGAACAGTGTCTGTTACTTCTTTGTGAACAGAAAAGTAATTGGCCTCTTTCTCAAACAAAGAACAAAAATCCTCTCATTGCTTCTTTGAATAAATTGTGCACTTGGAATATAGTAAAAACAAATTGTAGTTACCTAAAAAAAAAATACAGAATGTCCTTCTTTAGTGACCACAATTGGTCCAGGAACTCAGTCCTTAAATGAAGTGATTACCAAATGAAACCGTGACTATGCTTATAGTCTTACTTCAGGTTTCCTTTGTTTTAAAGACCTGTAGAGGTCATAAATGCAAGAATTGGTCCCAAAGTTATTTTTTCACTACCTTCTTAACTCTAAACAGTAATTGATGAGGTAGTTGCTGGATGAGGACTACCTGTATTTGAACTATGCAGAAATACTAAAATGGTAGCATTTCAGAAAACTTGGAAGTGTACAGCTATACTCACTGTAGCTCTATTTATGTGTAATTGCATGTGGGAATGATTTTGGAAGACGGGGGAAGAGCCATAGCCAGGGGAAGAGATAGATAAGAGACAATTTAGCCCACAGTGGGAAAGTGGATATGGCAAATATCTCAGAAGGAACTCTACCTGGGGTGGGGGGTAATGTACTTTCAAACTTACAAAATTGACCTTGCAAGATAGTCCAAACAGGAAGCACACCCAAATGAACTAATTCTACTTTATTGTAAAGTTACATTGACAGAAGCTTGCACTAGGTCAGAGGTCTCCAATCAGTGGTCCGGGGACTACTGGTGGTCTGTGAGAAAATGTTGGTGGTCCGCAGCACATCCAGGTGGAGGAACTGCTCCAGGATGACCAATGGGAAATTTTGAGTAGTTCGAAGAACCGTTGGTAACCTTTCTCCAGGAGTGGGGAGGTAGTGGAGATTTTGCAGTATCCTTGCCCTGCCACTCCCACCAAGTCATGCCTACAGAACCAGTAGTACAAATTTTTGAATACTACCACTGGGCCAGTCCTGTGACTAGAGCTCTGGAGTATGGGACCGGCCAGGCAGCTTGTGGTGGGGCTGGAAATCTCTGCTATAGAGGGAGGCATGTTCAACTTGCAACTTTGCAGGAGGTGCAATGTGCAAGGAGTAGCACAGCCTTCACCGGGATGAGAGAGAGATGAGAGAGAGATGACAGATCCCGGTGTTTTGTTTTCTGTGGGAAATGGATCCAAAAGGCTCTTTGAGTGTTTAAGGTTGCAGAAACAGGTGGCCAAGCTAAGTGCCTGAAGGACCCCATCCTGTGACTGGGAGTCCAGGCACTTCAACAAGCAGTGCTGGATTCCTATTAGTGGTCTGCAGGATTTAAAATTATGAATTTGGTGGTCCCTGAGGTCTGAAAGGTTGGCGACCCCTGCACTAGGTGACCTGGGAATTTGGGTCCTTAGTCACCCACAGAATGCTATAAAGTTCTTGCAAAAGCATTGGGTTCTTGTAGGGCAATGTTTGAAAGACCCCATTCTAGACATCCTTTCAAGAAGAAAAATGATGCTCTGTGCAGTTGTTGTGTAGATCACCTGAAATCTTCTAAAATGGAAAGGAATGAGAAAGAAAGGAGGCAAATATGTCTGCCTAGTAAATGGGAAACCCTGCGAAAAGAAGTGAGAAAGAAAAATAACAACATCAAAGAGTTGGAAATGAAGGAGGAGTCTCTGGAAGTCTCTGTGTAGACCCACACTTGCTTACCGTAGAAACCCCTTTATATTGGCAGTGCTACTGGGTACGTAGGAAGGGAAGATTCGAGAGAGAGGAAAAGGTTGGCTTGCTTCTTCTCATCCCCATTTTTTCAACCATCTGACATAGCAGACAGAGGAGAATATTTTTAGCTGCATGGTTTACAAGATTGTAAACCATAACAGCCCTCCTGGGTACCTAAATGTAAGCTATGTGCAGCTGAAAGAGGTCAACTCCCCATCTGCATTTTATTTTCATATTCTGTCATGCTCAATACACATAGCCCACCCTGTTTTTTTCCTTGTAATTGACAAATGGATATTTATTTTTATAGAACTAAGATTTCAAGTCAATTGCTTCTCTTATGTTAGCATATGACTAGTCACTTAAATTCTGCAAGATTGCTATCCTGTGTGCTTCAAGCAGCACCTGGTAGGATTACTGCAGTGAGGGTGTTCTAACTGAGATTCTGTAAATCGATAATTGCTCCCAAGCAACCTTTTCAATGCTTTTCTTTCAAAAATGTTTATAATGCCACCAAGCCCCATTATGCCCCATCAGAACACAGGGGCTATAATCACAGCGTGAGGTTTCATTTCCTTCTGGTGGAACAGAGTAGGTTGTCATAGGACATAGAATTTTTTTATTCCCACCAGTATTTTACATGCTTGCGTTTTGTATTTTAAATAGAATATCCTGTATTCATTGTGTTCTCGGGATTTCCAATAGTAAGAGCGTTTCTGTGTTAGTACAAAGAGCCATTCTTTGTTCCCCTATCACAGCAATTGCAACCCACATACCCTTGTGATTAAATGGAATTCCTTCCCTTTCCAACACACACACACACACACACACACACACACACACACACACACTTCTCCACTGGTTTGAATTATCTGGGTGCTGGTGAGTGCACTAGCACTGAATCATATAATTTCAAGGCGGAAGTCCAGGAGTGTAAGGCTTTTACTGAAATGTTTCCTAGTTGATTTCAAAGTGTTCCAATCCTTATTAAAAGCTTCAAGTATTTTTAACTGATTTCCTTTTTGAAATGCTGTTACTTTTACCTCATAGTTTTTGACAATTCTAATAGTTTTCTTGGGTGGGAGGGGCGAAATAATGGCACATCAGAGCCCACCTTCCAAAAAGTGAGTAGAGCCAGGAAAAACTCGATTTGATTCAATTTAAATCAATCCAGGGAAAGTAATTATAATTAATGTGGATGTAATCATTTTTTTCTTCTAGCACATACCAAATCTTAATTCCATGGCCTTTGTTTGGCTTCTAGTATTGGTCACCACAAGGTGACCTTGGCAACTAGTTCTCATGCCATAAGGAGTTTTTTTGCCACTTGTAATGCTTGAGGATGTGGATGAGCCTCTGGAGAGATAAGGTCATTACTTGCTTGCTTGACTTTTGCCATGATTAAATCTTAAGAGACGTGTTTCTGCCTGCTTAAGGGAAGCAGTTATAAAAATCCCTTGACCTGGAAGATCTTTGTGAGCGTAAGCCAATCTCTAATTTTCTATTTCTGGGAAAGGTGACCAGGATCTTCATAATTTCATCATCTTGATGAGAGGGGTATTCTGGAACCATTTCAACTAATTTCATCTGAGATAAATAGTACCTGCAACCCATTTAACTGCTACAGTGTTTTTCATGTGCGGCTAGCCTTGAAAGTGTTCAGAAATTCTATGCAAAATGCAATGCTTAGCCTGATGACCAGTGCAGGTACAGAGATCTATCCTGAAAGATCAGCACTGGTTACCAATGGCCTGTTTATCTTTTCTGAACTGCTGATTTGATGGGACCTAACTGGCAGAGGCAAAAAGGCACAATAACAGCTGCACGGAAGAGTTAAGTGATTCTCCAACTTCCAGACCCAATGTTAACCATAGAGTTGGATCCTGGGAAGAGCCCATGTTACTACCGATTCTGTGGGTGTGGCTTGGTGGGCGTGGCAGGGGAAGGATACTGTAAAATCTCCATTCCTTCCCCACTCCTGGGGAAAGGTTACTACAAAATCCCCATTTCCTCCCCACCCCATTAACCTGCTTTCCAGCTACGTTCTCC
>JAOYMU010000098.1:68531956-68546827 GCA_025802295.1 Psammodynastes pulverulentus
AGGTTTAGCAGAGGGTGCAGGGGAGGATCCAATACTCCCAGCTCTTGGAATTGCTGACTTTTTGGAAGCCATTTCAATATGAAGGAAAAAAAAAACAAGGAGAAGAGAAAGAAAAAAAAGGAAGAAATTTTCCAAATACAATCCAGAAAAAAGATTTTTAGCACTTATAATCCGAATCAAAGTATAAGAGTCCCCCCCCCAAAAAAAGAGTTTATAAAAGTTTTTTTAAGGTACTTCCTCTTTAAGAACCAGCACTCCGACTTCAAGGCAATATTTTAACTCTTGGAAATAACTTTCACTTTCCTCTTCTGCTTTTCCGCTGTTTATCAGCCAGCGCCATTTTCAAAATTCCAAGCCAATTAAAAGGAAAAATATAGCAAAAAATAGAAAAAAAAAGTACTTGGTAAAGGAAATGAAGATATAAAGCTTACGTTCTTTAGTAGATCTCTCGTCTGGTCTGCCTGTTCTTTTCAGTTCTTGGTTTCAAACGGCAAACAGGGGTGGGCGTGTCTCCTTGGTCTGAGAGTCAGACGCTTCCCTTCCTCTGGAGATGGCGGCGCCTATGGGGAGCACACATACAGACCCCAGATATCCTCCGTGGCGTCTACCCGGCTTCCACGACTCAGGCAGGCTTCTTTTCCCAAAGCCTGCTTTCGATGCCGCTGGGAACAGCTGATTTTCACTGTCCCGCCACGGCAAACAAAGGAACGGGACGGACGCCACAAAGCAGCATCTGCGGAGCACAGCATTGCCACCGGAAGTCCAATTATTCAGCATTTTAATACATATTACTAATAATCATAATAACATTATTTAAGAATACAAAATACCATCCTCTTTCAACTTCTAGTCTATTCATCTACATACGTAACCATCATCTCTTTCTCTCTTTTATATTTCAATTCTTATTGATATTTTGGCATGCTTTCCATACTCCTCCCCTGGTATTTTGTGTCTCCATGCATCATTCATATTTATTCTAAGTATTCCTTGTATCTCTAGCTCTATCTCTTGCTGCCAAATCTCACTACAGCTATCAGTGTCATTGTCTTCACTTCTGAAGTATCGTTTAGTTTATCCAATTCTATTATTTGATCTATTAATGTGTAATGTACCTGATCTATTTCATCCAATTTAGTTATCTGTACCTTCTCCTTGTCTTCTTGATTCATTTGTTATTTTATTAGCTCTAACCTTTCCCCTGTTTTTTCTATTTTTCCTCTATTTCCAGGGTTACCTTTCATTTTCCATTGTCATTCGTTTAGCTTTTTCTGGTCTCACAACTATATCCTGTATCAAATCTTTTATCTCTCTGTGATTTTTTGTCATGGTTTCATAAATACTTTGAAGCATCAATAATAATTCTTTTTGAAATGTTCCCTGTTGAAGCATTTTGTCTTATTGTAATAAGTCACAATTTACTGGATATTCTACCAAAGTTCCAAGCTCTCCGTGGTCTGTAACACCTAAAAGCCAATATTAAAACAATTATTTCAGAAACAAAATCATTCCTCAAGATACACGATATTTATCATTCTTTGTAGTCCTCCACCAGCCAGTTTACTTCTTCCAAGTTTCCCAATAAATCTTTTCCTTTAATTTTCCTTCTTTCATCTTTTTATATGTATCTCAGTTCACTGTTAAATATTTATAATCCAAGACCAACATCAAAAAAGGAAAAGAAAGTAAAAAGAAAAAAATCATCCACTTTGGATTCGTCTCAAAACAAACCCAAATCTCTGATTAACTTTGCTAGTTGTATTTTGTAATCCACAATAGTTCAAGGTGTTCCACTATTTCCACTGTGTATCTCCAAGTTCAATATAAATAATTAGCAGATGTTCTTATGTTTTGAGTTTTCTTTCTAATGCTCCAGACATAACATTCCTTTCTTTTTCTTGCAATATCCTCACCAACCAGTAGATGTCTCTCTTAATTGGTTTCTCCGCCTTTCCTACAGTATTTCAAACTGCCCAAACTGTCTAAAGTAAAACTTTTTAAATATCCATCCTGCCTAAATTGCCATATAATCAGTTCCAGTGTCTTTAAGTGTTAGCATTTAAAAAAGAAAGAAAGAAAAGAAACCAGTCCAGGTTTCCCTACAATTTTAGCCTGTGCTTTTTTTAAATTCAAGCTCTTTCCAGCTCTGTCAAAGGCTTGTAATTTTGGTCGCCGCTAAGTTTGGGAGGTGAGAAAAATGCTCCCTGCCTCCCACTCTTGTGCCTCACTCACCAAAAGGAGATTTATTTGGGGGAAAGGTTCCACCCAGAGATTAGATTGATTCTTGCCCAGGTCACTCATTCTGCTACTCAGTCTTCCTCCAGCTCTTCTTCGGTCAGGCTGTCCCAGCTTACTCTGGCCATAATGGCCGTCTTCTTCCCTGCTGGCTTGAGGGCTTCCTCCAGACCTGTGAGGGGTTGTTTCCCTCCTCGCGATCCACAGTGTCGCCCTTCCTTCAACACCTCTTTGGGGTGTCTTTGACTCTCTGGGGGGTTTCCTGGCAGGGAAAGTTTGGCTGGCTTAGCAGAGCCTCGCTAAGCCACCACCGTATCACCGCGACGTCAGCTCCGCCTCCACCTGTGCTGTGCTTCTATTACCAACAACCGCACTGTAGGTTTTCTACTGCTTTGGCTGACTAAGGGTTCAGATATCCATATCATTTCTGTTTATTATTTGAGGGATTCCACTTCTTGAACAACTTCCATATGCTGCTAGCCATACCTGCTTATTGTCAACAGTGCAAAAGAATTCATTCATTATTGAGCCCATCACTCCCACAATCTTTTCTGCACCTATTAGCTTGACTAACAGGTTCACAAGCATGGAGGCGGGTGCTGGGTGAAGAATGCTCCTGATGTTCCTCACAATCTTTTCTCTGTACTGTCATCTTCCAATTTGGCTATTTCTGAACATGATTTAGCTCACTTTTGAAAGAGTGCTAAACCAAAGAGCCCCGACAGGTCTTGGGAATAGCAGAGGCCACAGAATGAAATAGGAGAGAACCAGAGGTGGCATTCATCAGGTTCTGACCAGTTCTGGAGAACCGGTAGTGGAAATTTTGAGTAGTTTGGAGAACCGGTGGTAACCTTCCCCCAGGAATGGGGAGGGAATGGAGATTTTGCACTATCCTTCCCCTGCCACGCCCACCAAGCCACACGCATGCTCACCAAGCCACGCCCACAGAACCGGTAGTAAAAAAATTTGAATCCCACCACTGCCCAAAACCCCAATCTACAAGCATAAAACCTTTAAAATACCTGAAGAAAACAGTTCCAAAAATCCTGGCTATACCCTTTCTGTTGCTGTCAATACATCACCATTAATTTGCAAGACCACTGAAACCTAGGAAAAATAATGCTTATTTTTTTTAATATTGTTTTTGTTTGATTTGTGTGGAAAATGTGTGGACTACCCTTTATGGAGGGTAGTCCATACACTGATGCTGGAAAGATCCAGGATCAACCCTACATCTTGCCCCAAAGGATGATGATGGTTATGTGCTAATTAATTTCTCTTACCTGAAATACCTCAGGCTTGTTCTGAGAATGAATTGAAAAGAAGAGAAGCATGCAGACTACATTTTTTTAGCTCTTTGGAGTAAAGACCTTAGCACAGTTTTAAGTAAAAGCTACCTTATTTTGTACTCTATTTGTTTATTTGCCTACAATATAAGATTTTACAGCTAAACCACTACCTACAATAACTCAGATCACATAACTTTAACAGCATTGCCAGAGAAGCTATTAAAATGACAAAGAAGAAACAGATAAATGAATGAAGCTCTGAAAACCAATATTTGAGGTTATTGGGGTTTTTTTTTCCTTTCTAAAATGCTAAAATTATTAGAAGGAAGGTATATAAGAAAGTTAATATTATTTTTATAGGATGTATTTCACACTGGGATACTTTGCCTAGAAAAAAAAAAGGAAAATTACAATTTGAGAAAATGTCACTGAGAAGTCTTAGGAATAATTGAAATAGCACGGTTTATTTTTCATATTACTTTGCAATAAAAGCCCTGCCCAATCCTTTGTAAAGGTGTATTTGAAAGAAACTCAACTAAAGAGGAATGTGATCGAGATAAATGGGAGAAAAACATGCATAGGTTTGTCTGTCTTGAAAAAAATAAATCAGGGAATGTTTTTTCCTCCCTTTTTCTTAATAGTCAGGCTCATCCAAGAGAGGGATGAAAGGAAATGCCTAGAGCAGAACTAAACAAATATGCCTAGATAGCCGCCAGCTTGAAGAGGGATGAGATCAATTAATGAAGAATAAGACTGTCAATGGCTACCAGCATAAATACACTCTGCTCCCTCCAGGGACTGAGTTGCCATGCCTCAGAGTATTAGTTGCTGGCAGGGCTTCATCTTCATAAACGAGCTCTTCCCTAATCCTCCGCTTGGAGCTTCCCAGTAGCATCTGGTTAGCCATTGTAAGATTGAATGCTCTACTAGGCAGGGCTTTGGATTTAGCAAGCTGCTCCTTAATTTAGATGCTCACGCATAGCATTCTCTCTCTCAGTCTAACATTGCATACTGTTTGCAAATTAATTGTATGCAATATGTATATCTGGCAGCTTTGTTCACCAAATGTAGGATACATGACAGGAATTCAAGACTGGACACAGCCTTCATCCCTCTGGATGATGTATTCTTGGATGATACTATGTAAGCCGGATGGATAATACAAGAAGAATTAAATATCTGTAAATACTAATTTCAAACTTTAGATGTGGTTTAATTACTTGTCTTGAGGCTTATACTAGAGCGAAAATAGATAGTAAATCAAATTAAAGCTACGCATTGGGAGCCGGGATATCAGAGTGAGCAAAATACATGCCCTCAATAGGAAGAAGCTCAAAGTTGCCCCAAATAGGCATTATCTATGCCATTTTTATTTTATTGTACATGAATGGCAAACAGGCCTATTTAAATAACACAGTCGTGTTAACATCATTTAGTGTCATGAGGAAAGAAAGAAATGAACAGAGAGTGAGAAAGAGAGGCTTGAAACTCTTTCAATCTGATGATCAGAAGCAAAACTATTCTATATGTTCAGCCCTCCATTTTAGACAATCAGAATATATTGGACTTCAGAAATCAATGAACATTGTGGTATGAAGTCAGGACACCCATATAACAAGCTGAAATATATGCAAATTCCAGTAAGATATATGCAGAAAGTTACATCTTCAGAAAGAATTTACAGGCTGTTTTAACAATAAGAATAAGCTCAAATCACAGAAGAATTTAAGAATGGCAATATCTCAGACAAAATGCCTGATCAACTGCAGCCAAATGATTTAGCCAAGGTCCTCCTGAGAATCAACCAGACATTTGCAAAAAAAAAACATTTGCAAAAAAAACCACACCAACCACCAATACAAGCACTCATACACACATTATTGTTTCCAGCACCCAATATTGAGGAGTGTTCTGCCACAGGTAGCCATTTATAATGAATATCCATAACTGTAACTCTCTCTAAAAAAATTGTCTACTTCCCTAAAAAGCTATCCAGTTTGGCACTCATTAGGTACATCTTAAAGAAGCAAATTTCATAACACCACAAGTCCCAAAGGTACTTTTTCAAGAGGCAACTGGACTTTCTGGTTTTTCTTTGAAGACATTTCACTTCTCATCCAAGAAGTTTCTTCAGCTCTTCTTCTTCAGAACTGAAGGAGCTTCTTGGATGAGAAGCGAAACATCTTCAAAGAAAGTCTAGTTGCCTCTTGAAAAAAGCACCTTTGGGACAACCATGACCTGGATGATTGAGAATCTCCATGGACCTAAGACCACAAATTCCCAGATTTTCTAGAAGGTCTGATGATCCTATTATAAATGTATACATACTTACATAATTATTCACCGGTAAGAATGCATACACACACACACACACACACACACACACACACACACACAGATACACACAGATACACACAGATACACACAGATAAATATAGAGAGGTGACATATTTATGCATTCATGCAATAATATTGAGAGTTCAGCAAGAAGTTTGGCAGAAGATTTGCAAGGTTTCTCGATCCTGCTTCAAACATCAGGACAGATCTTTTCAGTGTTCGGGACCACTGAAATAGAGCCCCAGTTCTCTTCTACCATGTTTTACCATTGCAAATTTCAGAAACCCAAAAACCAAAGCCGTGAATTTGAAATCCGATTCCCAGAAGGAAGGAGGAAAGAAAGCATGCCTGATCTCTTGTTTACCTCTGAATTATCAGAACGCCCCACCCACATGAGGGGATGAAGCAGTGACTCTCTTCTGAAAACAGCGGCAAAGAGTTAGTCGCTCAGGGCCATTGACGTAAAGATGTTTAAATCTTTCATGAGAAAAAAAATATATTTCAGTTTTGTTACTGTTTTTTTTTAAAGAATGTTGCGAACATTTGCTTTCACATTACATAAAGATGCTTTGTTCTTTACAATACAGAAAACAGCTTTTGCATATAATCACTGCTCCTCTTTCCCAGTACTGCATGTGTTGATAGCGGTAACCTTCCAAAGACTTTTTTCAGATTTATCGGAAAATGCAGACCATCAAACTTTTGCATGCAAAAAAGGGCATTCTGTACTAAGAGAACTCTATTCTTCTGCCCAATTCTTACAAGGATAGAAATCAACTCTGTCCCAATACAAATGTAAGAATATCGAAAAGAAACTGCAGGAGACGATTCTTAGTTGATCTTCACCAGACATGAATTAAATGTCACAAGAGGTTCCAAAACAAACAAAAAAGAAAGTGGGAGAAAATTGCCGATTAGTCAAAACAACATGCCAATAAAAAAGCAAGTTTTATTTAATAAATATAATAATGTAAATCGCTTTATTTGACCTTATGTTCACAAAATAATTTTATTATATGTATGAAAGCAGCTTACAGGCAATAGAATTATGAAAACATTCACAATACTTGAGTAACACAGACCTGATTTAGGAAGTATATTTTTGTAGACCTAATTTATCTCTTACAGTGCTCCTTTTCCGACTACATGTCTCAATGAATGTTGTATTTTGTTCCAAAATCTGAGGGGGTTTTGCTATCATTCGATCATCCTCACCATCCTGTTTGCATATTACTTTCATAGCTTTAACATTCGTTATTTTTATTTCATATAATTAAGGGAATGGGGGAGGAATTTTGGTTTCAAGAGAGCAAAAAGAAAACAAATCTTGGCCACCCTAGGAACTTGCAGGAAAGTAAGGAGAAGTTTTGTTGTTCTATTCGTTTTGTGAGAATCCAAAATCAGAATGAGGCACTATTTTCTATCCAAGAAGCAGTGAACAAAAGTGAAAATTAAAACAAGCAGATTTAAGACAAACTGCGTTGCTTCACATGGTGCTAGCATTCCTACGTTGCTCCTTTTGGTACCAATTTCATAAGAGCACAGAATAGTTTGCTGGGTTAGACTAAGTGGCATTGCATTCTCACAGGGGCAAGGCAGAGGCCTCTTGGAAGTTGGCATAAGAACAGCCCTCCTTCTCGCTGGCATATGCCTGCACAATTTGAAGCTCTGTCTAACTATCATGGAGAATATTTGTGGTTAGATCTACTCTCCAATTGTGAAAGGGGTTAATTCTTCTCCCCCCCACACACACACCCAAAAAGATTGAAATAAGAGAAATCTATGAGGATTTGTTCATCTTCAAAATAGCAAATATAGGTGATGTTTTATTTCTTAGCTCATCATATCTTTCACTTGGTGTTCATTTTTCATCAGTATTCCTCTTAGATCAGTACGCTATCTACAGTTTCACATGCTGACATTCAAGCAAAGTCAACATAGACTGAAACTTGAAAAGAAAACTGCAGCTACTAATTTTGTTTCTAGAAGGACATAGTCTGTATATCTTATCTATCAAGTGATTCTGATTTTCTGTTTCAGAAATAACACACAAAACACCTCTCTCTCTCTCTCTCTCTCTCTCTCTCTCTCTCTCTCTCTCTCTCTCTCTCTCTCTCTCTTTCTTTGTGCAGCAAAAGGTATTGGAGATTTATCCCCTTTGCTGTGTTTGAAACACCTACAAGTTCTAGAGTTAGCTAGACAAAGCTGATTTTGTAAATTCTCCCTTTTTTCTTCTTCTTCTTCATAAAGTGCTGACTAGTAAACAGATCAAAAATGCAATGAGTAACACCATACATACAAATATCCTATTTTTTTTCAACATATATTAAAATAAGATAAAGTCATGTTTGTTTAAACATATGAAAAAATATCCATTTAAATAATAAATAAAGAAAGCCAATATTGACACATAATCTTCCTTCTATTAAAAATATCCCATTCTTATTATAAGGCTGTATTGATGTTCAAAATTGTTTTAAAAGGCATCCACCTAATCTTGCAAGTTATCAAATTTTTCTTGCAATGTATAAACACCCACAAATGACTATGCAAGTCAAATGGGAATCTCATATAAATCTATTACATTTTATTCACACAGAGAAATATAATTAGTAGTTTCCCCAGGTCTGTTTCTGCAAACATGTATCCACTTAAAACTCTTTTTTTCCTTTTTTTTCCTTTTTTTTTTTTTTTTTTTTTTGCAGTTACACTGTACCTACATATTTAATTCATTTCCATTCATGATGAACAACATAGAACAATTTTTAAATACAACATATGAAAGGTGGAATTCTTTTTAAAATTTTATTTTTTTTGTCAGACAGCAGCTGATTAAGCTCTGGATTTTAATGTGATGGCTTTGATTCTCACAATAGCACACCTTCTTACTAAAAACAGACAAAAAAGAAATGGAAAATCTTTCTCGAATAATCACTTTTTTTTTAATGAGTCAACTTTACAACCTCAGGTTTTATGCTGGCCATTTTGCGTGATTGGATTGATCTTTTCCAAAGACACATCAGCCTCGAAATCCAAAATACCTGATAGGGTTGGAGAAATTTTTCCCAAGGTTTTAGAGAATACTCCTTCCTCCTCTTCTTTTTTCATCGTGTCTTCTTCTTCCGGGCAGAGAACCGAATGGGGAATCAAATAGACAAAATTGCACTCTTTGGGACTGGACCCTCTTGGCTCAAGCTGGCTCGAAAAACCCATACCCCCGTTATTGTTGATACTAACTGTCTCTATCGCATTAATGGAGAAAGGACAGAGTCTATAGCAGCCAAGAAGAGTGGAAAATGCCTTGCGGAAATCTGCATTGAAGGCATAAATTATCGGGTTCAAGGAAGAATTGGCCCATCCGAACCAAACAAAAATGTCGAAAGTGGCAGAACTTATACAAAATGGCTCTGCTCCCTGGGATGAGATACTGGGCTCACAAAAGGGCACCATGCAGTTCAGGATGAAGAAGGGTAGCCAACAGCATACAAACACTCCCATGATCACTGACAAAGTCTTTAAAACTTTAGTCTCCCTCTTGAAGGACATTTTGAAGGAGCTTTCTGGCTGCTGGCCATCCATACTGTTCCGGTTGCCAGCGGTGGTTTGACAGTTCTTAGCATGCACGGCTGCTCGTTCCAAGGCTGATATACGCCGTATTTGCTTTTGAGCAATCCTATATATCCTTGTATAGGTGACTATCATGATGGCCACTGGGATGTAAAAGCTAATAAGAGAGGAAGAGATGGCATACATCCTGTTCAGACTGGAATCACAGTTGTCCATGGCCACACCTTGGAAACTGGCATTTAAGTCTAAAAAGCTTGTGGTTTTAGCTTTGTGCCAGTTCAGTTGTACAGGGATGAAGGAAATCAGCACAGACAAGGTCCATGCCACACTGATCATGACAAAGGCTGCCCTGGGGGTCATTTTCCTCTCATACCTAAATGGGCTGGAGATGGCCCAATATCTGTCCACGCTAATAACACACAAATTTAAGATGGAGGCCGTAGAACACATGATGTCAAATGCCACCCAGATGTTACAGAATGATCCAAAAGGCCAGAATCCAGCTATCTCAGCCACAGCTTTCCAGGGCATGACCAACACGGCAACTAAAAGATCTGAGACTGCCAAAGAGATCACAAAGAAGTTGGTCACCTTGGACCTCAGGTGGCGAAACCTAATGACAGCTGCGCAGACCAGGGTGTTGCCTAGGAGTGTGGAAAGGATCAGCAAGGACAGGAAGCAGCCGGTGAGGATTCGGAAGCAGGAATCTCTTTTCACAAGCAACCCTTCCCCGTCCATAGTGGTGTTGTTCCAAATCATCTTTCCTTCTCAGGCAAAATCATATCACAGGCCTGGTAAGGGCTTCAGCTCCTCATGTTCCCACAGAGCTTATAATTTAATTGCTCAGAACCAGGCAGGCACCCCTAAGATTCGTGCTCAAGTCTCTGGTCTTGGGAGTATCCCTTTGCTTTCTCTCTCTCTCTCTCTCTCTCTTTCTCTCTCAAAAAAAACTTTAAAAAAACAAAAACACACAGATAATCCATCACAAGTATCTGAACTTGTTGATCACATTGGGGCTTACCCTCCCTCCCCACCTACTCCCCCTCTCTGCCTTTTTTTAAAAACAATCTTCTTTTAAATATTAGCCAAAAATAGAATACTCTTAGCAGGAACAGGCCAGCGGGGGGGGGGGGATCCTCAGAGAATTCTGTACAGAGCACTTTTTCTCATTTAAATAGATTAATGATTCTTTTAACTAGCCCTTCTGCTCCAATGAAGTGTAATTCTTCAAGTGTTCTGGTTGCCGATACAATTCCTCGTCCCTCTAATTGATGGACATCTTAAACCCACCTCAGCCTTCATACCTTTCTGCTCTGAAATTAAAACATCAGTTCTGCCTTTATACGTAGCCTCGGGACTCAGTTCCTTTCATTGTTCCAAACAGTTTAATAAAGATTCATTGTCCTAGAGGCAAAGAAAATAAATTTACATTTTAAAACATTCAGAAGGTTTATAGAAGGACCATAGTTTTGCATAAAGAAGAAATTCTCCATCCTACCTTTAGGACTTCAGATGCTCGTGTCTAATCCAGGGAAACATTTTTTTTTTTGCTGCCTTTTAACTTTATATTTAGGATTTGAATTGCATAGCAAGACAACGGGTTACAATCACAGCAAGCGAATGCATTGCTTTGGGAATAATATCCTGGTGGAAGAATTCCTAAGCAAGCATTGACTTTTTTTAGCAAAAGCCACCAGACTGAACTTTGAGGACTCTTCTGAATTAGGCTTCCCAGGACATGGACAAGCTCCTTCAATTCCAGCCAGCCCTTATGATTCATGTGCAAACTCTGTGCATCAAAGCAGTCCCGTCTGCATGTTCATCACCCAAGTCACGCTTCGTACATCCTCTTGAAATGCCCCATCAGGATGAAATCATCCAAAGCAAAGACATGATATTTCCAGCTTTCTGGCAAAGGTCTTGAAAAGCGTTGATGGTCTTTTAGTTTTCATTGGAAGAATGAAGGAGAAGAGTAAGGACCGATTCCAGAGTTCAGGTCCCTTTAGACCTGGGTGTTTCAGCTACAGCCCATTCATTGCTTCTCAAACATTAGGTATAACTCTCAATGGTTCCTTTTCCTTCAGATGCATCCAGATAGGGCAGTTTCCTCAGATTCTTCTGTGCTCTAACCTTAAACATGCCTCTATGAACTCCGAAGTTTTCTCTTCATCTCGCCAAGCCGACAGTCCTGGACATATTGGCTTCATTTTGCCTGGAGTGATAGAGAGCAACATAACCCGGCATGGAAAGATTTGTTTGCTCGAGGTCTCTTTTCTAAATCTCAGAGGAAGGACATCCAGGCATGAATAACATTATCAAGCAATATGCACTTAGATTTCCTGACCTTAAAATCAAGCATCTTCTCTTGCAGGAAGCTGTCTTTCTCTCTCTTTTCTTCTATAGCACAGAACAAATACACTGTTCTCCCTATGTGTGAAGGAACAATGGGAAATTAAATGCCACGATATTCAAAAAATTGAATATGCCATCCTAATTTTAACTCCCCACTGCCACTGAGGTTGTGTAGTGGCACGCAGGATCCTGCTCGTCTTTCTAAACAGTCAAGGTATATAGATTTATCCTCCAGCCATAAATAAATGGACAAATAGAATCCCAAGCGATCTTTAAAATTACTCAGCCGGTTGTAGCAGGCACCCAATTTTCCAAGCTATTTGTGCAAACTCTAGGTATAATTGTGCTTGACCACACATATGTATAAATACTTAAGGATGCCTGAAATATGCTCATGCTCTAGAACATATGAACTTTCGTTCTTTTAGGTCGTGATTTACGAAAAGAAAAATAAGGGGAAAAAATCAAAAAGCTCTACTACCACCAATACACGGTCAAGCCAAAGAACCTGCCTGCTTAGGAACCCAAACCAGCTGCCATAAACAAAGACCATGCATAACTCTAGTTGATGCTAAGGGCTGAAGCATGAACTTACCAAATAGAGAAGTTGTTTATGAGGATGGGCCATTCCCGAGTGCTGATGGTACAAACTGCCAGCTGAAAGAATTCATCTTTTTGCCGCGGTTTATTTCTGGTTCTTTTCTTTCCTCTCTCCCTCCCCTCCCCTTCTGGCTGCACTCCACAGCAAGGCACATTCACTTTCTCTTTACATGATTCATTGTGTTGTTCACCAACTTCAGCAACTCAGACTTCACTGTGAAGCTGGCTCCCTCTTCTGGTAAAAATGAGATAGGCATGCCCAACGGGAACAGAATTATTCCCCATTATCAATCATCCTTATGGTCGTCCCCATCATGCTGTTGTGTTCCTGGGAAGGGAAGAGGGAAGAGGGAAGAAGGTAAGGATAAACAGAGTTATTGGCGTGTTCCTTTCTTAGAATATCTCCTTCTCAAAGAAAATTGAAACTCTGGGGCAGGAGAAGAGTGTCTTTGGGAGTGTCTGGTCAGCATAGTCTCTAAGTGGCATCAGGCAGAACCTCCATCAGAGCAACTCAGCTTGAATTCTGACAGATTCCCAGAACTAATATATTTCACTCTTGAATTGGGAATTTTTCAGAAGAATACTTTCAAGGTTTTGGGACTCATTTGCTAAATACATTCACTTAATAAATGGCTCATCTCCTGCCCAGCAGTTTGTTCTATTTTATCTTGAAACATAATTCTGTCTTTCATCCAAGCCACATCGTAGCCACCTTCTGCTTTTTTAAAAAAAGGGTTGGGCTAAATGACATCAGAGTTTGCTAATAAACATAGATGAAAAGCCTGTTTTGCTCTTTACACTGAATTCAGAATTGCGATGAAGCAATTCCCAGACTCGGGTGGCCGGCATTGGAAAATGGCACTAACATCGTATGCTGGATAGGATCCAGGGTCAAAACAAAAATAAATAAATAAAGGGGAATGAACTGCTTCTTCCCTGTGAGTAGTAGCTGACTCAGAAAATAACAATCTTTTTGAAAAACATTCTTAGTCACTAGAAAATCTGCTATTCCAAGGCAACCTGTCAAAAGCCTTGGACTTGGTTTATGAACCGTCCCCAAGGTTGCCACTGAACTGTAAATTTTAATGTAGACAAAGGGGAACATTTGAAGCATAAGAGGCAGGTTGGTTAGTTTAATTATATTTTGACCTGGCTATGTCCATCCTTTTGGCACGACACAGTCCTAGCACATTCCTGAACAGAGGAAACTTGCTGTGGTTTTTTTGCAGCAACTCTTCTTTCCTATCCTCTTCCTTCCTTCCTTCCTTCCTTCCTTCCTTCCTTCCTTCCTTTCCTTAACAACCAGGTTACTAACTTATCACCTGTAGTGATTAACTTAACAACTGTGGCAAGAAATGTCACAAAATGGGGCAAAACTCACAACGCATATCTCACTTAACAACAAAAATGTTGGACTCAATTATGGTCTAAGTCAAATATTGACCTGCAGTCAATATTTATTCTGAACAAAGTGCAGTTTGGAGCCCCAAAAAGCAATACATTATAGGGCATGTCAAATTTTTCAACTTTAAATTTCCAAACATTAGGGGTGCTCAAAAGTTGTGACATGCCTTTGCCTTGGGGATTGTAAAGATATTTTTATTACTTTAATATAATTTAGATGCACTTGGTAAGTAACTACATAAATATAACTTTTTAATCTTTTGTTTGTTTCCTTTTGTGCACTGCTCTGCTCATCGTTTATTCATCACCAAGTATGTGCTCTTTAAGCATGGCAAAATAACTATTGAAATGTACGTCTGTGTTGGTGTAACAAGCGCCAGCAGAATTTATAACCGAAGGCTGACAATAAGTCAGAAGAAATTATGAAGAGAGATTGTCCTGCCAGAGGTTATTTTCTCCTTGATGGTTCCTTGATTAGGATATTTTTTTTCTGGTATGATATTGTTTTGAGGGTTTAATGGTATTGTTTTGATATTGGTATTGTTTCCAGCAGAAAATATCCCAATCAAGGAACTTCCAAGGAGAAAATGACAAGCCCACCAACATTGACAGGGCAACCTTTCATATAAAAACAGACAACAAACCCCACACTGACTAACACTGATGATGTTACCTAATCAGATAACGAAACATCTGCAAGCAAACAAGCAAGCTCAGAGAGCACCAAGAACTCAATAGACTATGCCTCTACTTGGTTTATCGCAACCCAGGACCAGCTGAGAAACATCAGAAAAAATTATCCATAGACTTTCAATCCATACACTCAGTGGTGGGATTCAACAGGTTCTCACCTATTCGCGAGAACCGGTTATTAACTTTCTAAGCAGTTCAGAGAACAGGTTGTTGAAAGAAATCTCCTTTTGTTTTGTTTTTTCCCCTTTACAGGGGAAGATAGGAGGAAAACATTCTGGTGTTGTTTTTAGCCTAATCTTTATTGCCCTGCTTACAGCAACTGCCTCTTGGTTAACCCATATAACAACTAAAGGTTCTTGGCAGTATGCCCAGACTTACTGTCACCTGAGCTCCA
>JAOYMU010000098.1:68567264-68577652 GCA_025802295.1 Psammodynastes pulverulentus
TTCACTTTATTGTCATTGTACCTCGTACAATGAAATTAAATACCTTCTTCAGTGTACATGAATATAAAATAAAATACTTATATAGTTTATAAGTATTAAACATACACTCAGAAAGCAATCTGGGCTAAACCCTTTTGTATTATCTGCAATAACTTATTTTCCTCTGGGATTAAGGTCTGGGTCACTGGGACCAGACTAATTTTCTCCTGGAATATAAGACACTGAAATGTCATTCTAAATGTATTGCTGGATGTAACACAACCCTAGGTTAACTGCTTGCCTTTGGAAGTTGTGGGTGCTTCATCACTTGAGACTTTCAAGAAGAGATTGGACTACAATTTAACAGAAATTGTGTAGGCAGCATCTCCTTCTTGGATGGGTGGTTGGACTAGATGATCTACAAGATCCCTTCTGTTAATCTGTTAACCTGATGAATCTGATGATCAGACTATTAAATTTCCCCTACAGGCTGCTATTGATTACTGCAGGCTACTTACAACATCTGATTTATCTAAATTACAGTATATTCTGTGGTCTTCTGATAGAAAGCCAGTAATGCAAGTAACAGGCTTGCAAAATTTTAAAATTCTGTTAAAATTTAATAAAATTTAAAATGTTATTATCAACAATAATATCTAAACAGAAAAGTCTGGGTTTCAAATATTGAATTGTCCAATATTATTTCATTATTTTAAAGCAGTGCATAATTAATATGCAGAATCCAATTTCAAAATTTTGCAATATAGAAGCATATGACATTGGAATGAAATGCTATAGAAACCAATAGGTGGATCACACATTCCTTGTTTATATATTACCTTTCTTAAATTCAACAATACAGGGGTTAACGGATTTTGAATTCAAGGTATGGTGCATCACAACAGATTTCTTATTTATTTATTTTTATTTATTAAACAAATTTATATAACTGCCCAACTCATGCAAGTGACTTTGGGCAGTTCAAAAAAATTAATAACTCCACCATGTAATAGAAAAACCCAGCCCACCTCCTCTACTGCTGATCATTCCTAGAACTGAGCTGAAGAAAAAAGTATGCAATTATGCCTTTTCTTGCATAATCTTTTTAGCAATAAGAATAGCATTTAGACTTATATACTGCTTTACAGCCCACTCTAAGTGGTTTACAGAGTCAGCATATTGCTCCCAACAATCTGGGTCCCCATTTTACTGACCTCAGAAGGATGGAAGGCTGAATCGACCTTGGGCTGGTCAGAATTGAACTCCTGGCAGTCAGCAGAATTAGCCTGCAATGCTACAATCTAACCACTGTGCCAGCACAGCTTTTTCCCATAAGCTTTTAGGAAGAAATTTGCACTCATGAAAGATGGAAGGGAGATCTGTGCATTGGGATCATGGGTCGCAAAATTAAAACCTCCCTCCTTTCAATCCAGAGTGATCCTATGTGTGTGACATGATTATCCTGGATATAATAAGAAATTGAAGACAAGGGTTAGAAACCACTCATGTCATCAGTCTCGGAAGCCCTGATTTGTATTTCCACTCTTAATTTGACTTGGTTGCCATCAACCCCCTTATCAGATAAGCATATCTGATTGGCTGCGTAGCTGTATTCAGCCCATAATTTTATGAATGCCTGATATACAAGGAAAAAGTGATTTATTTATTTTTTTAAGTAAGCAATGGGAAAGTTGGGAAACAGCATCAGCAAATGTTACAGTGAATGAAGCTTTTCAAAAAGTTCTTTGTATTCGCCTCTTTTAAGAAAGCATCTTTGGCCTAAAAATTAAACCAAGCAGAACTTTGGCTTGGCCTCAAAAACTATGAATATAAATTTGGTTGGACTTTTAAAGTACTTTGCATGAATATTAGATTACATGCAATATCTGATTAAATAACAAGATTAGTAAATTGGATTAATGCAGAGTTTTAAATGCTGCTTTGGTAATGAAAACAAAAGCCAAAGTGAAATGACTTAAAAACAGATTACAAAGGAAAATGTGATATGTAGTCTTCCTATTTGGTTTTTAATGAGGTTGTGGCAACATATCATAAAACAAGAAGAGGAGTTGATAGTAAATGAAAACTTTTATGTTAAAATGTATTTGTATATTTTTCTGCAGAAATCTTAGTAGGGATTCTCAAAATGAATTTTAATAAATAGATATTGAAAATCAAACAGACCCATTTCAAAATTATAATTCAGTCCATAGGTGAAAAGAGAATCGAGCTATCTGCTGCTTTTGCTCCACATTCTGTACATTGTCTGATTCTGCTCCATTCTCCACCACGAGCTCTTAAATATGACTAAGGATCTAGGCCAGGGTATCAAACTCACTTTCATTGAGGGCTGCATCAGGGTTGGAGTTGACCTCGGGGGGAGGGGGGCAGGATGGGCATGGCCAGATTGAAATCATTCATGTTGGGGGCGCCTGTGGTGACCTGAGCACTCTGCCAGTAAAAATGGGCTCCTCAGCTCCGTTTCTGGCTACAACGGCCTCCTGCAACCCTCTGCCAGAGAAAATGGAGCTCGTGCGGGCCATGCACGACCCTCCCGAGCTCCGTTTTTGCAGGCAGAGTCACCTCGGGCCGGTCTTCCACTGTTTCTGGAAGGCCAGATATAAGCACCCCATGGGCCAAATCCAGCCTGTGAGCCTTGAGTTTGACACCCCTGATCTAGGCAGATAATTATCAGAGCAAACTGAAGCCACATTACCACTCCCCTTCTTTTGCCCATTTTACCCCATTGCAGTTGGTGTCTTGTTGGCATAAAATTCTGCAAAAATGAACGGTGATTGAATCATGTGAGTAGTTTCCAAATTGGACAGGGAGGAGCGCAGAATTGCTCCACAGGGTTAGATTTTCTTTATATCCAAGTTCTAACAAAGGCTTCAGAGATCTGTGAGAGATCCATTTTTAACCGATATAAGAGAAATAAAAATGTCAACAGCTCTGAAACTGAAATGCATTTCAATCTCTGTTTTATATTCAGTGTTCTTGAAAACATGTCGGGAGATATACCATTAAACATCAATATCAAAGAGCCTCGCTGGGATCAAACCACATTTGTTGGGCGCGCTAACCACTTCTTCACTGTCACTGATCCTAGGAATATATTGTTACCCAATGAACAATTGGAAAAAGCAAAAAGAATTGTGCACGATTACAGGTATGGTTTGGGTTTTCTACCCCCAGTTTTGTTCCAGTATCTCTAAGAATATTTTAATAAGATCAGAGAAATCATTTGTCTAGGAAAAATTAGTCCTTTTGTAAGTTAAAAAAAAATTACTTTTGGAATTCAGGAGTTAGGCTTCGGGAGCTAGGAGTTAATCCAACAATGAACTAGGAGAAAATTGGGAAATCCTAACTCTAAAAATGCTAATATTTTCACATTGGAAGTATTTTGGAGTTTAAAAGGAAACACCACTTACGGTAGTCATCAACTTGTGACCACAATTGAGTCCAAAATTTATGTTGTTAAATGAGAAATTTGTTAAGGGAGGTTTGCCCCATTTTACGATTTTTCTCACCACATTTGCTAAGTGAATCACTGCAGTTCTTAAATTAGGAACACGGTTGTTAAGTGAATCTGGTTTCCCCATTGACTTTGCTTGTCAGAAGGTCACAAAAGAGGATCACATGACTGCGGGATGCTGCAACCGTCATAAATGTGAGTCAATTGTCAAGTATACGAATGTAAATCATGTGACCATGGGAAAGCTGTTATGGTCATAAGCGTAAAATGATCATAAGTCACATATTTTAGTGCCGCTGAAACTTCACACAGTCATTAAATAAACTGTTGTAAGTTGAGGACTACCTGTATAGAGAAAACTATGCGTATTTTCCTCCAATGGTTATGAAACCATGTAGTTTTGATAATTTTAAAAAGAGAAGACATAGATATAGAAAGAGTGACAGAGTTTTTCCCAAGGGGATTGATTTATACTTAAAAATATTCCTTAACCTTTGGAAACTAAAATATCAATAGTATTGTATTAATGATTAAATATTTGTATATGTTTCCATCTAATCATAAGGCAAGGCATTGTGGCCTCTGGGCTGACAGAAGATGAACTGTGGAGAGCAAAATATATCTATGATTCAGCCTTCCATCCAGATACGGGTGAAAAGATGGTTTTGATTGGCCGTATGTCTGCTCAGGTGCCTATGAACATGACAATTACTGGCTTCATGATGACGTTTTATAGGTAAGTAATCTTAAATTACTGATAAATGAAAGTGAATGGAATAAAGAACTTTTTTTAAGGCTTGGGTCTTTAAAATGTCAGTCATATGTTGAAGGGTCTTAAGACTGCTAAAGGGAACAGCCTTTTTACTAATAATTTCCTCATTTGTCCTGATAAACAATTTTCTCGGAATTAGTTATGACATGACCTTCGGATGCTTCTGTCTTTTATCATGACATTTCCAATGAAGTGTCCAGATTCCCATCCTATTAGGAAAACTATTTAAAGCATCTAACAAAGGGAATTCAGGGTGGATTGTTGACAGGTCTAGTCTAGGGATTGTTAATAATGGCATGTCAATTCATCTTCAGAATGTGTTATTTATTGGTAAGCATTTATACTTCTGGTTGCATATCTGTATATGTCCTGGATTTAACAACAACAACAAAAGGAATTATGTTTTCCTACTTCTGAGCATTTGAAAACATAGTTAAATTTTGTCTGGTAGCTTAATCTTCTATCAGCTATTTCTAAGTGAATTGGAATAACAGTTAAAACTCTGTTACAGTAACAGAAGATGAATAAAACATTTTTCTTTCTTTGGAGCAATTCTGAAAGGACTTCCCAGAGGCCTTAGGCCACAGCTGGTTTCTCTTTTCATGAACAATAAAGGAGATGTGCCAGGGATTTTGCTGTGGTAGCCAAATCTCTGCTGTGATTCCTTCTCCTCAATTAGCACTTTGAAAACATAGGGAGGAGGATAATAGAGGCTTTGGGTCTTCAAACATCCAAACACTCCCATCATTTTCCTGTCATGCTCCAGAACTTTCTAAAAATGACACTAGATTTAGAGCTGAGGTAAAGGAGGAAATGCTTTATTAAAACTTTAGCAAGCAACATTTCATTATCATCTGGATAGATGTAATATAAATACACCACAGTACTTTATCTTCTTTATCAGATTGACCTCATATCAAACTTTATAAAAAATTAATTGTCCTTTCCTTGTTCCAAGAACAACTCCAGCCGTGGTCTTCTGGCAATGGATTAATCAGTCTTTCAATGCCATTGTAAATTATACCAACAGGAGTGGAGATGCTCCAATTAATGTCAGGTAAAGCCATCAAGATGCACCAAGCAGATAATTCAAGTATGTTGAATAAAACATGTGCTCTAATTTGAAGCTAGGTCTAATATGAAGCTTAACATGAACTGTGTAGAAAATATTGTGCCGCTAGAATTGCTATGGATTTAAAAGTATGTTTTAAATTACTATGATATTATTGAGCCAGTGTAGATCTGATGATGCTGGTTCAATGATTTAATAGATGGATATTTAAAGAATCTCCCATAAAAAGGGGAGAGCAAAAAAGGGAAACCGTGGTAATTATCACCATGATACAGACAGTAGGGGCCAAATCATTGTAGATTTCAACTTGTTTCAGATCTGCACACTTCTGAGAATTGCATGCCCTGGACAAGGTAGCTCTCTGCTTTTTCTGAATGGCTTTCAGCGCTATAATGATAATGGATCATAAATTGCTTTGTTAAGATTATTATTAAATCTGCAATGTGGTCTTTCATAGAATGGCTTGACGTGACGACATATAAGCACAAGGTAAACTACAATGGGGAAAAATAGAAGTGATGCTAATTTAATAACAGTAATATATAACAAGCATATAGTTTATTTAAAACATTTAAAGCCCTTCACGTAAATATTATCAGCATACAAAATGCTACTAGATGCATGACTGCCGAGTTATTCCTGTCTGGTACTAAACACAATTCCTTTGCATGTTGACCATCCCGCAAGATCATTTGCATTGTTAAAAAGACTAATTAGGTCACTAATGCATTCTAAGTCATTCATTATGGATTTCAGCTGATGCGAATCAGAACACTTCAAAATGCCGTGTGCAACTGACTTGTTATAGTTTGTGATGTTCCTAACTTCAGCGAGAGTTTTGTAAATATCCTGTGATTTAAAAATTTAAACTGGTGCCTGGGAAATATAGAAGTGGAATATAAAAGAAAACTGCTTAGAGATGTTTGGCAAATAGACAGGAGCTGCATTTAAATTTTGAGCAGAGTGGCCTGGAGTATATTGCTAGGAAGTAATGATCTTCAGCAAGTCAAGGTACTATGCTTGAGCCAAACCCATCACCACCATGGGTTTTTTTCATGGAATTAAAGCCAAGTCAGTATTGAAGGTAGAAAGCATAGGTTGAAGTATTTTTTCTTAAGCACAGTCTTTTGATACCGTCGACCATGGTATCTTATTGCAGCGGCTGAGGGGGTTGGGGTTGGGATGCCAGGGGCTACACTCCAAGAAGACAAGGCCAGAACAAATTATAATCTAAAATAGTTAAAATTGAATGTTTTATATATAGTTACTATGTTAACACTCCTCTGAATAATGTCCTCCTTCTGCCATCTAAAAATTACAATTAGGGGCAAACTCTGGGTGAGTACTAGGTGTCCCATCTAAGGTTTTTAGGGGCCACACTTAGCTCTGGGTCTCAAATTATACAGCTCTGGTGTCGCTGTCAGTTTATGGCTTCCTGCCACTCTTAGGAAGATTGGATATGAATTGTCAAATATATTCCTTAGGTGTTTCCTGGACTTAAACTAAAAAGTCCTGAGAATGGATCTGCTACAAAGCCATGACATTTTAAGTGTAGGTATCTTTTTTTCTACAAATGTTATTGTGAAACTAGTCAGTAAAAAAATTCCAATAAATGTAATAAGTAATAAAAGCACAAATCTGAATACTGGAAAAGTAGATTCAAGCTTGCTTACAGTCACAATAATTCACTGGGTAACTTTGAAATTACACAGCCTTTCAGCCCAATCTACCCTATAGAGGAGTTGTTGTGAAACTAATATAAAGGCACATATATCCCATTGCTTTGAATGCCTGCATGATGTAGCATACTTATATAACTAATGAATAAAACAGCTTTAAAAGATCAACTAATAATTTCAGGAGATCAAATCAACGAGAAGTATGTGAATTAAATTCCAAAAGAGGAAAAAGTAATCCTAACTGGAAGGAAAAAGTATTTTATAATTCAGAAGTAATGCAGGAAAAAACCATATCTAGCTGACCAATTCAGGAGAGCTTTGGTATTAAAAGTGCTTATGCTGCAAAGATTAGCAGATTCATAATAAAACAAGTAAGTCCATTAAGATAAGTCAGTGAAAGTAGCATAATTTTTTTAAGGGCAATATCCACATTCTCCATTGCTTTATCAGTCCCTATTGTCCTTGAAAAAGGACTTTAGAAACACTGGAAAAGAAAACTTTCCAGCCCCTTGGTTGCCCTAGTTTATCTTTTGGCTACATTTGTATTGCTGTCATAAAATAGGTTGCACTATGCCAGCTATGTGTGTAGAATCAAAAACTGACATTTAGAGCATGTGGTTCTTATACAAATACAAACACTCCTATTTTTGTTTTAGCCAGCTGGGAACGGCCTATGTTTCTGCTACCACAGGTGCTGTTGCAACTGCTCTAGGACTTAATGCACTCACAAAGGTATTTCCATTATTCTCTCCTTGTTTGAGACTATCGTGTAGATTGTTGTGAAAATTTTATATAACATCTTTTATATGCACGAGATGAACCTGGCTGATTTGTTTTATGATAAGATCACCTTATAGATCCTCCCTGTTAAATTTCTTGGTTTAACTGAGTAGTAACTGATGCATATACAGTATTTTCCCTGCAATCAGAAAACTAGATATCAGAGACAAAAATTATGTAGTTTTCTCCTATTGTGTTGGTATATTAGTACCCTCCGTATTATATATTTCATCTGTCTGTCTATCTATCTATCTATCTATCTATCTATCTATCTATCTATCTATCTATCTATCTATCTATCTTCCATACATATATTCCATATCCATATATACAAATATAAATTGTAAATAAGTATGTCATCAACTCCTTAGAGAATACAATTTGTACTGAAAATACGTCAGCAGCTGGTGCCCATAAATACTGAGTACAGTTGGCTCTTGAAAGTTATGTTACATTCTTTGAAATCCTCCTTCAAATTGCCCTGTAGAAAATCCTCATGATCTATGCAGGGTCTGTATCTTTGCTGCCTACTTCATGAATTGGGTAAAAAGAATCTTTCCTGCAAGGGGCAAAAAAAAAAAAAAAGAATTCTGAGTAAATTGTGACTCATTGACACACCCAAGTAGCATAATTCTAAAATCAGTTACAAGATTGCTGCAGTTTCTTTCTTGGAAGAGAAACTTACTGAAGTCACAATAACTGTTCACTGTTGCTTAAGTGAAAGAAAACAGGTTCTGTTTTCTGAGTTCATTGATAGTGCACTGTGTCTACTTTCAGAAAAATGCAGTGGGAGAAACTATCCTTAATTTCTTGTAAGGAAAAATATTTAAATACATTACCAAGAGACACCGTTACAGCACATTCTCCGCTATTTTGATCTGCATTCTTCAGACAGCTGGTTATAAAATATTATTACTGTTAGACTTTTCACTGCTGTCCTTCATGGCTTAAGTCAAAATTCTTAAATAAAAAGAAATTAACCAGGGTTAGCCATATTCAGGTGACTCTCTCTTCTCTTTCCACAGCATGTTTCACCACTTATAGGACGTTTTGTTCCTTTTGCTGCTGTAGCTGCTGCCAACTGTATTAATATTCCATTAATGAGGCAAAGGTAAGATAAACCATAGCATGTGACCTTCAGGGCTTCTTGGCAGCAATTACCATAACTGACTGGGTTCTCCAATATAAACACACACATATATTGGAGAACCCAGTCAGTTATGGTAATTGCTAAACATGTTCGTATGAAACTAAACATGTTTGTATGAAATATGTCATTTTTAAGTTAAACGAAAAAGAATTTTGAAATGCTTGCCCCTACTGAGTTTTACTTTATGTGAGAGTTACATTAACTCTCCAAGTTGCTTACGAAAGAGATGTGGTTTTTTTTCCAAACTTTGGAAGCCGGGATGGTCTTCTGAAACATTTTTGTCAGTTCTACCAGCAGCAATCAATCCAAGGAAAGTACCTGTTTGCAAGGAACTGCTGTATGTGAGAAGTTGTGAAAGGGGTATTACCAAAGCAAATTCACATAAATGAAAAACAATAAGGGTAAAATATAATATCTAAAAGCCACTCGTGGTGCTTTGCAAGGCACCAAAAACTGTTTTTTCCATCTAGATTGGGCTCCTGATAGTGTGGGTAAACACATTTTGTGTGTTTGTGTGTGTGTATGAGCATTCTCAGCTGTTATTTTATGCTAATTCTCTTGGTTTTAATTTCAAATGGATTTTTTTGTTGTTATTATTCTTTAATTGTTAACTACACAGGGTCATGTATTAGCTGTTAGTTCTGCTATTGAAATTTGAAGAACTGATTTTCAATTTATCAAATGTGTCTTATTGACTACAGGTAGTTCTCAACTTATGGCCACAATTGAGCCCAAAATTTCTGTTGATAAATGAGAAGGTAGTTGTGTGAGTGTTGCCCCATTTTCGACCTTTCTTGTCACAGTTATTAAGTGAATTGATGAAGTTGTTAAGTTAATAACACAGTTGTTGAGTGAATCTGGGTTCCGCATTGACTTTGCTCATCAGAAGTTCTCAAAAGGTAATTCCACAATCCTGGGGCAGTTGCCAAGCATCTGAACATTGATCACGTGTTCATGGGGATGTTGCAATGTTTGTAAGCGTGAAAAACAGTCATAAGTCACTTTTTGTCAGTGCCATTGTGACTTCAAATGGTCACTAAATGAACTGTTGTAAGTTGAGGACTAGCTGTATGTCTAAAATCCATCTGTGCAATATCACAATGCACAAAGAAAAGAGACTAGGCTTATGTCATGATGGTGTGATGCCAATTTAGTCACACTGTATATCCTATGGATGCTGCTGAATTTCACGTACTATAAGGAAGGACTATCTCTAGAAGTTCAGAAGCGATTATCAAATATGAAAGGACATTGATATGAGCATTTGGAGTCCTTTAAGAATGAAGCAATTATCTTCTTCAGCTCTTCTTTTTTCTTTTTTCTTTTTTTTAAAAACCCAACAGGGAATTAAAGTATGGTATTCCCATTACAGACGAAAATGGGAACAGACTGGGTGAATCATCCAAAGCTGCTCAACAGGCCATTGTGCAAGTTGTGGTTTCAAGGATCCTCATGGCTGCTCCAGGAATGGGTGTGTCCCA
>JAOYMU010000098.1:68609641-68622227 GCA_025802295.1 Psammodynastes pulverulentus
GAGAGAAGCAACTTAGAACTAAGGAGAAATTTCCTGACAGAACAATTAATCAGTGGAACAACTTGCCTCCAGAAGTTTGTGAATGCTCCAACACTGGAAGTTTTTAACAAGATGTTGGATAATCATCTGTCTGAAGTGGTTTCCTGCCTAAGCAGGGGGTTGGACTAGAAGACCTCCAAGGTCCCTTCAAATTCTGTTATTCTATTTTAATATAAAAAAAGCTAATTCCTTATTAGCTATCTTCAGAAATTTCCCATATCCATTTCTGAAGTAGCTAAAATTGCACTGTCTTTGAAACTTTTTCAAAGACTATGCAGCTTTAGCAATGTGTAAGGCAACGTTGAACCTGGATCCAAAAAAGGACAGCAAAGGCAGTAAGGCACTGGATGCAAAAGATGAAAAGGTAGAAGATTTGGGAGAGAAGGCAGCTGAAGTGAATGAATGTTTGCTGGCACTTGCTGGGGAACAAACAACAAAGGAGTGCTTGGTGGCTCACTAATTGGCATGGGCTGCAGAGTCATGTGAGTTATAGAAGGAAGACAGCTGGATGAATAAATGCGTGCTGGTGGCTGCTAAAACTTCCTGGGGCATGGTAAGATGTTGCTGTACTGCACTGTTCTGGAGCTGCTTATTGTCCCACAACAAGAGTCCAGGGCAGCCAAAAGTGCAGAGAGAGGGAGAGGTTTGAGATAGGTGGGTGGAGGTAACACTATGGTAATAAGTGCCTGAATTGTGATCATAGATATGCTAAAACAGCTGTAATTTTGAGTATGTTAATTTTTTCCAATAGCAATAGCACTTAAACTTATACAGTATACCACTTTATAGTGCTATACAGCCCTCTCTAAGTGGTTTACAGAATCAGCATATAGCCTCTACAATTTGAGTCCTCGTTTTACCTACCTCAGAAGGATGGAAGGCTGAGTCAACCTTGAGCCTGGTGAGATTCGATCTGCCAAATTGCAGGCAACTGGCTGTAAGCAGAAGTAGCTTGCAATTACTGCACTCTAACCTCTGCGCCACCAAGGCTCTACAATACCATTGTAATTTTGAACAGTTGCAGTGAATGAATGATTGTAACTTGAAATATTCTCATCTCAAAAGGCAACACAACACCTCACACTAGCATAGGATTTTTTATTATTGTTTTTAAACACAATATGATAGCTGTACATTGTACTAGTAGTTCACAACTGCAACAGTGCTAAGATTATAAAAAAGCTCAGGAGGACCAGTACCCAGACCTCAAATTACAAGACTTTTGTTCAGAATTTAAATGCCTCCATATAGTCCCATTCTATTTTAAATTCAAATGTTTACTCCTGGGAAAGAAGACTGTCAGTTGATAGATTTGTTACATTTTTGGTACTTTTCAATATATATTCTTTTAAAATTTAGTCTACAAATAGTTTGTAATATATTTTCTAATGTTTTTTAATTGAACACTTTATTGAATGTTTACTAAACATCAAACTAAACTTCTAAAAGAATGATTTGTTCAGGGGAAGAAATAAATCTGCAAATGAATAAAGACACTGAAAAGTACACACCAACACATCCCAAACACCTTTTCCTTAGATTAAGAAAAAAACTAAAGAGCTGTGAACTTCAAACCTCCTTTTACAACCCAATTCACACCTTTATACCTACACATGATTTGCTGAGTTCACTGCACATAGTAAAGCAAATATTTCTTTAGCATATCTTAAAAAGGAAATAAATGTAACACTGCATAACGACTGAAATAAAGTCTAATCAAACATTCAACAGAATTATCGCTGCATTTTATTTGAAACACTGCCATTTCTAGAACAAAAATATCAAAGGATATAAATAAGTTACATAGATACAAAAACAATGTGATTGGGAAAAAAAGATATGTATTATAACACCTCTCATTCTACATCAGGGTGTCAAACTCAAGGCCTGCTGACCGAATCCAACCAATGGGGTGCTTAGATCTGGCCTGCAGGGCCGACCTGGAAATAGCAAATGATTAGCCCATGGCCAAAAACGGAGCTTGCAAGGGCTGTGGGCAGCCCTCCCAAACTCCATTTTTGCTGGGAGAGGATGGCAGGAAGCTGTCACAAATGTAAATGTAGCTTGAGAGCTCATTTTTGCTGGCAGAGTGCTTGCACCACCACAGGCGCCCCTGGCATGAGTGATGTCGAGCTGGCCAGATCTAAGCACCCCGGTCCACAGGCCTTGAGTTTGACACCCTGATGTAGATTGAGAGGTGTGATAATATATCATTTTTCCAACCACATTGCTAGCCCCCCTGAGGTAAAACACAACCCTAATGTGGCCCTCAATGAAATCAAGTTTGACACCCCTGTTCTACATGATCTAATTAATAAGTTTATTAAAACTGTCAGTCAGTAACTGCTTCTTTGAGTCCTTATCAGGGCTTTTTTTCGGCCGGAACTCAGCGGTACTGCGTTCCGGCACCTTTTCCGAATCCGCATCACGTGACGCGTCTCGACCAATCGCGCGCTATCACTTCCGGGTTTTTTTAGCGCGCGACGGGGGGCGCATTCCGGCACCTTTCGGCGCCGAAGAAAAGCCCTGGTCTCCATACTACTAAAGCAACCGGTCCACCTCATCTCGATAGGCAGACTCTTCCCCCCTGGAGATGAGTCCCACCACTGTTGTATCATATGCAAATTTAGTAATAGTATTACTAGTGTGAGTGGGAATGCAGTCATGCACATAAAGGGTATAGAGTAAGGGACTCAACACGCAAGGCTGTGGTGTACCAGTGTTAAGAATAAGGGCTGAAGAGATATGATTATCTAATCTGACCCTCTGAGAGTGGCCCACAAAAATCCCAAACACACAGAATCATCCACACCATACACTGAAAGAAGACGCTCCCAGTGCAGATTAACAGATTAACAGATAATCAGAGTTGGAAGGGACTTGTATGTCATCTAGCCCAACCCCCCACCCAAGCAGGAAACCCTATACCATTTCTGACAAATGGCAGTCCAATCTCTTCTTTAAAGTCTCAAGTGATGATGCTCCCACAACTTCCGAGGGAAAATTGTTCCATTGGTAGATTGTTCTGTCAGAAAGTTTCTCCTTATTTCCAGTTTAAATCTCTCCTTCAGTTTCCAACCATTATTCCTTGTCTGGCCTATAGGTGCTTAAAAAAATAGCTTGACCCCTTCCTCTCTGCGGCAGCCCCTCAAATATTGGAACACTGCTATCATGTCTCCTCTGGTCCTTCTCTTCACCAGACTAGCTATGCCCAGTTCCTGTAACCATTCTTATTATGTTTTAGTCTTCAGTCCCCTAATCATCCTGGTTGCTCTTCTCTGTACTTTTTCTAGAGTCACAACATCTTTTTTATAGTGTGGTGACCAAAACTAGATGCAATACTCTAGGTGTGGTCTTACTAAGGCTTTATAGAGTGATATTATTATGTCACTTGATCTTGATTGTATCCCTCTGTTAATGCAATTTAGGATTGCATTAGCTTTTTTGGCTCATATTTAGCTGGTTGTCCACTAAGCCTCCAAGATTCCTCTCACAGTTACTGCTATTAAGCCTGCTTTCATCCAGTCTATATGTGTACTTTTGGTTTTTCTTGCCTAAGTGTAGGACTTTACTTTTCTCTACATCAAATTTCATTTTGTTAGTTACGGCCCAGTGTTCTAGCCTGTCTAGATCCATCTGGATCTTGAGCCTATCTTCTTGGGTGTTAGCTATTCCTGCCAGCTTAGTATCATCTGCAAATTTGGTAAATTCCCTTTCTATTCCCTCATCCAAGTCATTAATAAAGATATTGAAAAGTACTGGGCCTAAGACAGAGCCTTGTGGCACTGCACTGCTGACTTCCTTCCATGTAGACTTAGACCCATTAAGGACTACTCATTTTGTACGGTTTGTCAGCCAGATGCGAATCCATCTGGTGGTGGTGCTATCTATCCCCCTTTTTTCTAGCTTACCAAGAAGTAGGTTGTGATCTTCTTTGTTGAATGCCTTGCTGAAATCTAAGCATATTATATCCAGAGAATTTCGCTGGTATACTAATTTAGTCACTATGTTGAAGAGTGAAATAAGATTAGTTTGGCATGATCTGTTTTTAACAAACCCATGCAGGATTACAGATAGGGATATGATAGTCTTCTTTAACTATATTTACATATGCCATATATAGGAAAGTCAAGACCTGTTCTCTCATAATGTGCCACATGATGTAAAATGCAGAGTTTGACTGAAGTTTTAATAGATTTTTTTTTTCAAACAGTAATAGCAGTGGAACCAATTACCCTGAGGGTGGTTGTTTCCCCTTCATAGATGTTTTCAAGTAGAAATTAGATGGCCATTTGTCTGAAATGTATTAATTTGGAGCACTGGGACAGGGGTGTGGATTTGATGGCCTAAATGCCCCCTTCCAAATCTAAATTCTATGAAAACAAGTAAATACCAGTTATTGGTTTTAATCTTAAGTTATTCTAAATTGAAGTGCATATTGTTCTCTAGGAAGCTTCAACAGCTTGCTTTGTACCATCAGAGTTCTCAAATAAAAGAGCACACAGAGACGCATCTGAAACAGCTATTCAACTGATATGTCAGTTTTCTGCCTTTCTTTTTTTAACTATTATAATGACAAAATCTGGAGAAGAGAAGCTTTGACTACATGTTACAATCCAGCTTCTGTTTCGTCTACTTTGAGGTTTGCTACTAGAAAAGAAGGAGTTGGGATGAAGCCAATGGGGCAAGAGAAAACAAATGTTTACCTCCTTTCTTTGTTTCTATTAACATTATTTCCCTCCCACACTCATCCAGTAGTTATGACAATTTGTCAAACAGAGCCTCCTACTTTGCTAAGCTAGTATATAAACTTTGCCATTAAATGGATTAGTGCTTTAAAAATATATAGTTGAAGAAAGTGATAGTTGTATCACCCTGGGCCAAGCTGATTGGGCGATCTACTGCCTAATAAACTAAGACAGCATACAACCCCATACATAATAATCTGAGCGTGTAAACATGTATTGGCATCTACATATGCGTAAGTTTTGGCTATTAAAATTTGATCCTTTTCTATTATAGAATATTCATAAACATGCTGCCACTGCAAATATGGGGACAACTTTCAGTATAAGTGTGTACAGTCTAGGTGAGCCAGAGTTTGTGTCACAAGAAAGTCCTCATCCAAGAGTTAACTATTCCAGTCATTGGTTGACTATTTCTTTTTGTTTCAATTTTGGCATTAAAATAAGGTAATGTGATTTTGATTTCTTTTCATATAAATTGAGATTGTGGCCACTTCTATGGAGGTCCCTGGGAGAGTCCTCCCACCCCCACTCAGATTTAATCTTCTTCAGAATCCTGCAGTTTCTGGATAGTTTCCAGACTGTCTTATTCTATGTTCTTCGTTTTAAAATCTGTTGCACATGAATCACTGGAGTTTCACATTCTATTTTATCGCCTTATTTGCCTGCATGTATTTATTGTTGTTCAGTCACTAAGTCATGTCCGATTCCTCATGACCTTATGGCCAGCCCACCCGGTCCTCCAATGCCTCCCAAGTTTGCCCAAATTCATGTACATTGTATGCCTGCATTTATGGGCCAACTTTAAAAATTGGAAGCCAAGAAACAGGTCTAATAATCAATCCTTACCTGGATTGCAAAAACATCAAATCACAATGCTTTTGCTTTTCTAATCACTTGAGGACAGCTTATAGAGATATTCCCACTTCAAGCCATGACCTTCCTAAATTTTCTGCGTACAAAACTATTTTACTTAATTTATGTAGTTATGTAAAAGTAAACCACCGTTTCTCAAGGAGCCTTGATGGCGCAGAGGATAGAGTGCAGTAATTGCAGGCTACCTCTGCTTACAGCTGGCTGCCTGCAATTTGGCAGTTCAAATCCCACCAGGCTCACGTTTGACTCAGCCTTCCATCCTTCCAAGGTGGGTAAAATGAGGACCCAGATTGTGGGAGCAATATGCTGATCCTGTAAACCGCTTAGAGAGGGCTATAAAGAGGCACTATAAAGCAGTATATAAGTCTGTATTATTGCTATTTCTCCTATACACTGTTTAGTGAGTGATCCCTATCACCTTGTCTGCCTATGTACATTTTATTTTCAGAGAACCACACAATTTATTATTTATTTCTCCATTCCTATTCATTTCTCTCTGTATTAACTTCTCAGTCAATTTCATACTCCATGTATTTGAAAAAAATGGGTGTGAATCGATAAAAACTAGGCTATAATCACTTAGTCTCTGTTGCCACAGGATTCTTAGTTGGTGTCTTGGAACTGATTAAGTTAGCTTTTTCTGGAAATTGAAAAAAAACCTTATTCCATAATTTAAAAATGTTTACGTTTATAAAAATATAATTAAAACAATCTTAGACTCGCACTGTGAGCTTTGTGCAAATCTTTATTCCTTTAAAATATGATATGGAAACCATGCAGACCATAGGTTTTTTCCCCCCGTTCTTTTACTGGGAGTAAATATAGGAGACATCAGTATTTCTTCTGTGCAATGAATTAACATTGGATGAATGTGTACTTCATCCAGAAGATCTAATCAGGGTTTGTTTTCTCTATGTTTGTCTGTACAAGTCTAATCAGGACAAATGCATAAATGTTACTTCTATATCTGTCAGCCATGCAAGGTTGGCCAGGTCAAGAAACAGATGCCACAAGGATTCCTGGAATAATGATTCCATTGTTGAAGATATAGTTCCAGAATCTTGAAATATGGTCCTTTCTTATATTAAATATAATTAAGTCAGGGTTATTTGCAGTTTTTTTATCATATTTCTCACAAGAGCCATGGTGGCACAATGGTTAGAATCAGTATTGCAGGCTAACTCTGCCTATTGCCAGCAGTTCAATCCTGACCAGCTCAAGGTTTACTCGGCCGTCCATCGTTCCGAGGTCAGTAAAACGAGGACCCAGGTTGTTGGGGGCAATATGCTGACTCTGTAAACCACTTAAAGAGAGCTGTAAAGCCCTGTGAAGCAGTATATAAGTCTAAGTACTACTGCTATTGCTATTTGCTGCAATCCCTGGACTATGTCTATTTTCTGCAAGTCCCTCCTTAATGGTACTTTCATACTTTTAGGTCATCTCTAAGTTCCTTTACATTGTCATGATTTTCTGGACAGTACAGATTCAAGTAGGAAAGGTGAGCAGAATGGTATTTCACCCATGCTGCGATGTCCTTATTGTTAAACATTAAAAGTAAGGCTTTATTCCCACAAAGATAAAGTCTTTATGCTAATTGAATCCTACTGTTATGCCCAGCGTATTTCTATTATCCTCTTCACTTATTCACAGAGTGCTCAAATATGTGTTTGTAAGCTTTGCATACTGAATCTCTTACTGTACTTTTCTTTGGTTTCCCAGCTGAGAACATAGTTATCTACCTCTAGAAACAAGTGATACACAGTCACTGCAAAATTAGTGGTTGTTTTTAAAATACTCCTTAGCTGACGTCATGAGCTTTGATTTTTATCCAAGTTAGACTTTCCATGGATCATGGTTGAATTAATCAGGTGGGCACAATTTGACAGCTACCAAGAGTGAATGACTTGCAAGGCAAACTTGATGGAGCTAAATACTTATCCAACTTGGATTTAACAAAAAAGTATTTTTAGACCCCTAGAAATGGAACTCAAGCATTAAAACGGTTTTTGTAACTAGCCAAGGGCTATACCAGTTTACAAAATAGTTATTGGTTTGCATGGAGGTGTTGTTATTTTTCAGAGTTTGATTAACTGGATCGTACTGGATTAGAACAGGAAATACAAAGTTTTCCAAGATGACATCAGTTATAGTGTCAATTAGAAGGGACATTTCAAGCACCCAAAAAAGTAAAGGCTAAATTAAAGGTAGCAGGAATAACTATAAATCCAGCTTTTCTAGTAATCCAAGATCTCGGATGTGTGAAGTTTGTTTTAGATAACCAAAAGGAAAAAGCTGAAATGGGGAAATTAATAATCATTCAGGGGAATGTCCCTGCAGAGACAACAAAAGAAATGATGTGAAAGAACAGCCCTAGTCACAGAACGTATTTAGGAATAAAATGTGGAGAATCCATCAAATGAGAGACCCCTGCTATGAACCCAGTATCTCTGATTATACCAGATCCAATTTCCTAAACAGAATGAATCAAATCAAATGGGTTATGATAAAAGACCAGCAAGAAAAATAAAACAACCAAAAGAAAAGCAATAAAATGTGTTCAGGGTGGAAAGGTTATCACTATTAAATGAATTGTCGCTATATTTCTACTTCAGCCACACAAAATTTGGCTGCTGTATTGGTGATAGAATGGTTGGAGTCTTCGAGAAGAAGATTGTGTAATCTTTTTCTCCCCTTCCTGGAAGGCCTTGTAGAGCCATATATAAACTGTGCCCAGATCCTTATAGAAATCCCCCAGAAATAACACATATTGGATAGTTTCTTTTTTCCCCACAGTAGCATGAGCAGGTATGTTAAGAAAATGAAATTTTAATCAATCTAATCATGCCAATGGTAGGTCATTATGCCTGGCCCTAAAAATACCCTTCTTCAACTTGAGGAAAGTTAGTATGTATAAATGTACCGGTATGTATGTGTCTTTGGCCATCAAGATTCTGCTGTCCCTGGAAAAGGTGCTGAAGGATGATTCTTTTTGCATTCAGCTGAACATACTTAGAATCTTCCGTAACAGTGGGAGGATGCTAAGCATGTGCACCTGTGCCAGGACAGACAATCCTTCCCAGATACTCAAACAGTGGGGAGATCAGTGCAGCAGTGAGGCACCTCCGCTCGTGACCTCATATCCTGTATATTTTCTTTTTCATACATGAACTTTTAATGCCCTGATTATGGCTTGTCCAAAAGGTGACCATGTTAGCCTCGTACCGTCTGGAAGACTTAACAAAACGTGTACAATTGACATTTCTATGTTCTCATCATTGGAGCAGGAGGGACTATAAACAGTGAACATTTATATGCATAAGACATAAACACCGATGATCATTATCTTAGTGGTGATGGTTATTCGTGAAACAATCATTGGGGTAGAACATAGTCTTTCTTGCACTGGTTACTCACAGATACTTGCATCGTGGGGTTTTTTTTTTAATGGCTACAGCAATTGACTATCTCAAGGCTAATTGTACTCTTATGCTTAGGTGTTTCAATTTGAAACATTGATTTTATTTTATTTTGTCAGTGTAAGTTTGAATAACTGAATTTAGATTACCAAGGATTGCACTGTTACTCTGGGAGACTATTTGTTTATTTATCCCAGGATTGCCTATACTTTTTGGAAATATCTCTCCCAGGTATCAGGACCTTCACATTGCTTTCATATTAATAGAACCAGCAAAAGCTGCATTGGGGGCCTTTTGTATGTAAAACCTGTGCTGTTCCACTAAGCTGTCCCTAGCCTACACTGGAGACTGTTCCATGAAATACTGAAATTTTTATTGATTACATTGATTTAAATGTTAAAACTCTATAGCATCCCTGAAGGTTTAAATTAAATATGCTATGCGCTTTCCAAATCAAAGCTATAATTTTTTGTGTGTTCCCTGTAGAGTATGACAGAGTATACAGCTTTTTTTTTAATTAGCACTAAAAATGTTTTATACAGATGTGGCTTTTGCTTACACTTTCCATAATTTTTGCTTTACGAAATGCAAATGCAATGTTATTTGTGGTCATAGCCATGCTCAAGAGTTCTATTTTAATGATTGAGAAATCTTGTTTATATTGTTTCTTCTTTTTTACCTTTTTCTTTTCTTTTCTTTTCTTTTCTTTCTTTCTTTCTTTCTGTTTTTTGAGAGATAGTTTGGTCTGGTAATTAAGGATTCAGACTAGAATCCAGGAAACTGAGTTTTCGTTCTGCTTCAGTTATGAAAGTTATCTGGGTAATTTTGGGCCAATCTCAGCCCCTCATTTCACAGGACTGTTGGGGGAAAATAGAGGAAATGCATAATAGTTATGTTCTCTATCTAGAGTTATTTATAAAGGCAGGATTTTAAAAATCTAAAAAAGAAAACCAAAAAAACCTGGGTCCCTCTAGAGGCTGAAGAATTAAAGATTCTGGAAGCCATCTCTATTGATTTTTGGCTGGCTGAGACTATTGAAATTTTTATTTTCTGCAAAAATGTAAGGATCACAAATTTTTCCTCCAGATACAAGAAACATACGAGAGAGAAACCCAATAATAAACACTGTCGTGAATGTGTCTCTCAGAAAGATAGTCCAGTAAAAGACCTCCATGTCAGGCACATAAGGGCTTGGGAAAGATGAGATACCTAGTGTAAGATAGAGGATGGCAGCAAGAACCAAAGAGACAAAGGAGGAAATATGCCCAGGGGCGAAGATCAAGAGGAGGTTTGAAACCCAGGGAACCTATAAACAAAATACTTCCAATAGTTTGCCTTCACCATGTGGAGGTTGAAAGGATATCAGTGGAATAGAAAAAACACTAGTTTATTCTCCCTCCCCATTTGTTGTACTTAACTCAGACAACTTTAATCTATATCTAGTGGTGGGATTCAAATAATTTAACAACAGGTTCTCTGCTCTAATGATCAGCTGGGTAGGCGTGGCTGGGTGATCATGGGACTGGGTGGAGCTCAGGCGACAGTAAGTCTGGGCATACTGCCAAGAACTGTTAGCTGTTCTATGGGTTAACCATAGAGGCAGTTTCTGTAAGCAGGGTAATAAAGATTAGGCTAGAAACAACACTAGAATATTTCCTTTCTGCCTTCCTTACAGGATTAGCCCTGTTAAGTGGAAAAAACAAAAGGAGATTTCTTCCAACAACCGGTTCTCTGAACTGCTTAGATAGTTAACAACCGGTTCTCGCGAATAGGTGCGAACCGGTTGAATCCTACCACTGTCTATACCTATCGTACTTACAGTATTCTAATACAGTGTTTCACAACCTCAGCAACTTTAAGATGTTGGCTGGGAAGATCTGGGTGTTGAAATCTGCAATCTTAAAGTAATTTACACTCCATTTTTGCTTCCCCATCCATCTGATTAAAACTTCATTGAAAATTGGCAGCCATGCAGCCTAGTTCTTCAATTTATAAAGGAGGATAATTCACTCACCAGAATAAGTAAACAAAGTTTATAAGTTCTTTTCTGGCCAGTACCTGAGCTATTTGAGACCATGTGCCAGAAAAATAGGATGACTTCCTCTACGGATTCCAATGAGACTGGTATTGACCTTTTCCTTCACCCCAGTTTCTTTTGTTGTATGACCTTGGATGTGGAAAGCAAATTAGCCTGCAAAGTCAGCTAGAAGGGTTGTTTAACCCAGAAGTACTGCATTTTCTAAAAGGAATCTTGACCAGAATTTGAATAAAATTGAAAGAAATTGAAACCATTAGACAAGAATCAACCAATCAACCAAATGTTTCAAAGTTACAAACAGTTATTCTAGCATTCAATCTCTGTGTCAGAAAAATAAATATGAAATGGCCCTGTTAAAACCCCAAGGAGTCCCATCCCAAATGCTTCCTTGAAAGAATATATACTGTATCTAAGTTTTTTGATCTGAATAAAGTTGGAGACAGATTTGTTAGTTATCTTAATGATTTTCTGTTTAATTTACATAGCAAATACACCGAATCTTATCTTTGTAGGAATAACAAAATGCTGGGACAGTTTTGCAGTCCAAATTAATTATTTCAGAATTGTCAGTGATAGGAGTCCCACCTAGCTGAAGCGGATACCTCTGAGAAAGATTTAGCTCTTGTGCTTATCAACCTAATTGCTTTGGCAGGAAGGAATATGAGCAGGGCTTTGTATGTTTACAGCTACTATATGTGGGTGGGTGGCAAAAAATCCAGGCAACTACTGAAGCATTTTTAGGGCTTCAAAAAGCAGTAACATCTCTTTAAACTGAACCAGGGAATGCAGCAAAGTTTTAATATCTTATTTTATCTATAATTTTTTACATGCAAAGTGATGTATCATTTCTCATTTTTTAAAAAAAATCCAGGCTAACCAGATCAGGAAAAGTCACATTTTATATCTATTCAAGATATCAAACTACTAATGAAATATGGGACTCTTTACACAAAATATGGTAGGTTAAAAAAAGTGATAGTTATATAAGTGAATTGAAAATGATACACTTGCATAATACTTGCATTAGATAATTATGTACAGTATAGAATTGTAACTGTTTAGTGTAACAGCATGTTATCCTTTATATTTTTTCATTTGCTTTTCAAGCATTTCTTATGTATTTTTATTATGTGTGTATAGTATTTGTGTGTTTTTTGAATCGTTTGGTCTTTTGTGATTTTTTAAAAAGCAATAAATAGTTTATTAAAATTTTATTATGTTGAAATAATATAAATTAATCCATTTTAGATATCCCTACAACGTAGTTAGCTAGATAATTACACAGTACTAAACTAGTAGGCAGGTATGAATCATTTATACATGCAAGTAGCAACCAGATTTATACCTGAGCTATCCTCAAGAAGACTTGCAAAAGATTAAATATATATCATTTTTATTCAGAGAAAATTGCTTTGGACAGATGGCTTTTTTCCAATTTAATCTATTTGGGTAGCCTAATAAACTTTAGGTAT
>JAOYMU010000098.1:68675043-68686193 GCA_025802295.1 Psammodynastes pulverulentus
TGGAGTCTATTTTCTCAAAATGGCATAAAACGATGGCAAGAACTTGAATCAAAATTGGAGATTCAGATTGGGGGTCTAGAATACACAAAACAACATTTTTAATCCTGGGGTTATAGGTGCCCCCTTTCACGTTAGCAAAATGGACATGAGTTAGAAGGAACTGCAGTGAATCTTGATTCCAAATTGAACTTCTGTTTCCCCCCCAAAAATTGCTCTGGGATTTATTTTCATTATTCCCTTAATTCTCTAGGGTTAACATTACAAAAGCTATTTTCTTGAAACCATTGCATTTTCTAGGCATTCAAGTGTCTATCTCCCAGATCACAATTTGATGGTTTTTTCCAATCCTGTTTTTTTATGTTTTGAAAGCCATTTGCTACAGTTTATATGTAGGAATCAAACAGATGCAATAAACATTGGCCAGGATGGTTTTTCTAGAGAACCATCCAGGCCTCTATATCCTAAGCATTTGTATTTAGAAGTCCCACTGAGTTCAATTTTGTCTATTTGTTTATAAATATACACAACATCCATAGTTGAATGCTCTGCTGAGTGTTTTTGCATAGAGACATGTATCTTCCCTTCTCTCAACACAACAGTAATTTAAAAACATGCCATGTGGGAAAAGACAGTTCTTCTAACATCTATAATTCAATGTTTAAGACAGATGGAAAATAAAATGTGAGAAATAATACAGTATGATGATCCAATCAAGTAATTTAAAAAAAAATCTGAAAAGAAAACTGACTTTCCTGTTTTATTTATTTTTTTGTTGTGCAGAAAGAAAAAATGGTTTCACATCCTCCTCTGAAGAAATTAAAATCGCTCAATGATCTTGATCAAGCAAATGAAGAACAAGAAACCGAATTTTTGAAGCTCCAGGTTATAGAACAACAAAACATAATTGATGAGCTGACAAGAGTAAGTTTATTAAGTCTTCATAAACTAAGAACCAAGAAATAGATCTTGTAAGATTATATAAGTTAAAAGAAATTGCATTAGGAATAATATACTTTAATATAGCGTTTTCTAAACTATATGCTCTATAGATGTGTTGAATTCTACAAAGTCCAACTAATGTGAAATATAGTCCAGAATAGACATGTCTGAGCTTGTGAGATTAGATGAATAAAATAAATTTAAATCTCGTAAACTGCAAAGCAAAGTCAAGAAGTCAGCATCCCCTCTATTTAGAACAATGGAGGAAATACAGGTCCCCCCATTTACCTCCAGGCATTTTCAGGAAACAATATGGAAGGTAGCAAATAACACAGTACTTTATTCAGAAATGCACTCAGAGTTTCCTACAGTTCCAAGGTAATTGTATAGATCAGGGATCTCCAACCTCGGAGACTTTAAGACTTGTGGACTTCAACTCCCAGAATTCCTCAGCCAGCAAAGTCCACAAGTCCTAAAGTCTCCAGGGTTGGAGACCCCTGGTATAGATCACTCTATGTCTACTGCAAGAATTCAGATTAAAATGCTTTATGGCTTTCCACCTAGCTTTCACATGAACCTATTGAATGAAGCAGACCCCACCCTCATTCTAAATCATTGGTTTCATGTCATTGCTAGAAATATCATTTAAAAATAAAAACTTGAACCAAATATCCTTTTGTAATTTAAACCCATTATTTCATATTCTGTATTCTTGCAAAAAGGGAGGGAGGGAGGGTCCTTTGTAAAATTCTTTCTGGCTTCCCATCCATTTTCAAATGGATAATATTGTAATCCTTACCTTTAAAACTGTGTTTGTCTTGTCTGCCTCTCCTTTTCCCATAGTATTTTATTGATCCCCATTCATCAAATGATATCATTCATAAACCAAAGGGGTGAACAGAAATTGGAAGTAGGCAGACACTGTATGAATATCTACAAATAAATCTCTCAGTAGATTTGCACTAGGTTGGCAAAAGTTCCTCCTTCCAGCATTAATAATGGCATTCAATGAAAAAGTCAGTTTTTATCAACTGAAATGAGGAATGGCTCAGAGAAAACCGAGGGGGTGTTTGTGGATGAAACAACAATGAGTTTTGATCAGTTACTAAAACAAATACTTGACCTGTGATATGTTCAGAAATCATTAACTGAAATTGCATAAATTATTATTCTTTCATTTGATGGATTTTTGGTCTCTGGAAAAATACAGAATGGATCCTAGGAATCTGAAATTGACCCATTCCTGTCTAGAATTATTCCATACTTATTCTGTAAGTAAGATTTCCAAAGAAATCCTATACTGCTACGTGTTTTATTGCTTTCAGGCCACCTCTCAAAAAGGCCTTGGGAAATAGCTTCATGTTGCTTATTGCCATATTATAGCTAATAGAAAGGGTGGTTAGTGAAATAATTCCAACTCCTCCTCATCTGCTTTGCCTCTATTTGTGTTCTGTTCAGTTCAAAAAATTCCCATGGAACTGGGCCTTGGAATGAATAAATGAATCAATCAGTCAAATGAGTGAATGGTTTACTCTCATATGGCCATTGTATATCTTCATGATCACATGAAATATTAATGCCTCAATATCAAGTATAATGCCTTGATAAGACCACACTTGGAATATTGCATCCAGTTTTGGGTGCCACAATATAAAAAAAGATGTTGAGAGTCTAGAAAGAATGCCAAGAAGAGTAACAAAGATGAGGGGACTGGAGGATAAAGCATATGAAGAATGGTTGCAGGAACTGGGTATGTCTGTTTAATGAAAAGAAGAACCAGGGATGATATGACAACAATGTTCCAAAGCTAAGGGGCTGCCACAAAGAAGAGGGGATCAATCTATTCTCCAAAGCACCTGAAGTTAGGACAAGCAACAATAGATGGAAACTTATCAAAGAGAGAATCAACCTAGAACTCAGGAGAAATTAGAATAATTGATCAGTGGAACAACTTGCCTCCAGAAGTTGTGGATACTCCAGCACTGAAAGTTTTTAACAAGAGATTGGACAACGATTTGTCTGAAATGGTATAGGGTTTCCTGCCTGAGCAGACTTCCAAGGTCCCTTCCAACTCTGTTATTCTGTTATCATTGTTTTCCTGAGTGGTAACTGTTTCTTCATTTTCTTATCTAGGATAGAGAGAAACTTATTCGACGGAGGAAGCATAAAAGAAGTTCAAAGCCAATTAAGGTAAATGAAGTTTACAGATTATTTTGAATCCCGCTAATATGTTAATTTATATTTCATTTCCAATTCATGAAATTACCGTACTCTATTCTGTGCCCATTTCTCAATAAATTCAGAAGGAAAGATATCAGGCCTCGTAAAAACCATATATCAAAGAAAGAAAACATTTGCTCATGTAACAATAAATCCAGCTGTGCTTACTAGTGATGAAGGCAGGAAAACTAAACAAAAAGACTATCATATATGTAACTCATTGCCAATTTCTTGCTAACATCTGTGCTTCTGCAAGCTGCAAAACTGACTGTAGACCATACTCATACAATATGTTTTCCACCTCTGTGATGTCTTATTTTTTATGTGGGAACAAAAACACAGTAGTATAAGTATGATTTAAATTCTCATTGATCAGATTTTTTTATGACTCATTTTGGCAAGTTTTAAGTGCTGAAATCATCAGTACTTTGCTATTCAACCTGCTGATTAACCAATTCTGTCAGCTTGGTGTATGACTCATTTTCTTCTTTGATGTTGCTAATTAACTTAGTCTGTCTGAATACACTAAAGCTATTTTTAAATCATTGAATTGTAATAGTAGTCTCCAAGAAATAGCAGCTATTTTCACAGCATTGCTTGTGAGACCTATAAATGATGTTGCATAACCAAACAAGCAAGCTTAATGAGGAAGTGAATGGTCTCAGGGAAAATTGCTTCCTTGTTTATTTGCATCTCAGTTTCCTAGGTGAATTGTAGGGACTTCAACCTGCCCAGACCAAAGTCTATCCTGTTCTACTCTGTAAAGGCCTTTTATGCAGAGCCTTTGGAGTTGTTTCTGCATTGTGAATGCCACAAGTAGAAGGCCAAACTGTCCAGGAGTGATAGATCCAATGGTGGGATTTAGCTGCTTCACACCAGTTCGGGCAAACTGGTTGTTAAATTACCCACCCACCCATCCCCACTATCAAAGTGGATCCTGGGCACTGAAATGGAGAAACGGGCAACAGAGCCACTGGCACAAGGGAAAGAAAAGGCTACTTTCCCTTTTTCGTCTCCCTGTTCCTCCTCCTTCCCTCATGCCAGCTACGCCGTTTCCTGTTTCTCCATTGCAGCGCAGCGCAGCCACAGGATCTACTTTGATAGCAGGAGGGAAGGTAATTCAACAACCCGTTCACCCAGGGTCAGGTTGGCCATTGTGAACCAGTTGTTAAATTATTTGAATCCCACCACTGGACAGGTCTGTTTGTTTTCTGCAGTCATCAGCGGAGCCATTTGGCTAGTTTGCTGCCTTCAAATTCTAGGTTTTCATAACAAAATAGAGTTTCAAAAATCTAGATAACTACTACATGGCAGAAAAGAAAGACGGGTTCCTGTATTTCTTTGCTGCCATTTTGTTGTCACCCAGATGAAGCATCTCCAACAAATAGCTGGCCAAGTACATATGACGCAGTACTATCTGTGCTAGAAAGCTAGGCTGGTGGCAGAGTTAGAATGTTTAGCTTTTTTTACAGAGGCATGTACTGGACACAGTTTATGGGGGTGATGATGACTCCATGGACTCTGAAACATCATCTATGGCTTCATTCAGGACAGACAGAACACCAGCAACACCAGATGAAGATCTAGATGAAGTAAGATTTTCTTTCCTATTTTTATAAATTTTGAATAATTAGCAAATGTGTATCATCCCTTTCAACTTTTTGTTGCACCTTTTTTTATGTAGTGTCCTTCGAAACCTCTATTTGAACCTCCTCCAATTCCTCTTTAATTTTTCTCTAAAAATTCCCTGAATTTCTGGACCAAATTCAGTCAAAAAATTCTGCTCTTTAAAAAAAAATCGCATCTTCCTTTGTCCCATCAAAATGACAAATGGACATTTGTTCCATCAAAGTGGAATCTTATTTTGCTTTAATTTCTCAATCAAAAATACATTTTCTCTTAAGCCAAATTTTAATAGGGAATTTCTTTAGAAACAACTGCATATGTTGTAAAACTTGATCTTCTTCCTAACAAAGTGCATCAAAACATACCTTGGAACATTTCTTATTCTTTCAAATTTTGAATTTATTCTATATACTTTATCAATGTCTAACCTCTGTATCCTCCTTAAACCCTGTCAAAAATATTGCCAAAGTTTTAATAACCTTTTCTCTAATATTTTCACCAGAATCATTCTGGATTAGTCCAAATCTCAAACAAAATTTCTTCACTCTCTAAATTCCAATAGAAACAGATTATCTAGTTCACTTTCCAACACTTTTTTTATAATAGTCTTATTCTATTCTGGACAGACTTTTGATGGAATTAAAGGACAAAGGAGAATCCAAGTATTATAAAATATGGAATAATTGGTATATTTGGTCAGGCAAGTTCTATAAAACTGAAGAACATTTTTCTTTGCTCTTCTGACAAAAAGTTAAATGATTGTTAAATATCCTTTTAATCTGAGAATAATTACTCTTTTAATATGGGAATAATTACTATTGAACCAGTGTCTGATATTCAAAGTAAGGTAACATAACAGTTATTATATAGCTTTTAGCAATAGCTTTCTGTGCCATTATTATTTGAAAGATAATTAATGGATAAGGAAGGAAGAACACCAGGAAGAAATTACTATATTATCTTCTGTGGACAATTTCAGTTCAGTTATTTAGGAAGGGTTTGGACATACCTGCTTAGCTCCATGAACACATGCTTTCATTTGGCTCTGAAAAGCATTTTGCAAGCCCATTCTTGAATCAGAACAAATGTTTTGTCTTAGGAGAAATTTTCAATTAAGTTTAAATTTGATATATCGTTTAAAAAGTTTATCTTCCCCAATCTATATTTCCATGATTTTATACCACACATCATTGGTTGTCTTCTATGGGAGTTACTGGGAACATAGTTTGAAACACATAACAGATGCTTCCAGCCAAGGACATTGGATAATTTATAAAAGAGACTATTTTCTCAGACAGTGAGTGTGAGTTGTGGGGTTGACAGCAGTGGTGAATACATTTTTTGCCAAGGCTAGGCTCAGTTGATTCCCCCACAACCACCACCAAAAGGATATAAAGAATTTATATATATATTGATTGATAAATCAACTGATAAATTTAAATTTATTCTGTGTTAATCCATTTGCATTGTTACTTAAAAAGAAGAGGCAAATATTTAAAAAACAGCAAAGAAAATAAATGTACCTATTTAGTTTGAAAAACACTTTGTGCTATGAAAATTCCATTAATCCTTTCAGCAGTTCACATGGGTCTTAATAGGATGTTCTAGTGTTTGCTAGAATACTTAACTGACAACTGACAAGAAGATAGAAATGCAATATAATTAGGATATAATTATTCTGAATTGCTTTGATTTCTCAAAAACTGAAATCAGACTCTTCCATCATTACAGCACAGAATGAAGGCTACTAAACTAGTCAGCTTATGTTCTTTAGAAATATTCAAAATGTTCTAACTGATGTTTCCTTAATATGCTATTTTTACTGGCAATTATGACTTATTGAAAACTGTTATGAAATTCATTTTTCTTAATACTATTTTTGCTTTTTTTGTTCCTTAATTATATTGTTTAATTAACTTCTTTATTCTTTTTATAGCACCTAAGATTGAAATAGTCCAATGTAGCTGAAATGAAAGAAAATAACTGTTTTTTCCCTACTATATGAATAAAGCTGAGGCAGATGTATGCTTCTGTGTCTTCATAAAGAGAAGGGGTGTTTTTTGTTTCAGTTCTTTTAAAATATCTTCCTGTGAAGACTCAATACAGCCAACCTTCATCTACTATCTTATCTGTGTGTTTTTTCTTGGTCTATTCAATAGTTTTAGGTAAATACGTTTGAAGTGAGGTATTGCCAAAAATGAATCCAATGCGTCCTCCAAAATACCTAGTCTCACCTCACAGGTGCCAAAAATGCTTACTTTCCCAAGATCCTACATTAAAACTATTACTGAATAAACGTATACTATTCCATGGTATAATTATGGCTGGACTCTATGAATGTAAGAATGTAAATACTTCCTTTCATACTGAAAATACTATGATAACTTTAGTGGTTATAATGCCTCATACTGTCATGCCAAAAGATAATGATAGGCTCCATCTACCGTCTCTCTTAAAATTGTGTTTATTAAGCAACACATATTAAAAATGTAACACCTCAAAATTTATAGCATGGGGAATACAATTCTTTAAGCAGCTGAAAATCTTATGACAGTATCAAGACAAAGAAAACATGCCATTTTTTTTGGTAAAATACTCTGAATATTTGGACAAGTCAAGAAAAGTTCAAATATATGATTCTTTTATTTTTAGAATCATGCCACTACTATTATTAGAGAAAAATATTGCATATAAAAGTATACACAGACCTCAACATTTTGCTTAGGCCTAATTTATAAACAGTTTTAATTAGGTTTGACCCTTTGAACCTGCTCAATGTGACTTCATACCAAATCAAAAGTATGATTGGAGAATCTTGGATTTATGACTCAAAAATTCCAGAATGGGTGTTTGGCTTTTTTACTTTCTAAATTTTGAATAAATTTTTTCTGTTTGTATTTCAATCTAAAAAAAGGAAGTTTGAGATAAATAGATGTAATTGCTGATTTTTTATCTTTATTTTTAGAAATAAAACATTAAGGAGGGTACATAAAATATACTTGGCTAGAGACAATGTTGGGTTCCACAATAGCCAGCAATGTGCAGAGAACAATTTTTTTCTGCTCTGTCAGAAAGTAAGGATTCAATTTTGAATTCCAACAAAATTGGACCCACAATGTTTTTAAATAAGCACCACATAAGGAAAACATGAACTCTCGGGAAAACAAGAAACCAATATATACTTATAAAATTCTGTGTCTGAATGAGACATAGAAAAAGTGAAATGTGTATAAAAATAAAGATTTATGAAACACAATCTGCACTACTTACATGCATAATTTTAAAAGTGTTAAGGAATTTTAGAAATAAGTCCTATTTGTAAAAACCTGTGAAAAATAGCACTTATTTTAGTTGGACGCATAATAACAATAAATAAAAAAATAACGTGTTGGCTATATTTTTAAAAAGTAAATTGTAAGACTATAATGTTAGTCCACATCCTTTGAATCCTTTAAAGTTTGTTATCCTGAAGAGAATAATAAAGAGTGAACTAAATTCTGAAGGCTTACTGCACTAAATGAAATCTATACAATAAAACATTGAAAATGAAAATGCAAAATATATGTAAAATCTATTTAAAAATATAAATCTTTTTTTAATCATCTATGTGAAAAAATAATCTGTATATACATAAAATCCTATTTGCACAAACCTTCAGGATCAAGGAGTTTCTCAATTCCTAGGTGTTGATTAGCTATATTGAATGCATGATCTAATCTCTGCACAGCGGACTGTTGATAAACCACAATCTCCCAATTGAAGAGATCTGGCCTGGGAAAAAGAAGAAAGCACAGTTACTTTCAGAATTATATACATACATACATAAACATATACATACACACATATATGTATATATGTATGTGCATGTGTGTATACACACCCACACACACACAGAGTCTAAATCCCAAATGCTAAGAGAACTACAGATAACAAGAGTGGCATCTTCTATAGACAATATTTTGTAAAAAAATTATTTAATAAAAGTTAAATATCAAACAAAAATGCAGATGATATCCCTTAAATGTTTTAGGTTTAAACAAAGGCAGGAAGAAATCCCATTTTAGAGAAACAATATGGAATTTCATACTGTTAATTACGCTGTTGTGGTATAAATAATTGTATTAATCTGTGACTATATTTTCACTAAGAATAATTCATTTGAATTTTCAAGGCTATGAAGAACTTTAATCATATTAAAGATGCACAAAACAGTCCATTGTGGAGCAATAAAATGCAGCATACAGAGAATAATTTTAGATTCAACTGACCCTTCTTCAGTTATTTTGCTTTATGTCAAATTGTAAATTCAATCTTATCTTCATTTACAATTTGTCATGAAAGGAGGGAGGGGAAAGCCCTGACGAGGCCTCTGAGGAATCCATAAACACATTCCAATCATTCTTTCAAGATACGGGAAGGCAACAACCAGACAATGGCACACGGCGATGTTCTATAGGAGGATAAGATTGATGACATCCAGCCATGAATGTATTTCATTGGAGAATATGTCTCTAGGGGGGTGGGGGGAAACAGGGGTCATAGGGGATTGTAAACTGGATGGGTCAGATGCAGCTACAAACAGGTCTTGCCGAAATGTTGTTTCCAATTAAAAGTTTTGGAGTTTTTGAAGTTTGACTCATGGCTCATGATTTATTTGGAATGACGTCGGAAACCTGACACTTTATGACATAGAAGCACAAGTGAAGGAGATCAGAAACCTGAGTATGCCTTCTTTATTTCATCCAGGCATTTCCTTTTCCTTGATATAAGCTACATACTGTCCATTCTATGGAGCTATAAGCTACATACTGTAATTCTATGGAGAATGTATGAGTGTGTCAAGGCTCCAACTAACGAATCAGATCTCTGAGACTCGAATCTTCCTCAAAGAACTTCTTTATTGGGTACATCATATCAGCACAGCTTCAAAGGAAAACCAAGTCTAAATCTTTCCCACTGTTTCAGTATAATTAAAATAAGAAATACCCCCATCCCCCAAGTGTCACAAATCACTTTGGCCAATTGGGTTAATTGGCGGGGTCTCCAGGCACTCTTCCTCAACCTTATTTCCCACAATAAAGCTCTGTGTTGTATCTAGCAAAGCATTCTATCTTCCTCCCCCCCCTCCCTACACTGTGTGGCAACTGAGGAACAGGAAAATCAATTTGGCAATAAGGCTCACTGATCTGACATTTAAAAGCAGCAGCGTAAGGCCAGAGCTACCACAGATCTGCTGACCAGATAAATGAGGTGAGTGCAAGGGGGCAGAACACAAGACCAGTACTAAACACCAAGGTCGCGTTCCCTGTGCCTGCACCTCCCTTGCCTCCCATATCTCCCGTTACCCAACATAACTGAAACAGACCACCCTTCTCTGTCTTCCCTGAAAACCATTCCATCTCCCATCACTAACACTCTTCCTTAAAAGGGGGGACACCTCCTCTAGCTGACATGTCAGGGGCAAGGTGAGCCTTACAGGCACTATAGCACTTGCTCTCAATGCCCTCAAACTCATACCACCCCTTCCTTTCTGCTGCAAAGTGTTCACATCCAGTATCCCCTTATCTCCCAACACACACATAATATATCCACTCGATGCACAAACAGCATCTGGTCCAACCCCCACCCCCACCCAAGCAGGAGACCCTACAACATTTCTGACAAATGGCAGTCCAGTCTCTTCTTGAAAGTTTCCAGTGATGAAGTTCCCACAACTTCTGAAGGCAAGCTGTTCCATTGGTTGGTTGCTGTCACTGTCAGAAAATTTATCCTTATTTCCAGGTGGGGATATTTGGGAGTGGAGAGTATTCCATAGGGCAGGGATCTGCAACCTTAAACACTCAAAGAGTCATTTGGACCCATTTCCCACAGAAAAGAAAACACTGGAAGCCAAAGAACCTGGGTGTGGGAGGCCAACTCGACATCACTCCCTCCCACCCAGTCACATGCCCCCATAGCCATGCCTACCCAGCCAGTCATTAGGGCAGAGAACCGGTTGTTAAAAAACATTGGGAACCACAAAACCCTTTTGACATCTCTCTCCCTCCTTCTCTCCCCCTCTCTCTGTATCTCTCTCTTTCTCTCTCTCTCTCCTCCTTTCTCCCTTTCTATCTTCCGTCTCCCCCTCTCTCAGTATCTGTCTTTCTCTCTCCCTCTCTTCCCCCCTCTGTATCTCTCTATATCTGTCTCTCTCTCCCTCTCTCCCCCTCTCTGTGTCTCTGTGTCTCTCTCTCTCTCTGTATCTCTCCCTATCTTCCTTTCTACATCCCTCTCTGTATCCCTCTCTCTCTCTGTATTTCTCTTTCTCTCTCTCCTCCCTCTATATATATATATATCTCCCCTCTCCCTCTCTATATCCCTCCCCT
>JAOYMU010000098.1:68692115-68703508 GCA_025802295.1 Psammodynastes pulverulentus
AGAGAGAGAAATGGAAAATGAGAGAGAGAGAGAGAAATAGGGAAATGACACACACAGAGATAGAGAAGTAGGGAAAATAGAGAGAGAGAGAGAGAAAGAAGCAGAGAAAATGAGAGAGGGAAAAACAGAAAATGAGAGAGAGATATAGAGAAGTAGGGAAATGACAGAGAGAGAGAGAGAGAAGCAGGAAAAATGAGTGAAAGAGAGAAAGACAAAGAAGCAGAGAAAATGAGAGAGAGAAACAGGGAAAATGAGAGAGAGAGAAGTAAGGAAAATGACACACAAAGTGAGAGACGCAGGGAAAATGAGAGAGAAAGAGAGAGAAAGAGAAAGAAGCAGAGAAAATGAGAGAGAGAGAGAAATGGAAAATGAGAGAGAGAGAGAGAAATAGGGAAATGACACACACAGAGATAGAGAAGTAGGGAAAACGAGAGAGATAGAGAGAGAGAAAGAGAAAGAAGCAGAGAAAATGAGAGAGAAATGGAAAATGAGAGAGAGATAAATAGGGAAATGACAGAGAGAGAGAGAGAGAGAAGCAGGGAAAATGAGAAAGAAAGAGAGAGAGAAACAGAAAGAAGCAGAGAAAATGAGAGAGAGAGAGAGAAGTGGGGAAAATGAGAGAGAGAGAGAGAGAGAGACTCAGAATAAATTTAAGTGTAAATTACCAAATCCTGCTTCCCTTATATATGTAAAAAATGTGCCTTCCATCCAGTGCAACTTACATATTTGAAATGCTTTTTGAACTTCTGCTCCGGCATTCCCTTTTTATTTGTCGCTTCTCTGCTCTCTGATTTGCCGACTCCTGCTTTTTTTGCCTGTCAAAGATGCCTCAACACGACGTCTGTTTTGTGCTCGCCTGAGCAGGCCCGTCTGGGGTCCTCGGGGACGCCCCTCCAGAATCCCTACTGCGTGTTTCCGTGGAGTGTCTGCCAGCAAAAAAAGAATCACATTTGGAAAGGTGCATTGCACAGTTAAACCTTTGGTGTCCTGCTCCGTGTAGCACTAAATCCAGCTTCCTGTATAGACTTCTCTTCTAGAGGTTTTTTTTTGGGGGGGAATGATGCTCCCCCATGCAGGAAATGATACAAACAAGATCAAGTGAAGTACTAATACCATTCTATAAAGCCTTAGTAAGATCACACCTTGAGTACTGCATCCAGATATCAGTCTTCCAATATTTGAGGGGCTGCCACAGAGAGGAAGGGGTCAAGCTATTTTCCAAGGCACCCAAAGACCAGACAAGGAATCATGGATGGAAACTGAACAAGGAGAGATTCAACCTGGAAATAAGGAGAAATTTTATGACAGTGAGAAGAACCAAACAATGGAATACATACATGTATGCAGGGCTTTTTTTCGGCACCAAAAGGTGCCGGAACGCTCCCCCCCCGTCGCGTTAAAAAAACCCGGAATAGCGCGTGATTGGTTGAGACGCGTCACGTGACGCGGACTCTTAAAAGGTGCCGGAACGCAGTACCGCCGAGTTCCGGCCGAAAAAAAGCCCTGGTCTGAATGATGTTTGTTTGGATATTTCTGAGTCTGATTTTTGACTGTTTGTTTGGCTGGCTGTTGTTGCTGGGCTATAGTTAAGTATAATATATACTCAGAGCTCAAACCAACAGCCTAACTACCAACCTGACCTACTAATATTCAAACACATTTCAGCCATGTTGTATAGTGCTTAAGATATTGGATAAGACTAGGAACACTCAAGTTCAATTCACCCCTAGACATGGAGAAACAATGAGTGATTTTAAGCCAGTTTTTTAATCCAAAATAATTTGGATGATTATTTAGAGATAAATGGAATGCTATTAGGCTACCTTAAGTTTTTGGAGTCAGGGAGTGGGGATGGGATACATACAGATTTAATAAATTATGCAAGATCATTCACAAAACAGTTATATATAGAAATGTGCAGAACATGGGGGACAAATTCCATGGTGAGAAATAAACAGCTCCACCTTGGAACCAAAAATATTTCAAATGTTCTGCTATGGAACAATGGAAATTGAAAAAGATTGGTCACTCATAAGCAAACATATCTCCTATTCTGAATTTAAAGAAAGACCAACCACTGATATGCCAATACTTGAAGTCCCTTAGTTTATCCTGAGTTCAGAATAAAACCTCAGAAAAATAGAGATATAGGATGTTTTGTTCTGAAAAAAAAACCCATCTAAAACAATCAGGTCAAGCTCAGAATCTTCCAAGTTTCTGAGAACTGCAATAGTGAGAATAGGGTTGACCAATCTCAAAACAACATTCTTTTCAGAAGTAAGTGTAACCAAAAAGTGCAACTTGTCATATTTCTGCCCTACATAGGGTAGAAATGTTAACCAAAAAGAATACTCTTTCTGAATCAACTAGGTTTTGCTCCAAAAGCAAAATATTTTTCAGGGGGGAAAATCTCAAACAAATAGAAAGTATTAAATGTTTTACCTTGTATTTTGTTTTAAGGAAAGAGAAAGAAGATCTCCACCTTTTAATCTACAAATCCATCCATTCTCTGATGGTGTAAGTGCTCTACAAATCTACTGTATGAAAGAAGGTGTCAAGGTATGTTAACATGAGGTCACTAAAAATAATTATGGTTTTTTTAGTATGTGACATCATATATCTTTGTAGTTTTCAAAACATGGAGAGAGAATAGGGAATCAATTCTGTCCTTTGCCTACAAACATTCAAGATAATATGTTTATAGAAAGCTTGTATATGTAATCTACAATTTGCAAGTTAAAACTTAAGTTCCATGCATAGAAGATTCTTAAAAGTACAGAAAATGGGCAGATTGTGATCCTTCTTCTATTGTACATTGAACAGCAGGTTCTGTTTTTGTTAACAAAGGATATAGAGCTTATAATTTTGAACACTCTAAATCTGTTACCGACAGTTTTACTGTACATAATCCATTCTTGACTCATTGTGTAAGGGCAAGAGTTTGAAGCAGCTTAAAAATTTGCACCTACTGATATTATACTCTGTGAATTGTTGAATTCAAAAGGCCTTCTGAGAAAATCTATAAAAGATTGTAGTGTTGGTGCCGTGCATAGAAAATGGAAGTAGGTAATGTTCCTTGAAGTAAAAATGTTAATAGAGAATACAGAGCCATGCTAAAATTCTGATTAACATTCTAAGTTAGGATAGCATTGTCTATTCTCAGTTGCAGGAAAACATTTGATACCATTCAGAAATGGAAAATTTGATTACCAACAAATATATAGTGTAATCTGAATGTTAGATGATATGAATAAGTTAGATGTTTTTGTACAAGTTTTAAAGTTGTAAAAAAATGTTTAAGAACCAGTCTAGCTATTTTTCTTCCTCCTCAATATTAGATTTTCTATACACTAGATCTGCCACACAAATAATTACTTCTTCATTTTTTTTATTTTGCTACTACCCCATGTAGATGGCTATACATTAAAGTCTTTTCTACCCTTTCCATGATGGTTTGGGACCTTTTCTGCTCCTTCACTTAGGAAATACTAAGTCATTTCTAGATTATCAAATTAGTATCATAAAATAGATACTGTTTATGAACACCTTTGGTCCTTCTTTTCTGAATTTCCTCATCTCTTTTATAGGATGTTAGCATTCCAGACCTGATAAAACAGTTAGATATCTTGGGTGACAATGGGGTAAGTGATATGGATAGCTAACAAGTTCTTATTATGGATAGCACCTTCTAGAAAATGTGTAGTATTGCAGAATAAAAGATCAATCAAAATAAATGAATTTCATTCATTATTCCTCCCCACTCCATTATTCCCTATTTTTTTATAAATAAAGACCTTGCCGTGTTTGAATTATCTCTTAATGGGCTACTAAGATAGTATTCCATGGTATTTGTGAAACTTAAAAAAAAACAAAACCTGAAGATCTCAGACCAGAATAGACTAGAACGAACTTGCCAATATGCTATTTACACATATATCTAGAAGACACCAAGTTGAGAAAGACTATGCTTAATTCTTATGAATGTTGTTCTAATGTTTTTCTATAAGATCATATATATTAATAGTTTATACAGATGAGACTATTTTTTTCTGAAGCTCAAACTTTTATGGTTGGTTATCATTTTAAACATTCCTGACTTCGTGGTAAAATATATATATGAAGCACTACACCCACAGCTTTTCCATTCATTTGGATGGAAAATATTTTCCCAGCTCTTGATATACACAGAGCTGTTTGTTCTATTTAAGCAGTACCTCCACTGTGATAGATATTTATATATTTTATATTTTAACAATAAACATCAGCAGCTTTGGGTTACAAGGGCTGTAGGAGTAACTTTAAAATCATAACAGTGAGAGTCAAATTCATTTGACTTGAATTTTCCTTCTTTATGTTTTTTATTTTTTACAATTAATTTTTTATATACGTTCAAAACTTAATGGACTAATTCTGTGGCTTAAGTCCATGCCAAAAACAAAATCTTAATAATTTTTCAGAGGGTCAAAAAGAAAATTTGGGGATTGCTCATAGGTTGCTGGTTGGGAATTCCTGTCTAAATAAATGTGGAAAACTAGTGTATCAAAATCCCTGCATCAAGAAAAGATGAACCAGAGCAAAACTTTCTGACATTGACCAGATGTCTACATGGGAAACTATTGTTGCTTTCTTAATTTGATTTTCTGCCTCTTGAATTTTCAGAATTTGAGAAATGAAGAGCAAGTGGCTATAATTCAAGCCAGTACTGTCTTATCTCTGGCAGAAAAGGTATTTTAAAATGTATTTTGTATCTCGTATATATTTAATATGAATCAATAAGTTAACACAGGGTACAAAGAGAAAAATGCAATCTGTGGGAAAATATGCAATCTGTATGTGTAGTGTGAACAAATAAGAATGAAATGTTATCCAAAATGCATCTTTCCCCAAAAGGAAAAAGTAACTGGCTTTTATTGTTCAAGTTGCACTTCTACTAAGTCAACCATTTTAATTTACTTTATTTAACTTTTTCCAATTATCCAAGCCACAGCTTGCTTTAACCTATTTGCTGCAGTCCATGTTCATAAAATCAGTATTTAATTATACAGATAAATGTCTAGATACAAGAACAGCTTGATTAGGGAAGCCTTATCATAGAATAATAAGAGAGTAATTAATGATACACTTTCGGTATGCCAGCTAGATGGATTTGTCTTTTAAGTAGAGAAATTACGAAAAACAGAGTAGCATGATGCATGCTGTAGTACTGTACACTAACTAGGTCAATCTGTACTTTAAATACAGGACAGATGTCTCTGAAGCCTATGGTTCCAAGTCTGCATATGTTTTAATAATAACACAAACCAGTCAGCATTCACTAGTACAGCAGCACACAACAAGATAGATATTTTGGAAACACAAAAATATCCACAAGAAGGAATAAATGCATATCATTAGCCCAAGACTTGCCAAGACTAGAAAATATTTTCAGACCTGAGATCTAAAAGGTAGTAACCATATGCCTCTGATCATGTACAGGACATTCCTCAACTGTAACTAGCCACCATATAATCTGGAGATAGCAATAGCACTTAGATTTCTGTATTGCTGCACAGTGCTTTACAGCCCTCTCTAAGCGGTTTTACAGAGACAGCATCTTGCCCCAACAATCTGGGTCCTCATTTTACCGACTTCAGAAGGATGGAAGGCTTGAACCTGGTGAGGTTCAATCTGCCAAATTGCAGGCAGCTGGTAGTCAGCAGAAGTAACCTGCAGCACTGCATTCTAACCACTGCACCACCACAGGCTCTATATGTTTATTTCAGGTCAGAGGATGTAGCCAAGTTTCTCACTCCTTTTATTCCTTGATGATTAACTGATAGCCAGTGGCTCTAAGCAACTTCAGTCAAAATTCTGCTCTGTGGGTTTATAGTTGATGAAATGGAAAGGCAGCATTTTTGGCAATATTATAATACTGAAAGTGGAACTAGAACAGGGACTTAACAATGCCTTTTTCCCCCCTAGTGGATACAGCAGATTGAGGGGGCTGAAGCAGCTCTGCACCAGAAGATGATGGAGCTGGAAAGTGACATGGTAGGAAAGAATACCGCTTGGGGGTGGGGGCAGTTTTCACTTTAATCCCATGCTTTTTGTTAGTTGCCTGCTGGAGTTTGCTTTGTTTTTGACTGAGTATTATTACAGGTAGTCCTCGAGTTACAATTATTTGTTCAGTGACCATTTGGAGTTACAATGGCACTGAAATAAGTGACTTATGACTGTTTTTTACACTTATGGGCATTGCAACATCCCCATGGTCATGTGATCTGAATTCGGGCCCTTGGCAACAGGCATGTATTTGTGACCGTTGCCCGGTCCCCAGGTCATGTGATCACCATGTGTAACCTTCCCAGCCGGATTCCAACAAGCAGAGTCAATGGGGGAAGCTAGATTCACTTAATGACTACATGATTCAGTTAACAACTGCAGTAAATCACTTAACAATTTTGGCAAGAATGGTCATAAAATGGGGCGAAACTCACTTAATAACTGCCTTGCTTAGCAATGGAAAATTGGGCTCAGTTGTGGTCATAAGTCAAAGACTATTTGTATATATTTTCTTATTTCAAGAATAATAAAGGTAGTGATTTTTTTTCCAAACTGTCATTCAATCTAGGAGCAGTTCTGTAAAATAAAAGGTTATCTGGAAGAAGAACTGGACTACAGGAAACAAGCTCTTGATCAAGCCTATATGGTAATTTAAAAGCCAAGGATAGAAACAAAAGTACATTTCAGAATGCAAGTTTGTTGCATTCCAGTAGTAAATGCATGGGTTTGCAGTATTTTTCTCACATGAGTTTAAAATAAACTCTGAATTAATTTGATTTTTAGATGATAGAGAGGGAGAGAAACACATGGTGAAAAAACTTGCCTCACACTTGGGAGGTTGAGAGTTCAATCCTAAACAGCAGTAGTTGTTTCTCTATCAGGGCGCTAGGAGAAATATATGCTGTGAACTCCATGTAGGTGTCGGGAAGGGCATCCAGCCAGTAAACAGTCAGCTTTATCCAGTCACCCCGACCCATTTCGATAGAAGGCTTTACACGATCATAAAAAGAAGAAAAGAGGGGGGGGGGGATTTTCTATGAAATAATATATCAGTCTACTTTTTGTTCTCCTTACATAAGTGAGAGCTCTAGTGAATATCTGAATTTCTACTCCAAAGGCATAACACAATGCATGCTAACTTCAAAAAGGTGGAGCACTGTTCACGCAGAGGTTTATTTGCCATTGGAATGCATGGAAAAACCTATGGGATGTCCTGAAAAGGAGGGAGGATAGGAATGGGACTAAAAAAAAAAAGTACCTTCAAATGTCTTATGGAACTAATCATCAGATTTGAGGCATTGAATGTAGTATGCTGAGAGAAATAAATAGCATAGTTATTGTCTATTAATTCCAGTTGGTTCTACTGATTTAAAATACATACAGAGACAAACAGATAGTTTTGACCAGATTGTATTCCCCTTCCAATATTTTGTTATGCTATTGTTTAGAGAATCCAGGAGCTTGAGGCTACCCTTTACAACGCTTTGCAACAAGAAACAGTGATAAAGTTTGGAGAACTGCTGAGTGAAAAGCAGCAGGAAGAACTTCGAACTGCTGTAGAGAAACTGAGAAGGCAAATGCTGAGAAAAAGTAGAGAATATGACTGTCAGATCCTCCAAGAGAGAATGGAATTGCTTCAACAGGCACATCAGGTGAGGCTCAGTGTATAGAAAAACATTAGGGAGGTTCAGTTTATATATGGGTTTCCTTGTATTTATTGTTGAGATAAAAATGTGAGAGAAATGATTAAATTATTATTAAAGATGGCTGATCATATTAGAGGGCAATCAACATGTAAATATAACTTTTAATCAAATGAAAATTGTTAGTTTTTATCAGGTCACATTCCCTCCATGTTAAAGTGTAATCTTTTCAATTCATTATGAAACTAAGTTTGTCCCTCAGCCTGGAAAAGGCTAAAACCCATGCAATTAGAGTGGATACTTATTTTTCATATGTATGAATTTTATTTTAGAAGTTTTAAATTAATTTTCTTCGGCCAGACTTCATAAGACAGTTTTTATTTATTTGATTATTTATGGATATATTCAATTTATTTCTAGAGGATTCGAGATTTAGAAGATAAAACAGACATCCAGAAGAGGCAGATAAAGGATTTGGAAGAAAAGGTTGGTTATTTTACATATCAAAAAAAATATCAATACTTTTAAGAATTTCCTATTTTATAATTCTTGAAGTTCCGACTAGTTATTTTAGCATAGCCATTTCTTAGTCAACTGCCCTTGAATCAGACTTTTACTATTCAGTTCCAGTAATTTCCATTGTTATATCTTGCTAGCTGTGGATTATAAGATTCTGAAATAACTGGAAAGGAACTGGTTGGAAAATGCTGTATTACTATAGGACTATGATTAAATTCCAGTGATTTTTATTTTCTCCAGGAGGGTTTTGTAGGTACTTTTATGGATGGATGGATGGATGCATGGATTTCATTCTATTAGAACAAGGCAAAACTTTCCCTTCACCAATACTCCAGCACCATTTTCAGAGATATTATGAGGACCTTTTGTTGACGTTTGGAAGACCACAACCAGGGCAAATTATGTGCCACACTAACCAGAAACGGTTTTCAATGTGACTGTTGAGTGTCATTTTTCTTCTAATGATACAAGAATCACTATCTAATCTCTCTCCTTATTCAGATTCCCTTTAGAATCACATTATAATAATAAGGAAATAATAGAAATAAGCTTTTACTCATTATTCTACCATTATATCAGTTTGAACATGGTAAGAATAATAAGCTTAAAATAATTGTTATTATACTATAGTGGTACTATATTCTTTTTTCAATCTGCCCTTTTATTTAACAGACTTTCTCATTTACTAAGTCAGAATCAGTCAATAAATGCAGGGGATTTTAGCTAGCTAATATCTTATCTTAGTTTCAAACAAAAAGAAAAAAGGTCATTTATAGTTCATTTATATCATGATGGATATTAGTTCAAGGAGAAGACTAAACACTTATCCATAGTGATTAAATATGAAAAGCTGGTGTTTGTAACACAAAGGCTTACTCATAATGCTATCATTTTGCTAGAATTTTTTGTTAAACAACTTTGGTTGCAAAAATGTAAATAATTCACCCTAAATTAGTAATGTATTTAAAAAGGTAGTTTCAATGAAATTTAGGAAATAGAAAATTAGGATATCTTGTGGATTGAGTCCTTCCAATGAAGTGACTTGGAATTCCTTATGGAGAAAACACCCACCTATGGATCAGATGATATCACCAAAAGTGAAGCCATTAATATTAGAGTGACGTTACGGAGATTAGCTAGTAGGACAGAAGCCTTAAATTTTAGTCCTGTATGATTCCTTGGACTAGGTCTATTGGATTTTATTTGTTTCAAATTATATGCCATATGTATCATAATAAAAACATCTTAAAACTATTTTTTCTTGCAGTTTCTGTTTCTGTTCTTGTTCTTCTCTCTTGCCTTTATTCTTTGGCCTTGATGTCAGTGTGCCTCTTGAAAGGTAAGGCTGATTCTTTCTTTCTTTCTTTTTCGATACCAAAATACTCTTTTCCAATTCAGTTCCAATTCAGTTTCCAAAGTAGCATAGTTATTATGTGAATATCTGAACTCACATCAGAGACGACAATGGAAGGATAAATTGAGCAACTATCAAATATTTCATAAAGGTCTATTACTTTTTACATGTTACACAGAGAGTAAAAATTCTGCAAAAGCTATCAAAGCAAATTTCAGCTACCTAGTAAGTAAAATTCAGGTATGTGATTGTACACATAAGACTTTTAAATATATACCTAAAATCTAAACCATCATTTATTTTAAATATAATACATAATGGAATGTTTTCTTTCTCAGTGAAATGTCTGTCTGTATGTGTGTATTTGGTGTTGGTGTGTAGATGTACATATATTATTGTTATTTTTCCTCATAACAGTTATTTGTAAATTATATTTTCAAATACAAAACTGTAATTTGTAGTAATTGATTTATTGTCATAATATAGCTTTTAAGTACCTCATTATATTGAATGATTTCATATTGTTATAGAATAAAAGCATGAGAGGAAGGTATTCCAACATGATAAAAAGTTAAATATGCTGAACAAAATAAACCCCAGAGAAGAGTTCAGATCTTGGGTCAAAAGTATATATATAGACGGCACACAGCAAAATTTTCAGCCAATGGAGAACTTTCCACTCTTTCAAATAAGTAAAGGCACAAAACATCTACATTCTCCTCCTGCTATTATTGTTCCTGTAGAAATATTGGCAAAAAATTTCCATGATGACAAATAACAAGTCACAAATATAGCAACATAATCTCAAATATTATGTATATCATATAGTATTAACTATCATGGAATCTCAATGGGCAAGAAAAGCATCCATTAAAATAATCCAATGTTAATGTCACTCAAATCAATGTCCACATACCATTGCTAGAAATCATAAATGAAAGGAGGCTGATCAGCTTATTTCCAATATGTATATTCCAGTGGATCTGGATGGCCACTGTGGCAGAGAAACATTGAGCCATATATGACTTTCAGCAGATCTAATATCTGTCACTTAATCTAAACTGATTAGCTGACTAAACTGACACTTGGGATATTGCATCCAGTTTTGGTCATCCCGATATAAAAAAGATGTTGAGACTCTAGAAAGAGTGCACAGAAGAGCAACAGAGATGATGTGGGGACTGGAAGAGAAAACGTGAAGAACAGGTTGCAGGAATTCAGTAGGTCTAATTTACAGAAAAGGACTAGGGGTGACATGATAGCAGTGTTCCAATATCGAAGGGACAGCAACAAAGAAGAGGGGGAGGGGTCGGCCTATTTTCCAAAGTATCTGAAGGCAGAACAAGAAGCAATGGATGGAAACTAATCAAAAACAGAACCAACCTAGAAATAGGGAGGAAATTTCTTGACAGTGATAACAATTAATAAGTGGAATGGCTTGCCTTCAGAAGTTGTGGATTCTCCATCACTGGAGGTTTTTAAGAAGAGATTGGATAGCCATTTGTCTGAAATGATGGACTAGAAGATCTCCAAAGACTCTTCCAACTCTGTTATTCTGTTATCTATGTAGGTTACAAAATGTCAAAATACTGACACATTATAAATTTGGATCCAGGGTAACATAATGGTTTAGATCAGGGGTCTTCAACCTTTCAGACCTCAGGAACCACCAAATTCATAATTTTAAATCCTGTGGACCAGTAATAGGAATCGAGTGCGCCACTTGCTTCAGTACCTGGACTTTCATGACAGGATGAAGTCCTTCAGGCACTTAGCTTGGCCGCCTGTTTCTGCAACCTTAAACACTCAAAAGAGCCATTTGGACCCGTTTCCCA
>JAOYMU010000098.1:68718662-68730460 GCA_025802295.1 Psammodynastes pulverulentus
AGAAGAGGTCAACCTATTCTCCAAAGCACCAGAAGGCACGACAAGAAGCAATGGGTGGAAACTAATCAAGGAGAGAAGCAACATAGAACTAAGGGAAAATTTCTTGACAGTTTGAACAATTAATCAGTGGAACAGCTTGCCTCCAGAAGATGTAAATGCTCCAACACTGGAAGTTTTTAAGAAGAGATTGGGCAACCATTTTTCTGAAATGTTATAGAGCTTGCTGCCTGAGCTGGTTGTTGAATTGGAAGACTTCCAAGGACCTTTCCAACTCTGTTATTCTGTATTCCCACAGAATTCCAGCCTATGGTTCCCTCATACAAAGGTGTAGGTGTAAATTCTATTCTTGGCCCTTGTCTTCTCTGGCAGATAGAGCTCTCTTGATTCCTGCTTGGATGAAAACTGTCAACTAAGATAAATGCTCATTGAAGAAAAATGGATGATAAAAACTTCATCTTCTTCTAATGAAGAGTTAAATCACATGCTGTTTTTGTTGAAATTTTCATCCCTGCTGAGAAAAGAAAAAGGTCCTTTTCACATTTCTTCTGAGATGGCAGCTGAATTTTGCTTTTATTGCATCTGTTGTCAAAGAGACAAAATATTATGTCTTTTTTGGCTAAGTGTGTAATCTCGTAGGTAGAAGAGAATGATACAAGACTACAGACAGGCTATTCCACAATAGAGGCCTCTTGAAGTGGGAGTTTGAAAAAAAGAAAAACGGCAGAAAAGCTCAGCAGAGAAACAGACTCTACATTTTATAACTACAAAGTTTTGGTTAATTAAAGGTTTTAACCCATAGCTTTGCTTTCTCATAGTTCAAATTCAATTCACAAATAATGTAAATATTTTGTTACAATCTTGTTAAAACTTTTTTTTTTAAAGAACTGTATCTTTGTGGGTTTTGTATATGTAATATTGTTCTCTATGACTCACTGAACAATGGGAAAGTCCACTCCAAAAGTTTGCTCCAGTATAAATCAAAAGGAACTCTTATGCACTTAAAACAATTAAATGGATGCAAATATTCTGACTTTATTAAGAGTTAGAACAAGAACACACTGCTGTGTATGTTGCTAAGGTGATAAAATACATAACACAGGATCTGGAGCTGATCTAAGCTTAAATGTTTGGAAGTGTGCTGTTGGCTTTCACAGTAAAACATTCTTAAACTAATGTGTAAGGCCCCATAAGACATTCTTGAATACTGGATATTAGTGAGAATACATAAAACACATAACATAGGGCTTGAGAGTTTTTGAGATGACCAACTCAAACCAATGTTTGTCAAGACTACCATACCACTTTTTTTTTAATATTGTCAAATCCAAAAAGATGTTTATAGGAAAAAAAGGTACATATTCATAAGTAAAGGCAATTTTGACAGGATCTAGACTTCAGCTTAAAGCGTACTGCCAAATGTGCTTAATCAGTAAAATTTGAGATAAATTTATAGTTAAAACAGTATATACCAGGATCAAATTCATAGAAGTTCTTTTGCATGGCCCAAGGGAAAGTATTTTCCTTCAGCTTCGCTTCCTCCATTGTGCATGGTAAACTGTGCAGAATAAAATTAAAATCTGAAAGACTGGCCATTTTAAAGAAACCGTTTAGTGCCATGCAAGTGAAGAGAGGGTCTCAAATGAAGTGAAATTAAGGATCGTGCTCTTAAAGGTGTTCTGTGGGTTGCAATCAAATACAGGACAATCTGACCTGCAAAGAGAAACACCAGATCTCTGAAAGAAACACCCAGATATTTTTTTAAGGAGAATTCTATACCTTGATTTTCCAACACCCTCAAAATTCCTATAGAGTTGGGGAAAAAAACCCAACCTATTATTTTAAAAAGCAAACTAATAAAGTGAGGCTAAAAATATAATAAACAAATAAATAATAAACGGCTTTAGAAGATTTCCAATAGCAAACTACATACCAAAAGTCATTTTGCACCAAAACTGCAGCACAGCTCAAGTCAAGGTTAGGTGCAGAGATGTAAAGCTTCTTTTATGAGTTGTACCACAACAGATGGAGTCCTTACAGAAAGGACTACCTAATCTGTGGGATTAAGGACTCCCTAATTACATGCTGATTACAGCCTTATTGTGAGGGCAGATGAAACAAGCAGACATTATCATACCTACTTTAAACAAGTACCAGATGGCCTTTAACCTGAAGGGCCTTCTGTCCCGTTTGGAACAACCTTTCCTTATTAGAAATCCTATGCTCCAATCAATGGCTAGGTTGTTATCCTTAGAGAAATATGCAGATAAAATTATAAAACCTGCAACAAAAAAACGGAATCCTTTAAGTGGCAAGGCCCATCCCCCAACTAAAACAGTAAGGCCAAATGATAAATACTTGTTCTTCCAGCCCTAAAAATCAAATTCTGGTTAATTAGAATTTGAGAATAACATTAAGAGTAAACTAGCTCCAGTTCGTTCACCATTTTGATCATGCTTTTAAAGTAAGTTTAACCTAAATGCAGTATGTTTGGATGTATTTAATTTGTGTATTCTTATTTTAATTTATTTTAAAAAAATTATAGTTTATTTAATAAGGTTATGCTTCTCTGTTTTTTGTTTTCAATTATGTTTTTGCTTGGTTGAGGCTACAGCTCTGTTCTAGGAGCCTGGCTTGGAACCATTGCCAAGACAGCCTCTTATATTTTGTAATGGAAATTATCATATTTAGGATTTAGGATCAAGAAACAAAATCTATAATAGAAGTACATGCAGTCCTCAATTTATGACCAGTTGTTTAAAGGCAAAAAAAATATGCCCATTTGGGAGAGTGGACTTGGACTTAGGACCTCAGGATTCACTTAACTGCCATAAAAAATAGTCAAAGTTGATGCGGTGCCTCAATGTATGACCACAATGATTTATGACTGGAACTCTGATCCCAATTGTAGTCTAGTCTAGTCTAGTCTAGTTTAGTTTAGATAGAATAACAGAGTTGGAAGGGACCTTGGAGGTCATCTAGTCCAACCCTCTGCTCGAGCAGGAGAGTCTATTCCAAATATCTGCCTCTACCTAGCATCGAACTCACAGCCTCCTGATTGTGAGGTGAGAGCTCCACCTGTAGTCAAAAGTTGAGGACTATCTGTAGTATAAAACGTTTTCCTGTTCCTTCAACTCAAGCAGCTGATTCTTGTGACAAGAACTGATACCCGTTTAGATAAGTGTTTGGTAGCCTTGTATCCCTGCAGACAATTACATTAAATAGGAAGAATACTCCTTATTCCGAAAATTAGATTTGCCCAAAGTTTCAACACAACACACATTTTCAAGAGTGGTGACTTTTGATGATTGTCTAGACAAATTTCTGCAGTCTTCTTGGAAAGATTTTTCAGAAGTGCTTTGCCCTTATCTGCTTCCTAGGGCTGAGAGTTTGTGACTGGCCCAAGGTCACCCAGCTGGCTTCCTGCCTAAAATGGGACTAGAACTCACAGATGCCTAGTTTCTAGCTTGGTGCCTCTAATAACGATGCCAAGCTGTCTTTTATAGTCTTAATCTTTTAAAGATTGGGAGGAAATCCTTGTTGTCAACATCTTCGTTTTGTCTTTAGTTTTTGGAGATGCAAAACTCACACGCATACATCACCACTATCTTGATCAGTTCAGGTTTCTTCCAATCTCCGAATCACAATGCAATTACCTAACTCTTCTACTATGTCTTTACATCTCCAATGCAGCCTGGAAACAATTAGCAAGAAGCTTCTGTCTCAAAGTGCTTTCTCTGTTGCAAGAGGCTAATGAGACAGCTTCTATATAATGCATTCTTTTGCTAAATAATAGATCTTATTCTTCCCAGTTAATTGCATGCTGGGCTCTTAACATTTGACGAAATAACCTGTCTCCCATCATTGGGATCCAGGCATTCTTTTTTGGAGATACATTCCATCAGAAGCTTTGAGTCTCTGAATACTTACGGTTAATTTCTCATATTTCCTTAATAACTGGAAAAGACAGACATTTTGAGAAGCTTTTGAAAGTATTGAAAGCTATTAACCTCTAGTTGCATGCTAGAAAGATGAACCCATTCTATGTAAACAATTATTTAAACTGCATTCCACTCTGTTCTTCAGGCCAGGGATGTACAACCTTTGACATCCCAGTGGATGTTGAACTACAATTTCCAGCAACCTTAAGCACAATTGTCCTGATATCCTTTTGACAACTTCCTGTTTAGCTGACCTCCATGGAAAATGGATGATGAGCAAAATGGGTATTCTTCTAATTCAGCTGGATTCCTGTTCTTGTTGCCCAAATTCTCAGGGAAATGGTTTCTTTTAGAAGATGTGAAAGTTTAGTCATGAATCTAATTTGATTCAACAAACAGACTTTTTTATTCATGAACATATGGCTACTCCTTGATTTTTCTTTGTATGAAATTGAATTCAATCAAACAATCTTCACTATTTGACTTAAACTGAATATTGAAACTTTCACCACTGAAAATTGTTTTGCTAGATGCAAACTGACAAAAAATATGTGAGTAATATGTGAACAATAGTCTATGATGGTTTGCTAAATGGAGCAAGTTATTTTTGACACATAGATGAGAACATGGAAAGGAATATAAATTCACCCAATTAATGGCATTTGCAAAAGGGGTAAAATCAGGAAAGATGGTGGGCACAGCATTGGGATTTAAACCCCACCTCAGTTGCACATATACTGTCATTGCACATTTGTAAAAAGGGTGAGGATGCCTTGTCTATCTTCATGCATGCACACGCGCACACACACCACAAACACACACACCTGTCAGATCTTCCTATCCCCAGTAGCTTGATTGATTAATAAATAGAAATCTTAACTGCCGTGCACTGCTTAATGTACAGAAGAATTTAATGAAACTTCCAAAATTATTTATTTATGTCTTTGGGGATGACCACTTCTAATACCTTTATTGCAAAACTCTCAATTTGTGCTGATGAAATGAGCACATGGTCCTTTCTCCATTAATGACAGGGAAAATTCCAAATAACCATTTTATATCTTTATAACCCAATATCAATGTACTATGTTGAAATAACCATTATTACAAAAAAGGAAAATGAAGGTCATAACCTATAATTTGAGAGTTTGGCAAATTGGCACGCCTTTTGAAGTCTGTTCTATTCCTGGTCTAAACATTAAGACCTACAGTCTTTTACCTTTTCTTTGGTAATAGAATGACTTTTTATCCTTCCTATAGCTCCAGTACTGTGAAGACAGAGATGAGGTACCACTTCCTTGGTGCAGATATACCTCAGCTTGGCTTTGACAGTTAAGAATTTCCCAAGGGGAAAATATGAAAGTCCATTCTAATTCATCTTTATTGAGAAGATCCCATCTTGATATATTTTCCAAGTGAGTGCTATCACTTTTTAAATTAAAAGTCACAGAAATGTTCTCTAAGAACTTTGATGTTGATATGCACAAGGTTAGCCTGAATTGCCAGGTAGTATGGATCTGAGAAGGATGCTAAATAGAGTGCTCTGTTTATCACTGCTTTGGTTAATTTTAAGGGGTTTTGACTGTCCTCCTGATGTGGTTGTTTCTGCTGACAAGATTTTTCTTTACATTCTCTCCCATAATGTTATTTGGCAGCCACTACAAAGGAAGAGGACAAGTTCAAATGAATACAGAACTGACATGAATGATAACCTTAAATATATCAAATACTTAAGTATGCATTACTCTAAGTAAGTCATTGCTGGCTGTGAATGGAGCATCTGTGGGAGCTCTTTCGCTTTTGCCAAGTTGCTTGTTTTTTCCCATTCTGCTAGGAAGGTTTTGTGCTTTACATCAGCACAATACCACATAACAGCTTCTTCAAATGTTCAAAGGCTTTGAACTTATTCATTTCATGCTTTCAGCTTCCCTTGCTAAATCCTGGAGCCTAACTGTCTTTCTTGATTGATGAAGGTAGACAGCTTTCTCTGGATAGTATAATAAGATGCTATTGAATATTCTACAAGTGAACATCTCCGTTAAACTTCATGCTCCCTGATTTTGATTTTGGTTTATTTTCATTCATGAACTGGGATTATGATCTTATTTTTCTATAAAATAAATGAATTGGACCAATTGGATTTTGCAGGGATCCCATTTAAAGGCATTATTTTTTATTCTATTGAATATTTGTTTTTTTCTTTTCCCAGATGATACCGTAATATACTATTCTTTAATTTTAAAATAAATCGAGATACATCAAGAACACAGTGTTACATAAGAAACTATATTTTTTCAGATTACGTGGAGTTTCTGTACTATTCCCAGAAATCTTGTTATTGCATATTATTTCTGCCAGCTAATAATGCAGATAACACATTAGGTCACTATCATACAAATAGTAATCTGCAATCTGGATTATCCATATGGAAGAGTTGGGATATATTTGAATTTGAATTTTATTGGACTTATAGCCCGCCCCATCTCCACAAAGGGACTCGTGGGATATAGTGGAAATGTTATCATTTTTGATCAGTAGTCATTTAAAACAAGAAAAAAAAGGCCATAGTATTGCCTCAATAAATATCTCCAGCAGCTGAAACAAAGCAAGAGGAATTTAAAAAAAATAAAAAATAAAAATGAAATTCAGTGCCCAAAATTTAGAGCATCTGTTTTTCTAGATATGCAGCATGTTCTATTTTAGAACAGTAAGACTAAAACAGATTTTCATCTGTTATTACTTTGTCCAGCAGCAACTGTTTCTCAAAACAAACTTCTGCCAATATCTAGCCTCATTTTTTGGCCAAAAGTATGTCTCTGTAGGCATTCCTTTGGACATTTCCTCTTTCATATGGCTGGCATTAAAGAAAAAAACAAAGCCAAATGTTTAATAGACAGTTCTGTTTCATTCCAGGCACTACTGCACTTTGAATCAAACAGTTTGACTTTTTGAGTCAAACTATTAAACAACAAAACTAGAATTAGCTTTTTTCTTCATGCCTTTGGTGAAAATGAGATGTATATATCCAGACTTAAAAGCTCTCAAATTTGCTATCAGATCCGGCACACACCTCTACCCAACCATACACACACACACAAAATTTAATATTATGTTATATATAATATTGATATTCTCAACATGAGAGATTAAAAATAGCATTTATTTGCAAAGAAGAAATTTGCAAAGAACCACTTAAGATCCAAGAGCACAAATCCTGGATTGGTAGGGGACTTGACTGTTTAGTTCCCTAAAAACAAGATCATCTAACTTTCTACAGATAAGAGTTCATGGCTTTCATTATTTCATTTGCAACTAAATTATTTTAAATAGAAATTTATTCGTGTATCTTTAGTACGAGGAAAAATTCTGACTTACAATAGGGTAGTTCAATGAAGAAAATTTCCCCAGCTCCTCATTTGAAGTGCCTGAAGGCTCTATACCCTTGCCCCTTCTGTTTAATATTTACATCAAACTTCAGAGAGAGGTCTTCTATTGGTTTGGTTCTGGCATCATCTAAATACTGATATTGAATTGTATATCTTGACCTTAGGCTGTCAAAGTCCTGACTTAGCGACTGGAAACTACTCAGGTCTGGATGAGGAGGAACAAACTCAGGCTGAATACTGTGTTCTTTGGTCTATAATTGGAAGCCACCCAGAGATGATTAAAAGATGAGCAGCTATACAAATGTTTTAAAAAAATAAATAGTAAAATCCTGACAAAACTGTGATTGTGCTTATTAAGATCCCCTCAACTTGAGGATTTATCTTTGGTTATGGAGGGGAACATATTTTCCAGACTGATGTGCAGTCTGGAAGTCCTCTTGGACTCAAAGGTTTTGCCCAAGAATCGGTGAGAATTGCACGCAGGAAGATCTTTGTGTAGGTTTCATCTGTGAATTTGGAGGGAAGAGGGAATGGCCTTGAGGATAGGAGGAAGACCCACTACAAAGGCAAGAGTCACATAAAACGGGTTTGAGTCTAGGCCAGAATGTGACTAAACTTCTCAGGCAAACTGCTTCCTGGTACTCATAAGGACACATTCAGACTTGCCAGATTCTGTTACTATAGCTTTTTAAAGCTTAGAAAAGTAGTACTGACCTACATGCCATTGGTTTACCTTGAAGGGCTGACAACTGCACCAGTTGTGCCCTTTCCTATAGCAGGACTAAAAAATATTTAGTTTTCCTTTGTATGTATTATAAGAGGCCCAGAATCTTTTGGGAGTCCGGTGGTCTCCAAACCAATCAATCAATCAATCAATCAATCAATCATCTTCATCTTCCTATGTTGTAAAGTATAGGTGTAGTTTGTAGTCTGGTAAGCAAGTTGGTTTTTCTTCTCTTATTCTGCACTTTGGAATATCTTGCCACCAGATGTGAGATCTAAAAGTCTTAAAACTTGCCAGTTAGCTTGGGTCCCTAATGGGGGCACTTTACCTTGGAGGTAGCTGGTGGAGTAATGGAGACCCCACCTTGCAACCTCTTGTGCCCTTCATTCTTAGAACATGCGATCACTAAACGGGTAGTCAAACCAGTAGAATCCCACCCCTGCCCCAAACACCTACAAATCAGATACAATTATATAAGAACATTGGTAACAATATGGTGACACAAGAAACTACTGTACCCAAATATTATTCTGTTTTTATGGAAGAATTTCTCTTTAAAAAGAAATCTAGCACCAATGCAGATATAACCCCCCAAAAATACAGGTACTCCTTAACTTACGACCACAATAGAGCCCTAAATTTCTGTTCTTAAGTGAGACATTTGTTAAGCGAGATTGCCCCATTTTATGACTTTTCTTGCCACAGTTGTTAAGTGAATCACTGCAGTTGTTAAATTAACAACCTGGTTGTTAAGTGAATCTGATTTCCTTATTGGATTTGCTTGTCAGAAGGTTGCAATAGGGGATCAGGTGACCCTGGAACACACCAATGGTCATAAGTATGAACCAGTTACCAAGCATCTGAATTTTGATTACATGATCATAGGGATGCTGTAAAGATCGTAAGTGTGAAAAACTGTCATAAGTCACATTTTTCAGAGCCGTTGTAACTTGGTCAGTAAATGAACTATTGTAAGTCAAGGACTACCTGTAGTTCTGCAATAGCATGTAAAACTTAAAATTGTTTGGAAACTGAAATACTTGCCTAGAATATATACTAACAACAAAGATTACATATATCCAATACTAGTAATTTATACTCTTATGTTCTTGGATATAATGAAGTCATCCAGTTGTTAGCGGATGTAATTTTGCTAGAAATTCTTTTCTATTATCAAATAAATAATATAAGTTATAAAAACATTTCCAAAAAATGAGCATGTTTCACCTCAAAAAAGGGAAGGGCAAAGTAGGTTTAGGACATATAAGTTATAAATTATAATTTTACATTTATATCTACAGGATACAGTAGATATTTGTGCAGTGACTAAACTCGGATGTACTCTCGAGGCTAAACATTTTACTGATTATATCTTTCACTGTTGTTATTTCCTGCTCTTCAAGACTTGATGAATATAAGACCTTTCCTGATCGAGACAGATGCATGAACTTTGAGAAAATCCAACAGAACTGTCATTTATCTCCCCTATCAACAAATTTTAATCCATAACTCTCTCAGCTAAGGTTTGAGAGATCTTGCAAGATATCCAGTTTCCCCCACTTCTTGGAAATTAGGACCTATAGATTTCTCTTGTGCAGACTTTGCCTGCCTTTTTCTTTCTAAAAGACAGCCTATCATTTTTCAGAAAGACATCCTATCATTTTAGGGTTTTTCCACTTCTGTTTTACCACAGCATCCTGGACAACTTAAAAGTTGTCCAAAAGAAATTGCGGTGGAAACAATTCTGCAATGTGCATGCAAGGCTGTATTCCATAATTGTGAAAAAAAATGTGTCCAACTTTGACCTTTTAATTATTGATCGGTTTGTATGTTGCTTCTTATCATGGAGACAGTTATTATATGTGTGGGTTAAAAACAACCATACAAATAATATTAGCAAGAAACAAGAAACTGACCATAACACACACAGGTGTAGTGCGTTGTTTATGGCAGAATCTAACAATTGCAGGTAACCCTAATCTTATGACCATAATTGGGACCAGAATTTTTGTGACTAAGAAAGGCACTTGTCAAGTGAGATGTGTCCAATTTTATGACTTTTGCCACAGTTGTTAAGTGAATCGATGCAGTTGTTCAATGCATCTTGTGGTCATTAAGTGAATCCAGCTTCCCTGTTTGTCAAAACTTAGCTAGGAAGATTTAAGATAGTGATCACATACCCCAGGATGCTGCAACTGTTATAAATACATACCAGGCGTCAAGCACCCAAATTTTGATGAAATATGAGGATCAGTTGTAAGACACTTTTCAGTAGAGTTGTTAACTTTGGATGCTTGCTAAACAAACGATTGCAAGTTGAGGACCATAACAAAATAAACCAGAGCGCAAGTTATTGCTCAATCCTGTTCAACAGAATAAGGGATATATAAACTTTAGGGGGCATGCTGTCCCATAGGACAAATACAGCTATATAAAAAGTGTGCCTCTGACGACCCATGAGAGTGCTTGAGGTGTGACATCTCTTCCAGTTCATAATGGTTGGAGCAGGGAGAGTAGGAGAAAGACAGTCCTGTGCATAACAGGCATTGCTTTTGGTTATCTTTGATGGAATTTTAGGTGTTGGATTTCTTGGAGGTGGCGGTACGCTCCAGAATTGTGGAAGCACATTAATGTTTAATGCTGTGTAAAGTTGTCAAAGAAGCATCTACTCATGGCAGTCTCAATGAAATCATATTCATTCTATATTGTGATATACATGAAAAAGAACTATAGGTAGTGATGTAAAAAGAAAGAGAGATGAAGGGATTCCATAAAGAAATATCCAGGGAAGCTAGGCAGGAAAATGGCCTAAAGTAGGGCATTTTGTGTCCTACTCTAAGGATTAATACAATCCTGCCTTTGGTGCAAGTAGCAGGAGCAACTAAGCTTTCAGAATAACATCCTTTTGGAAAAATGGATTTTGGATACTTAAGAAATCTCGCTCTAAAATAATTCTTGAGTGTTTTCAGACTACTTTAGGCGATAAGCTGCAGCATCGCAAGCATACAGCAATGTCAAGGGAATCTGCTTACTTTCATATATTATTTTTAACATTCATCTTTATGAAGAATCATAGAGAGCTTCACTTTTGCCAGGACTACATTTTAGAAGACAAATGTAATTGAAATCTCTTTCCTGTTGTGGTTTCCTTTATTGCATTTTCAATGGATTATCTGGGCAATTAACTATATATCAGTTTGCCAATTTAGTTAGTCCCTCATTATAAACGTTTTGTGTATAATTACAGAAACATGTGGTTTCCACATCTACCAGAAAGCCATTTTAATATCATTTCTTATCAATATAGTTGCAGGGAAAAGAAGACTTATTCCCTGAGTTTATTTTCTTGGTTTGAGAGGAATAAGCTGTGGGCAGACAATTGTTTTCTTCAATATTCTCTGTAAAAGAGAAGGCATAGGGAAAGAATTTTAGTTTTGGCTCAGTTCTCGTCAAGGATAGAGAAATGCTGTATTCATTTATTTATTTAAACAATTTATATTATTTTAGAGTAGCGTTTCTCAATTTTGGCAACTTTAAGGTGTGGACTTCAACTCCCAGAATTCTCCAGGCAGCGTAGAATTCTGAGAGCTTGAATTTGAATTTTATTGGACTTATAGCCCGCCCCATCTCCACAAAGGGACTCGGGGCAGGTAACAAGCAAAGGCAAAGCATAAAAAACTTATACAATAAGTATACAAATAAAATAGAGATAAAATAGAGATAAAATCTATGACCCTACCTAAAAACAAC
>JAOYMU010000098.1:68768027-68778882 GCA_025802295.1 Psammodynastes pulverulentus
ATGGCTGGTTGAGGAATTCTGGGAGTTGAAGTCCATACATCCTCAAAGGGCCAAGGTTGGGAAACACTGCTCTAAATAACTCATACATCTTGCATTGGAGCATGTGAAGCAAAATGACATGATAACTCACATGTACTAATTCCCACCCTTTGTTTGTGGTCCCACCGGTCACAAACTGGTAGCAAAAACTGAGCAGAAAAAAACAGGAATCATGCCAATGGGCACACACCGAAAGCTCTTCAATATATCGCGAGACTTTGCACCAAACCCATTTATGTGAATGAACAGTTGAACACTCATAGAACTACAGTTCTAAGGAGGCATCCTTGCTTTATAGATACACTACTCTATTCTGTACACTTGATAGACTCTGAATGCTAAAAAGAGAGTGTGATTTGATTTGAAGAAGTAGCCCAGATCTTTTGTAACTGGTGGATTAGTAATAGAGAAAATTAATCTTCAAAAAAAACCCACCCCACCACTTTTCATTATAAAGTCTTGCTACTCAAAATTGTACTTTATTATTATTTTCTTTTTAAAAGAGCTTTGAGAAATTAGTATGCTGCCAGTTCCCATCTCCAGTTTAGAAAATAGCCTGTGATTTTATCTGGACATCTGTGTAAATGATACTACTTTTCTGCTGAGTTACAGTCTGTACTAATATGCTAACACATTATGATTTTAAATTATTTGAATTTGCACAAAGCTTCTCAAATGTTTGGAACACTATATTTCTATAAATAAAAAAATATATTCATGTACCTTTATAACTGCTCCTATGTGTCATATGTTATGGACATAACAAATATTACAGTGTAAAAATGGCCTGTCTTTTCCGTATATAAAGGAAATCTGTTAAAAATCTTTGGCCTTCCCCTTGCAGCCCCATGATTGGCCTCATGATTGACCTTGCAAATGGGACATTCAGTAATAACAGGCCCTGGGACAGCTTTGGAAAAATGAGTAAACTAGTAAACAGTTGTTACTTCAGGGTTCTGTTATAACCATAAACTGCCTTAAAGTCTCTTAATACTTAAACTTTTATGTGGAAAAAGATGTCTCCTTTCCTTGCTGATGAGTACAGCATGTTTGGAAAATGTACAGATTGAACAAGTCTGGTAAATGGGAAGGTTGACATCCACATCAAATGCTATTTGTTTTATTTCTTTCATAAAGAAATCCCCCCCCCTCGCCCCTCATTTCACCTTCAGTTGGCTGAGAAAGAAAAAAAGAAAAGAAAGGAGAAGAGAAGAGAGAAGAAGAGAAAAGAGAAGATAGATTTTTTAATGAATAGAATTCTTTATTGGTCATGTAATTGGACACACAAGGAATTTGTCTCTGGGGCAGCAGCTCTCAGTGTACATACAAACAACAAAGTGATAAGTCATAAATCATAAGATGTAAACAACACCTGATAAATTCTAATATACCAATAGGAGAAGGTAATAGGAAAGATAAGAAGTGAGAAAGTAGTGGTGACCCTGAAAACACAGATAAAGCTCTAAGTTGGCTTAAGGACTCGCTAAAAGAATGTAAATGACCAGCTATCTGCAAGGAATATAAATCCTTCCATTCCCCAGCATCCAGTCAGAGCTGAAGAAGCTTCTTGGATGAGAAGCAAAAAGTCTTCAAAGAAAAAAACAGAAAGTCCAGTTGCCTCCTGAAAAAGCACCTTTGGGACAACCATGATCTGGATGACGGAGAATCTCCATAGATAGTGTTATTTCTAATTTCACTGCTAATTTATCAATTTTGTCAGTTTTACTCTGTATGATTAGAAATAGATAGAATTTCAACTCTCTGAGGGATTAATAGGCTAGATCTGCTTCACAGCAGAATTAACAAATACAATTTGTACTGTTTAAATAAAAGGTGCTTCAGTCCATATTTTACCAATAATTTCATTTCCATACCTGAGGATTCTCCGATTATTAGTTAATTGGGTGTGTGTGCATACTTTGGAAAGAGGAAATTTGGAACAGGGAAAAAAACCTCATTACATAAATTGATTTCTAGTTAGCTAATTTAGTTTATAATTCATAATATGGGACTAATGAAATGTATGTATGCTTCATTCTAATGCACTTTGAGATTCCTAGCAAATGTTTATGAATGCAAGGAAAAGCAAATTATAAAATAATGAACCCTCGTTAAATAATAAAATGAGTTAATAGTTTGGATTTTCAAAGGTATGGATTTTTAAATAAAGACTTCATGCAGTATATATTGAAGTATGTATCTTTGTATTTAACTGCAGCTGTACATTTTTTTTAACTTTTATTTATTTATTATTAAATTTATTTGCGGCCCATCTCATTTCAAAATGATTCTGGGAGGCTTACAGCATAAAAAAACATAATCTTGAGATTGTGTTCATATTATCCCCTAATGGCATTATTTACCTAAATTGCAAGTGATTTTTAAAAATACGTGGATGAATTCCTTGAAATTTACCTCTTTTCGAAATATATTAAAATTGTAAGCTCTCAAGGTATGAAAAACTACTTAGAAAAAATAGTGCAATATTAACAGAAATATTTTTAGCAAGACTAATGCAAAATAGAAAAAATGATAATACATCATTGATATATTTCAGGATTGGCTAAACAGTATTTACAGAGTTCTCACTTTAGCCTTTGAAGTGCTAGCTCAGTAGTTTTCTTCCAATTATATGCATTTCTTTTAAATAATGAGTTTTTATACCAAAGACAAACGAGATAGGCTTATGGGCTGATCCAGCAAGATTCATTCTGCTTTAGAATTCTGTTGCATAGAGTTGGGATTTATTGAATGACTTCCCACTGTGGGATTATGATGAGTAATCCCTAATCCTGGATCCATTTTCTAGTTGCATATATTGTTGGAAGTGTGTACCTAGCTGTTCTTTGCATTTGTCCTGGAATCGTCCTGCAAAAGCTGAAGAAGCTTCTTGGATGAGAAGCAAAACGTCTTCAAAGAAAAACCAGAAAGTCCAGTTGCTTCCTGAAAAAGCACCTTTGGGACAACCATGACCTGGATGACTGAGAATCTCCATAGACATTTAGTCCTGCAAAAGGGTTTACAGATCCTTGTAGTATAATTCCCTTTGGAATAGGATGTTTGGAGTCTTTGCATTGCTGCCCTCTAGTGGCCGTCACGCCTTATTGCAGAGAAAGCAATAAAAGAGTGGGTGAGGCAAAAGAGGCAAGCAGAGAGAAATCAATGCACAGAGAAAGCGAGACTGGAAAGAAGAAGGGAGGAGTCGCTTCATCAGCCATTCTTGTCTTACAGGGACCCAGCTGTCACTGGGAAAGGAGGAGGGAGGGAGAGAGAAAGAGAATTTTACTATTGTGTGAATCAAGAGGGAGGGGGTGGAACAGAGGGAGGAAAAAGAGAAAAGTGAGGAACGGCATTTGTTCTACCTGAGCTCGAGCTTTTTTGCAAGCTAGTGCTGCTTCTGAATTGGAAGGTAGGAGCCGGCACTGCTGCTGCTGCAACAACAGCCACACATCATGTCTGGTTACCAGGGCAAGAAGAATATCCCCAGGATAACTGTAAGTGACTTAACCTCTCCTGTCCTCCCTTCTTGCTTTCGTTGTGCATTCTTTTTGTATTTGCTACGGGTTTCGGGTCAGCAATATGGCCAGCTGTGTTGCTTCAGAGCTGGTAGAATGTGTTTTAGTAGGAATAAGGAGGTAGCCGGTCATCATGCAGAAAAGGAAGGGAGTGTTTGCGGGAATGGCCCCCAAGTAAACAAATAGGGGGATTTCTGTTAATCTGCGCAAGTGATGATTGCAAGGATTTCATTTTGTGTTCTGACATTATTGTTCATTAAAACGTAGGGTGCTTATGAAAAGCACTGTTGTTTATTTGCAATACAGACTTAAGCTGTTCTGATCAGCTAACACCCCCCCCACACACACACACACACTTCCTGTTGTCCAAAGTGTCTATAGCATAGTGAAGACGGTCTATTTACAAACTTATATAGGGGAAGTAGATGTTCAGTTTGAAATCCTATTTTTTTGGGAGGAGTCGAGTTGGAGGTTAAGCCAAACGCTTGATCCTTCCTTGCTTAATTTTATGTCATTTTATTTTTTGTTTGTTCTCTTTTTTAAAGAAGATGCTGTTATCTGCAAGCTGCCTGCGGCATATTTTTATTTCTTGCAAATTTGGGTGCGTCATGTGCTTTGACTACCAAAGAGGGAAAAAAGGAATTGGTTCTTTTATAAAAAGAGAAGTCAGATTTATGAACTAATATAAGGAATGTTCATTTATAATACAGTGTTTACTAATCCAAAGAAAAATATATTCGCTGTAAAGCAAGGAAAAGAGAGAGAGAGAGACTGTGAAATATTGCAGTATTTTGCATCTTTCTTGGCGTGTGCTCTGCAGATGCCTTTCCAGTAGATTCATACTCCACCCTGACTTATTGTTGATGCAATGAAACGCCTTGCACTGGGGGTACCCCCTTGGTTTTTAATAGGCCTGGGCTTTTTTGTTACTGGCTTCTGATACAAGGAGTGCAGCTGTACTTTGTCTCTAATGCATTTTAATGAAATCTTTTGTGGGATGGGATATGCATTGGGGGAATGGATGGCTACTCCATCTTTGTAGCAAACAAAGGAAGCACAATGAAACACACACACACACACACACCATACACTTGACTGAAAGCTTAACATCTATATATAATTTTCCTGAAAAAAATGTTTTTGGTTAAAAGTCACCAATTTTCTGTTAATCGAGTGTCTTGGGTTTTTTTAGTTTAAAAGCATGGTTATACAAGTTGCAGATTTATTTTGTAGTGAATGAAGCATGTTTTTTCCCCTGTGATCTTAAATAACCTAGTTACTTAATAAAATATGCCATTTTAGCTTGTTTGTTATCCCCATAAAATAGGATTCTTCTCGAATCTATTGGGTCTGGCTTGGGGTGGTTTTGTTTGTTTATTTTAACATGCAATAATATCGAGGATCCCAGTCCCTGGTTATTTCAATAAAGCGTAACATCTTCACTCATAGTTCTTTGATTACGTTTTAAACATCGTTAATTTATTACCATAATGTACCCACTATGGATAAATCTTTTTGCTATTTAAATCAGTCTTATCTGCTGTTTTTCAGTTTGAGCAATCCAGAAACAAGAGACAAATGTACCTAGCGTAATACAAAGGACCAGCCTGGGAAACTGATGCATTTTCTTTCCCCTTAGGTCTTCAAGGTGTGATTCACATCCATTAGCTAAATTCCACGATGTTGTTTTCTTTTGTGCTGCTGCACCTGACTGCAGTACTTCTGCTTCTTTGATAATCTGTGCAGAGTTGCCACACCTACTTTGGTATTCGACATAGCCAACACTTTCTTTGAAATGCTGGGAAATCCATTTTCATCAGGGCTTGGTCACCCATCTAGTATCTAGAATTCATATTCCAGAACCCCTCTGTCAGTGTCCATATTGCCAAGATGTGTCCTTTCCTTCAAAACAAGAAAAGTCTTGTGAATTTGGCCTTAGGATTTATACTCTGTCTTCTAAGTGCAGTTATGGGCATGTAGCTTTGTGTAAATTTTAATGCTTGCCTATCTCTCTAGAAGAATTGAAGAAAAATAATTCTTGCTGAGAAAGTAATTTTGAGGATAGGACGGGTTAAATTAGGTCATTTGAAAAAAGATTTTGAGGTGGCAAATGAAGAAAGAAACTAATTTTTTAGATCGAATATATGTATGCATTTATGTATGATTGGTGATAGATACGTACAAAGGTTACACTATTGTGAAAGTATTCCTTACTCAAAATACAAGGACCTATAATTCTACTGGGAAGTGCTCAGAAGTTGCTTCTTTAGGAATACTGTGACCACCTAAAAAAGTGTATTCCCTGCAGACCAAATGCTGTGTCTTCTGAATAAAGTTCTCAAATCCCTCTGCACCTATTGCCATAAAGGAACATATTGTACAAAGAAGAAAGAAGTGCTGTGGATCAAGAATACATATAGCTACATGTGGGTTGCGGCATAGATGATGCAGGTTGAAAGCAATTCATATTATCCTCATTATTTAATAGGCTGGCCTAGGCTGGCCATCAAGGATATATTGTATAAAACAATGTCAAATTCCAGCTTGATTTCGGATCAGATAAATGGAGCAATTTATTCTTAAGCTCATGAGTTCTTAACAGTCTAGAACATAACCAAAATGTTGATGGAAATTATTTTAATGTTAAATGATTAAAATCAAGAGAACTTGTCAAAAGAAGAAATGTTAAAAACAGTAGATTCTGTTGAAAGTCTCCAAAAAGTATGGGAAAGATACTTGGGATTTTAATTCAACACATTATCTTGGAACTCATTGTGTACCTTTTAAGGTTATAGAAAATTATTAAGAATTGATTTCTTAGATGGTATTATGCCTCCCTAAGAGCACATTATATTTTTTTCTAAATTGTGTTTGGGAGTGTTAATCAAATTAGTACCATAGTGCGTCTCTGTGGCAGTTGGCTCACTTAGTTACTCCTTTTGGCTTAAATGTTTTCAGGAAATTGGAAAAATGTGTAACATACATTAATCTTTCTAATGTAACATTATTGTCCATTTTTTATTCCTTTTATAACATAGTTTATATTTGAATTTTTGAGACTGGTATGGGTGTTGTCTCAAAATGGCTGCCTTTGACATGATAATTCACAAAATAGCCATTTCAGAAATTGGTGAAACTGAATTATGGAAACCTAAAGACATGTTGCAATCGTGGTTTGAACCACAGACCTCTACTTTAAACCCAGCAGAGTGCTAGTTCACAGAAGGCAAAAAGATTTGCCTTTTTGGGAGGGATTAATATCCTCCTCCCCCACATTATTCTCAGGTCCAGATCTAGAATGTGAGAGATGAAAACTAAATATAGTCTAAGTAAAAGAACAAATCCAGAGGAAGAACAACTCATCTAGACTTAGAGATGAAAAATACAGGCACACCCCACTCTTTGTTTTCTATTTTCCATTGCACTGCTTTGTCTCCTTAGTTTATCTGCTTTACCAACACATTTGCTTTATCTTTTTGAATTATCTAATTGTCAAAATAGTTTTGGAGGATGCTTTCGGTCTCTGACAATTGTTTACCACTTATCTACTTTGAGGGTCATCTCTAGCTGGAAAAATAGGGTGGGTGTAGGAGATGACCCAGCTAAGCCTGAAGGAGGGCTCAGATACATCACCAATTTGGAATCCCTTAGTGCCCACAAGATATCTAATCCTTGAATTCCGTTGATTCTTATCTACCAATTTGCCTTGACTATTAGTGGTTCAGATTCTTGTTTAGAGGCAGCATGGAATAAACTTGTATTCATTTGAACAATCCTGGTTCCTGTTTTATTGCACCTGATAGTGGCACTTATCTCGTCTCTTCTTTTCATTGACAGTTGATCTCATCTTTACCTATATTTCAAGGCTGAGATTACTTCATTTTCAGAGGTGAACAGGGAGGGAAAGTGCAGAGATCTTGCTAGGAGAGGCCCTCAGACGCATCATCTTACTGGCGCTTTACACCAGGAGAGGCAACCCAATGCCCTTTAATTGTTTTGAAATTAATTCTCATTAACTCTAGTGGTTAGGATTCTGGACAAAGAATCAGGAAACCTGTGTTATAGTCCGCCTTAGCTATGGAAGTTGGGTAAAGGACTTGGAGCCAGTCAACTCAAGGAAGAAAAGAATGGCAAACCTCTTCTGGAAATGTTGCTAGAAAACTGCATGAACTTGTCCATGTAATTACCATGAGGCAAGTCTGGCACTAACTGCCCCCCTCCCAATTCAAAATGGCTAGAGATACATATTGTGGGATAGGCAAGAGGATTAATTGTCTAATCCAGCTTTAAGGAAACTACATAGTAGATATGAATACATTGGAAAAACACTCCTTAGTTCCGACTATGACAGCATTCTGGCAGTATACACACCTGCCAGACTATAGAGCATGGGGCTAAACCATCTTGTGTACTGTGTACAACAGCAGTTTGGCCCTATAGTTGTCAGCTGTGGTGATTCTTATTGAGTAGAGGAAATGCAACAACTCCAAAGAGAGAAATACTGTCATTGCATTATCTTTCTGATGTTTCTTTTCAGTAAGAGGAATGACTTTTAAAATGTTGACTTTTTTCCAACAAATGTGCGTTGAGTATTATAAACATAGAAAGTACTGGGGTTTTTTGACAAGGGTAAATCAGCTCTTTTTTCAACCTTAATATAGTGTCTAGTTATTTTTGAGTGTCAGTCTTATGACACGCTAAATATTGCAGACTTAGGGATTGAATATGGATAGCAGAATATGTTCAACTTTATTTATTGGATTATTTACTTCTTAGAATTATAAGTGTGCATTAGGACTGCACACAAATATTGTGTGCATTAGGACTTCCCTTTTTTAATTCAAATAAAAAGAAAAATAATTACGGAGAAGTAAGGAGATGCATTTTTATTGTACCCATTCAGGACAGTTCATCCAGTCAATTTACATGGCAATATAGCAGCAGCAGTAGTCCATGAGGCACGACTTTGGCTATCTCTTGAAATGTAATGTAATGTACTAACTATAAAAATGCCTTTGTTGCTCATACTTCTGCACTAAAGTAGCTTGTTTTCAGTTAAAAGGAGGTTCGACTGAACAGAAGCACTGCAGAGGACTGTTTAGTATGCCAATCTTGCACGCGCTCCATAAATTCAATCTTGTTTTCAAAAGCAGCTTCATGGTTTGACATTATGTGCAACATAGAATTCAGCAAATAAACTCTTTGAACCATTTCTAACAAACTTGGAAAGCTGTTTTCATTTTGTTTAGCAGTGATCAAGGCAGCAGGCTAGAAAGCAGGAAGACTGAATTTAAATCCCGCCTTAGTCATGAAAGCCAGCCGGGTGATTTTCAGCCAGTCTCTTTCTTTCAGATCAACCAAACTCACAACACTGTTGTGAAGAAAATAAGAGAATAGAGGTGTGTTGGATATATTCACCGCCTTGAGTTATTTGTAAAAATAATGGTAGGATACAAATAAATAAAATAATGTTTATTTTAAACCATAATTTTTGACTTATATACAGTTATAGTGTTACCTGCTAAATCGAAAATTAATTTGGGCCTATTCCTCTTGGTTATGTGGAAATCCTGAAACCTTACACTTTACAAATCTATTTTATATCATCTCATCTCATATCACACCATAACTCAGTATATCATACATTCTGCATAATTTCGCCCTTAGCTCATACTTTATATAGAATTCAGGTTATTTTTTTAATCTTAAGAATCTAGTTTTAGATCAAATGTTTTCTCTTTTTAAACATATTTACAGTATCTTAGTATTTCTTAGCTGCTAGCCAACCAAACTAAGCAGTGACAATCGCTGTTTACACTTGGATAGGAGACCTCCAGGGGAATTTCAGAGATTTAGGTTCGGCAAGGAAATCAAATAATAAGATTAATAATAACAATAAAAAAGAATATCCCAGAAGAAGGCAATGACAAGCCACCACTGTGTTGTTGTCAAGAAAATTACTTGGATATATGTCCATGGACTTTGACTCAAATGAATTTGAATTGAAAAGCGGAATTCACTTCATCATCAATTCAGGTTTAACCTATCTTAAGTAATTGAAATATTCTGAAATGACTTTTATTTTCATTAATCTGTTCTGATTAATCTAATAGTGGTCTATATGTTCTAGATTATTCTTTTTAATAGAGATCAATTAAACTGTCTCTTTTAAGGAATCTGGCAGAAGTCTCTTTTGGGATCAGTTGTCAGATAGGAATTTTTTTTACAAGTGTATGTTTTGTTTATCTCTGGACTGAATCTTTTCTTTGTGGTTTCTGTTAATTTTTCCCAGCAAAACAATAAATCCAAATGCCTTAATTTGTTGCAATCTTACTTGTAGTGTCTAGATCAATTTTTTAAAGTGTTATCAAATTACTATTTTATACTGATGTTTTCTTAGCCACTCAGATTTGCATATGAGATGGGCAGCCATATACTTTAATTAAAATAAATAAATAAGAAACCTTCATATTAGGATACTTTATTTCTCACAAAGACAGTCTTGTTTGTGAAGATTTAGAAGTGATGCATTGAACTGTTGTTGGCCTGTCTGGTTTTAGAATCAAGGTATTTAAAAACAATACAGTAACACTAGTCATATTGTAGAAATTTTTACAATGCTAAATTTTGAACATTATCTCACAACCTGTTGGTATTGAAGGTAGTCTTCTCCCTTTCTCGAGGAAAAAAACCCTTGACTTACAGTATATTGTTACTTCTATGCGGAAATTCACAAGCAATAAAGTTGTGTGTAACAATAAAGAATATCCCATTTTACACTGGGTATTTAGAAGGTTGAAGTCCTATTTAAGTCAGTGGAAAATGCATGAAGACTTGGGGGAGGCTGTGCTTTAGTTATGTAGACTTCATGAATGAGATTATTATCATCTGTACTCCGTAGATAGTATTTGCCTCAGGCTAATAATGGCTAATGATCCACGCTGACACAGGGTTGGCAGGAAAACATGGTTGGGTGTGGGGAAGCTTAAATGAGTTTTGGCGGAAAGAACAGTGTGTTTATTGTAATGGTCCAGAGCTTCTCAATAAGCAAGTTGAAGTCCTTGCTTTAGTCAATCCTTTTCCTCTAAGTGATATGGTTTCCTCTTCAGTTCCTCCTATATATGAATGTATCTAGGATGTTCCATTTTAAAATAGACATGATGTCAGCCTTCTCCTTCACCTGTTGTCCAGGGATTTGTTGGGAGCTTAAGAATCCAGTTTAGTGTCCCCTCTCTGTACCAAGGGGTTTTATAATGGCTCCTGAAGTTTTAAAACAAGTCCCAAGGAACCCCACATCTCTG
>JAOYMU010000098.1:68789321-68804515 GCA_025802295.1 Psammodynastes pulverulentus
TGCAGAAGCCCCACCCACCAACAATTTGCCTCCTTGCAGCAAGCAGCAAAAAGCCTGTTTCGGCTTCAGCACAGCCTAATTAGCATAAGCAGCTAATGGTCGTTTGGATCGGGCTCCGAAGATCAGCTGTTTCAGACTGCAGAGGTTACCAATAGCCTCTGGCAATCCCTGCAGCCTGAGGCCAAAGCACATGCTAATTAGGCTGTGGTCAAAGTGAAAGTGAAACAGGCTGTTTCTGCTTGCTGCAAGGAGTCAAATTGCTCGGAGGCAGAAGCCGAGGTAACATTTTCTTTTCTTGTTTTCCTCCCCCAAAACTTAAGGTGCATTTTATACTTCGGTGCATCTTATAGTCCAAAAAATATGGTATGTTTGAAGCTCTCAGGGCCTTAGGCATAGCCTGTTTTGCTAAGTATACTTGGGAATTGTTGCTATTCCTTCCTCCATCAATAGGATGGGGGAGCCACATTTGGACTAGTGGTTAAGGCACCAGGCTAGACAGCAGGAGTCAGTGAGTTCAGTTCCCACCTTAGCCATGAAAGCTGGCTGGGTGATCTTGGGCCAATTACTCTCTCTCAGCCCAAGCCACCTCATTTTCGTTACTGTGGGGAAAAATAGGAGAACTAAGCTGTGTTAGGTATGTTTGCTGCCTTGAGTTATTTGTAACAATAAAGGCCGAATACAAGCAAATAAATAATGTAAAATAAGGGAAGACAATGTAGCAATAAAAGGTGAACTAAGAGGTAAATAAAGGGCAGTTGCAGTATTAAAAATTGCTTACAGTTACTTGAGCTTGAAGACCGCAAGCACAGATTCAAAAACATTATTTTTCAAAAGCTAATTGTGTTACAGATACTAGAAAAATTTGAAATTAAATCAGAAAAAACAGCAACTACCAACTGGCTTGAATCCATATCAGTTCCATAGTTCAAATCTTTTTCCCACCTGTGTGCTGAAACAGACTGACAACCAGGTGCTTCTCAAAGGGAGGAGCCGTTGTCATTTGCATTGCTTTTATAATACATTTCGAAGACGCTTGACATCTATCTGACTTGGTCCTTCTAGCCTTCTTACTTGAACCTTTATCTACTCCCACAACTTTGCAATTTAGGGAAATCTGAAGCAAACTATTCCGTAACATTTTCCCCTGTTGCTTTTCCTTGAGGCACAAGAAGCAGAAGAAACGCTTATTGGCCAGTAACTTTCATATAGTATTCTTGTTGCTTTTTATCTGCTGATTTTGTTGGATCTCAGCCTAATGTGTAACATTATTGTTGCGATATACAGAACGCCTCTGGTTATTTTTATTTAATAAAGTACATTCTTTTTCTTGAAGAGACTCATTGTTTGCAGAATAAAGCATGAATGAAATACCTTTGAGCTTCTGCCAAGTAATGATTTTATGTATTTATTCATTCATTCATTGATTTATCAAATAAATGTATAATACTGTCTTGTCTCACAAGAAGGGATTCTGGGCGATTGTATAATAATTAAATGAAATCATAACCTACAGACCAACATTTAAAAATACAAAAAGTTAACATTAAAAAATTTAAAGTGAATTAAAAGTGAAATATATACAGAGAGAAAATTAATATATCCCCTCAATTATGAAGCCATCTAGATAAGTCACTGGTTCTCTGGGGCTCCCAGGCCTTATGACATAGCCAGATATTGAGGGACTTCCAAGGCCATTTAAGAGGGATGCAGCTAATTTAATTTTGAGGGTGGGGAGGATGTTCGATAGGATGAGCGCAGGATAGAGAAGGGCCACCCTCTGGGACCCTCCAAATGTAGGTCCCTGGCAGAGGCTATCCACAGCACGCCCTCTCTGCCAGAACCACTAGGGTGCCAGTAAAGGAGACTATTTGTGGCTCAGAGTTGAAGAGAGCACCAAGGACCCCTAATGAGGTGGGCTGATATAATTAGGGAGAGGTGGGCCTCAGATAACCTGTTGCCAAAACTGAATCTCTATCAAGAAACTTTTATTTTAATGATATCAGTGTTATATTTTTATTTCTGTTAATTTGGGGTAAGGGATAATGTTTTATATTTTGATTTTTTTATGTTTTTGTAAGCTGCCTTGTGAGTTTACACCAACAGTTGGGGCGTGCATTTAATAATAAATTAAAAATAAATATTTGAATGATACAAACTGAGGCAAATAACAAATACAAAGAAAGTGAAGCTTAAATCCTACGGAAGGTTTTCATTTTTCATTATAAATGGATGTGCCTGTTTTGATTTTTTTTTTCCAATCAGGCAAATTGGTGACAACTTAATAGTTCCTGGAGGAGTGAAGATTATAGAAGCCAATGGGAGGATGGTTATCCCTGGTGGAATTGATGTCCACACTCACTTGCAGATGCCATACAAAGGGATGACAGCTGTGGATGACTTCTTCCAGGGGACAAAAGCAGCCCTGGCGGGTGGGACTACCATGATCAGTAAGTGCAAGGAGGATTATTCTATCCATGTTACTAAATAGTAGTCCCATTTTTATTATTATGCAAGTTAAATTTCTGTTACATGATATGGACTTGTAACACTTTTTAGGATCTGGTACACTTTCTCCATGGGAAAGAATTTTCTGAAAGCTACTTCAGAAGTCTAAAAATTGGCCATTATCTTCAGTTGATACAGTAGTTAGTCATGTATGTGGCCATCCTTTAGAATAAACTGCAGTTTCCCCACATATATTTTACATAATACATTGTAATATATATACTTTATATACATAATGTGTACACACACACACACACACACAACGTAATGAGTAGCTTTAGTACCATTTAAATAGGGAACCACAAAATTTTTTTCAACAAAATGCACCATCTGGGTACAAGTTCAAAATTTTCATATGCCGTTTTATAATTGACTTACTTGCAAGTGTTGCAGTTTTCAAGTTATTTTGATTAAATACTTTTTTAAAGTATTATTTTATACTACAATATATACTTATTGGTAAATAGCTGAAATCAATTTTTGATACCTAAAATTTTCAGTTTATCTGAAAGTATATCAAGTTCATTCCGAGAAATGAAAGACAAGTGGAATATATATTACAAATGCTATAGAACGCTTAATCTTTCTGAGATGTTTGATGTCCTCGTGTCCTCCATATATTTTATGACCTGAATTTCCAGGTTGGAAAAACTGATTTGGAATACTTGAATTTTGTGCTTGAAAAGTGAGAGATTTGCATATTTTGGTTAAAATCTATAAGGAAAACCTTAAATAGTTCACAATAAGTAATAAATGTTTCTTCCTGTGCCTATATTTTAGCTACTGTGCTCCTTAACAAATAATAAATGTCTGCAGAAAGAAATAGGCGCTTGGCCAAATATGTCTCAGAACAAACAGAGCAAACTAAAATGGAAGGGAAATTCTTGACTCACATTTTAAAGTCATTTTACCACCACTGAAGTCTAGTTCATAGCTTAGCCTTTTTGCTCAAGCCTTTTGATTTACTGAATAAAAAAAAAATCCGGATAAATTTCAATTATAAACAGTTAATGCAATAGTTCTTGGTTTGCCATTTCTAATGCTTGTTGAAGGTGTTTACCATATGAAAAGTCTGAAATGAAAACTGAAGATTACACCAATCACAGCAAAAAGTGTTTGTAGATTACATCTTAGGAAGCTACACATCCTTTTTTTAAAATAGGTATTTGTAGAGGATAGAGAGGCTGGAATCTCAACAAAAATCTACTAGGAGCATCTAGAATATTTCTAATATTAAGTCTGAGCCTTATTTTTTTTAATCCCTGTCCAGCAAATTCATTTTATGTGAGGGATTAGAAGGAATAAGATGTACTCTTGGCTCGTTTGCTGCATAAAAGCTAATAAATATGAAAAATGCAAAGTTTATTCTGCACAGTTGTAAACTTTCTAACTTCAAATATTTTCCCCTTTCTTAGATTAGTGAATTAATGAGTTTCACTGCATTAACCTAAACAATTTTCTTATTTTTATACAAGAATAAGGACTAAAATAATACCTCTTCTGTTCTTCAGACAGCAAAAGCAATATTCTAAATAAGACACTGAAGCCATAAGAATTTAATTAGCTGATCTCTGAAGTAGTTAGGTTTTTTTAAAAAAATTCTTTAGCCAGGCAAAGTATTTTAATTATTGTGAATAACGATGTTTCACAATAAATGAACATTTGATTTGGGATACCGAGGACATAGTTTAGCAGACAAACACGGGAAGAAAGGACTCCTTTTCTTGATTCTCTGCTAGAGCTTACTCTTTTTCACAGTTGACCATGTTGTACCTGAAACTGAATCAAGCCTGGTAGAAGCTTATGAGAAATGGAGAGAATGGGGTGATGGGAAGGCTTGCTGTGACTACTCCTTGCATGTGGACATCACCCACTGGAATGACAGCGTCAAGCAGGAAGTGCAGACACTCATCAAAGAGAAAGGTCTGTTAGTTCCAAGATCCCTTCTTGGCTTTTCTCATTCTAATTGTAGTAATAGGTTATACAACAATGAACCGAAACTAACACGCTGTTCCAGCCAGTTTTCTTAATGCTTTCTTTGAGTGAAACTTAATTGCTATCTATTAGTATGTGTGTGTGTATGCAAAATAACTTTTGCAACCATTTTTTTTTTTGCTCTTATTTGTCATTCTTCAAGGAAAGTATCTTTAGTTCATTGTAACAAGAGTTAAAATACTGTTCTGGATGGGTCACTTGAAATTCAGATTTAGTTGCAGTTAAATCTGAATTGCATGAATGCAGTTTCTTCATTTTAAAAATGAAAGCTGTTTTTCATTGTGAAGTTACCTCCATACTATATGAAGTGTAAAAAATTATTTACAAAGAGCAATATCAATTGTTTAGTACTGCAAATGCATGCCTCCATCGCTTTTGACATTCTTTCTTCCAAATCACTATATCTTTTCATAAGCAACTTTGTAAATGGTAACCACAAGGGTTTTTTTTCCTTTGGGTTACTAAAAATTTAATTTACTGATTAACTGAATTATTGGCTATTTTTCATTAGTTGATTGGCTGTCAATGAATTCAAATTACAATCCCTGGCTTACATGGAATTACTACGCTGGAAATTATTATAAGTCTGTTTTACCTCCTCCCTAATTGTCTGAGGAGAACAGAACTGAGAACATATAGAATCAGTGCTTTTGAAAGCATCCTTGAGCAACCTGTAAGCTAAATTATTGTCATCAAGTCAGACAAGACTCTTAATAATCTTTTCTAGACTGCTCTTTCACCAATCTGGTTCTTTACCAATAATAAACCCATCACCATTGATTTTTCTCTTTTCTTCCCCTTTCCCAGCATTATGAACTTCTCAAAGGAACCAATTCTTTGCATAAACATAAATCATAGTTTACCATAATATGCAAAGGTGGATAATGTTTTCATCTTTTCAGAAGCAATCCTCATCACGTGGGGACTATTTCTGTAATCTTAGAGAAATAATAAACTAAGGAGCAGTGGATTCAACAACACTCTCATTGTTTTCCAGAGTGTGGGCAATATATTTCATTACATTTAAGATATTTTTGTAAATGACTTCCATTCTACTCTGTGTACAGAATATTTTTGTATTACATCTTTGCCAATACTTGTGTTGTATAATCTTTCCTTACTTTAGGAGTTAACTCTTTCCTGGTTTACATGGCCTATAAGGATTTGTACCAGATGTCAAACACAGAGGTAAGAAATGGATTATTGAACTATGTATAAAAAATTGAATATTTGTCTGGTAAAAATTATTCATATTTTTAGTGTATTTTTATTTGGAAAGGGTGTATGTTATCTTAGTGAACCCATGTGACATTAAAAACAAGAGAAATGGCCTTAGAAATAAACAAAAAGGAACTCACGCTATGATGTGTATAATCCTGGAACACCCATGGGAGGTTTCTAGCCACATTTGATAAAAATCAGACATATTACTTGGCTATTAGAAATTATACTCCCATATTCAAAGGCAGCATAACTTTATCAGAGTGTGATAGCTCCAATTATTGAACTTTCCTTAATAAAAATATGATGCATGCCAAAACTATTTTGTGGTTTTCCCAAGCCCTCCAAATTAAAATCTATAACATTTTTAGATATTTAATAGACAGGTTTCTGGAAATATAACAAGAATGAGCTGTAAGATGTAACCAAAGATACTTCTACTTTCAGTGGAATAGGCACTCTCAGAAGATGAATTTTGATGATAATTTGCAGTATTACATGGTTATTTATACATTTTGTAAATAACTTTAAAGTTTTTGAAGAGGCACTTGGTTAATATAGTAGATCAAAAAAGAAGATGAATATCTCCCCCAAGCTCCATTTATTAATTAGAGAAGTAGGAACAGAAAACTGGTTCCAAAATTGGTTTCAATGACCAAATTTAGTAAGATTATTGGTTTTTGGGTTGCAATCTATGCCCAGCCCTAAACAAATTGTAATCCCAATGATTTAATCATCATGTTATTAATTTTTTTGTGTTTTTCAGAACATCTAATTATGAAGCAGATGCTGCACATAATACTATTGTAATTAGAAATTGTAAGCTTTAGCCAGTAGTGCATTGGATAAATATCAGTTTCTTTTTTTATTATTATTACTAGCAGGAATTGAATAGTTAACTAATTAAAAGCTCATAATTTTAACAAAATGTGTTTGTTTGAGACATTATAGTACAGAGATAAAACTTCAATCTCTTAATACTGCCTTTCTTATTGCATCCTGTTTTTCAGCTGTATGAGATATTTAGTTTCTTAGGAGAACTTGGTGCAGTAGCTCAGGTTCATGCTGAAAATGGGGACATAATTGCACAGGTAATGTTCTGCTTTTCTTGACCAAATAACAGTAAGCAAGCACATATACATTTGATATGGGGTTTCTGCGAATTTTATGCACTAATGCTGCTTTTTGCTGCACCATATTAAATAAACAAACAAACAAACAAACAAACATGCAAGCAATACTATAAAGATATATATAGAAATATTGTACTATATGGAAAGAATACCTTATGACACATTGTATGGGTAGCCCTCAAGTTAACAACTGTTTGTTTAGTGACTGTTCAAAGTTACAACAACATTGAAAAAAAGTGCCTTACAACCAATCCTCGCACTTAACAATCACCACAGCATCCCTTCAGTCACGTGATCAAAATTTGGGCCCTTAGCAACCAACATATATTTACAGTGGTTACAGCATCCTGGAGTCCTTTGATTGCCATTTGTGAGCTTCCCAGCAGGCTCCTAACAAGCAGAGTCAAAGAGGGAAGCTGGATTTGCTTAATGGACTGCATTACTTTGCTTAATAATAACTGCACTTAATCACATGGCAAACAAGGCTGTAAAATCAGGTGCGGTTCACTTAACAACCGCCTTGTCTAGCAGTAGAAATTGTGGTCGGCAATCGAGGACCTCCTGAATAGATTTATTTGACAAGTCAAGTGAGTCGTTCAATCAGAACTGGACAATATAAATGCTTGAGTTACAGTATGCTTACAGTAGCTTTAATTTTATATCAGTTCTGGTTCAAATAACCTTGTTTCTATTGGGCTTTCTCACTGCCAATAACTAATAGAGCTGCAGCAGTCTCTGAGTCAGTATTGTAGGCCTGTTCTCTTCCTAGACACACAAGCTTCACCATCTCTAAATTTTTTCATATACAGGTAGTCCTTGACTACCACAGTTCATTCAGTGACTATTCAAAGTTACAGTGGGATTGAAAAGAAGTGACATGACCATTTTTCACACTTATGACTGTTGCAGCAATCCCTGTGGTCATGTGATCAAAATTTGGATGCTTGGCAACTGGTTCATATTTATGACGGTTGCAGTGACCTGGGATTACGTGATCACTTTCTGTGACTGTCTGACAAGCAAAGTCAAGGGGGAAACCAGATTCACTTAATAAGCGTATTACTAACTTAACAATTTCAGTGATTCATTTAACAACTGTGGCAAGAAAAGTTGTAAAATAGGGCAAAACTCACTTAACAAATGTTTCACTTAACAACAGATATGTTGGGCTCAATTGTGGTCATAAGTTGAGGACTACTTGTACTACTTAATTGTTTGGAATCTTCATTGCTACATTTCAGTCACACTTTTTAATATTGCACTCTACATACGATTTCTGTAAAGCTAATTTGTACAAAAACAAAAAGAGTAGATAATGCTACCTATGCAAAGTTTAATGATATGTATACATTTGAATCATCTTTTCAACTTTCTTATTTAAATGTTTAAAACAAATACTAAGAGAAAGAAAGGTAGGTGTAAAACATTTGTTTTAAATTATTCACAATACATTTAGCAATTAAATTAACAATTAAATCAAGAAATAATTAAACTTGTTTCTGATTCAGGTCTCAATGTTGTTCTATTCTTTAGGAGCAAGCTAGGATGTTGGAGATGGGAATAACTGGCCCGGAGGGTCATGTGCTAAGTAGACCAGAAGAGGTAATATATTGCTGATGAATGAAAAAACATAGTTTATACAATTGGTTGGGAATTATACAATTTATATGCATGCATTTTTAAATGCAAATGTACAACTATATGAAGAATTAGATGGTGCAAATTCCTGTTAAAGTCATGAATCAGAATAGTGTCCAAAATAATCCTCAGGATCTATATATACTGCACATCCCATTATCTGTTCGTAAAGCTTTAACTTTTTACATATAGCTGAAAACAGTGGAAAGCTTATATTTGAGAAGTGGGCTTAAAAGTTAAGATAATTATTTAAAAAAAAACCTCCATGATTGCATGTTTGCAAAAACAGTTGCTAGAAATTTGCTAAATTCTCACTTCAGTTTAAGATCCATAGTTCATTTAAATCAAAATTCATGCAGTAGAAATAAAAATGTCAGATTAATTATTATCAATGTATTATTTTGGTCTGTAAATCCCTGTACATTTTAATTTATAGGTAACAATATTTTGTGGCAATACTGTTTTTTCTTTAATTGAGTTAATACTCTTAATGCTATTTTATTATGCTGGCCTCTTGATTCTCTTCACTAAGAAGTATGAAAATTACAATGTATAACAATACAATATTATATTATGTATCCACAAAGAAATAAAATTCATTGTTTGACAGTTATAGTTTTATCTAACTAGGAAATTAAGAGGATGTTAAATACTTTTAAATGATAACATACTTTTACTATTGATTTTAAAAGAAACTTTACTGCAATCATCTTGGTACAGTTGCTAACACTGAAGATTTGGAGGAAAGAGGAAGAATGAACATTTAAATTATTTGCTCAGATAGTGATCCCAGGTTTATGTGGTACTGTTGCCATTTTAGGGATGCTGAATCTCTTTAGTAGCATAATTATGCCTAATTCAAATCTTATCTGTGAAGCAATTACATTAATTAGCAAATGTCTTTGTTAGTAAAGAGACCAATGGTATATAAGAGGTGTTTAGAAATTCAGTCATTGCCTAATAATAATCATGTAGAAGATACACACTTTTGCTTGTGAGAAATGCTGCACAAAATATTATTGTATATTCTTGGGTACATTTAAGATGCTAGGTGAAAGACACATTGTAATAAGTAATTGGAAAGTAGAGTTGAATCATTTTTTCTGATGCTTATCTTAACTAAAATCTAAGGAAGACACAAAAAACAGGGCAGAAAAATAACTTGGATTTCAGCACAGGTAGTTTGTATGGTTTTTTTAATAGACATATTTATTTAAATATCTATATGTTATCAAGTTCTTTAGCTTTCCAAGCAAACATCTCACTGATTTAAATAACTAGGCCACATGGTGATGTCACAGCTTACTTCTGTGCTGTCATGTTCTGTATGAATATGTCTACATCAGGGGTGTCAAACTGGCAGCCCAGAAGTTGGATGCGTCACACGCAAGCCATGCCCACCCCAGCTCTGCGAATGGGAAAACGTCACAAAACATCACGTGATGGCAACGTTACACCGCAAGTTTGACCCCCGTGGTCTACATGCTCAATAAAACAATTGCAGTTGTAGCATTCTACTATATTGTCCCAGTTGACTGGTAACCGTGTGTTTACCGAGAACCACTGTTGCAGTGGTTACTTTCACCAGAAAGTATTGCTTTCCATATGTCCAATTTGAGAGTCATGGTATGAATTTTTTATTTATTTATTTATTTATTTTGCATTTCTTTGTGGCCAGTTGAAATGTGAGAACCAATTTGATATAATGGTTAAGGCATCAGGCCAGAAGTAGGGAGACGGTGAGTTCTAGTGGTGCCTTCGGCACAAAACCAATTGAGTGATCTTGAGGCCAGTCCTTTCTTAGCCTAGGAAATAAGCAATGGCAAACTACTTCTGAAATATTGACAAGACAGCTTCAGGGATTAATCCTGACAGTTGCTAGAAGTCAACACTGACTTGAAGATGGCATGCAGACACATTGATGCCCACATGCACAATACAAGCACATTAAAGTTGAAATGAACATTGTTGTGATAAATCACAATAAAATGATTCAGAAAAAAACATATATCATAAAATTCCATCCTTGACTATCTAGGCAGCATGTTCAAGTTGCCTTCATCAATGGAATTCCATACTTTTGAAGAGTTCATATGATACAGTTTCTAATATTTCTAAACAGACAGATGCTGAATTCACAGTTTCTCAGCTCCATGGTGCAATATACTCAGAATCAAAATAGGACACGTAAATATGATTTTCTTGGCAAAGCCTTTTACATCCAATGTGAAATGTTTCTAGGATACATGGATTGTGTTAGGGAAGGAAACCAAGTTTGTGAGTTCATACTTCAAGAGAGAAAAACATAGTCTTCGTATACAGCTGTATGAGCTATAAGCTAAACTTTTTAATAACCCCACATTTTTGGAGCCTTAAATAATTTGTGTGTTTAGGACAGTGTCCTTTCAGGATACTCTTTGTTTGTTTTTCCCCTTTCCTGTGTAACAGTATTTAGCCAGTTCTGCTAAATACTTGGACAGCCAGAAGGCAATTTCCATTGAAGTCAGGCTGACTAGTCAATGATGTAATGTTCCAAAGTTAGCTCACTTGATGAAGTGTTGAAAGTTCTAGCAGTACAGACCAACTGTGTCATGGAAAGCCAACGTGGCCAACAGGCTCACAGGAAGGGTAGAAAAACCCTTACAATCGCAACAGATACAAACACCCAGGTGCAAATATTTCCCCACTCTCTGACGGAACAATAATCAAGATACAAAATTTATTAGTGCAGAAGTGTTTTAATCCAGCTTTTTCCAGGTTAGCAATTATAGCAGCGGGAGCTTAAGACTTTGGTCTTCATCATCTTGGCAAAGGCTATTTAAAAATAATTACTTGTTAGATTGAAATGTGTGCCCAGTAGAGAAGTATTAATATAGTACATAAGATGTCAGAAAGAAAAGCAATCATTAATTTGTTCTGTTACATTAAAAATTAATATTATTCCACTTGGTCAAGGTTTACATTTATAATACCTCTTCTATTCTTCATACTGTTTTCCATATATAAACTCATGTCCATCATTTATTCTCTGAAAGATAAGCAACCTTATGGGGGGAAAAGAAATAGACCAAATAAATTAAAAAGCAGAAGATAAGAGGTTCTGAAAGAAAAATGTAAACCCACCAACCTCACTAACTATACCTGTCTGTTCCACCATGTCCATAGGCCAATATACATACGTTCACTTGCTTCTTCATAATTTATGTATAACTCTTACTCCATTTTCGTTTATATCTCCTAACAAGACTTTGTTAAGAGAAACTTTTCTGATACATTCAGCCATATAATCAGAAAACAACTACAGGGAAGTTAATTTGTCTTGCCTTGCTTCTTGCTCTGTATGGAACTATATACTGAATATCCAATTTATTCTCAGCCCTGCTTTGCTTCCATTGTGGACTGCTCTGTTGCGTACAACAGACAACCTTCAACTCCATATTTATACAAATTGTTCCATAATTCAGGCCCATTCACTTTATTGTCTAATTTCTCTAAACATAATAAACTTTTTCACCTTCATAAATGTTTCACTGCTTTCCCCGATTTAAATAGCTGGAAGTTTTATGAACTCATGTTTTCTCCATCCAACAAACTCATTTAATGATTCTGTAGCACGTTCAAGATTTATACAGCTAATTATGTAAAAATACAAGGTCACCTTGAAAGCCAAAATCTTGTGCTGTATACAGTAATTGCATTGTTTGTATTACAAAATGCACAGGTGGTTGTAAACCGAGGTAGTGCCAGATTTATGGAGAAAGCAAAACACTTAGTACAGATTGATATTGTGCTAGACAAATGTTGGACCTCTTTTAATCATGTCTGTTTCATATACACATTATAAGTTATGGGTAATTTTGGAGGTCTTTTTTATGTTCTTGAAAACAAAACATTATGCAGTAAAATGAATTCATTGTGTCCTATGAGATTATTTACCTACATGAATGTGTATAAACTCACTAACCTCTTTTTCAGTTGGAGGCTGAAGCCGTCTTCCGTGCCATCACCATTGCCAGCCAAACCAACTGCCCCTTGTATGTGACTAAAGTGATGAGCAAGAGTGCAGCTGATCTGATATCACAAGCCCGGAAAAAAGGTATGTTGTTTCAGCTTTGTATCTTCAATTCTGTATCTTATTTTCTGGCTTAGAACTTGCACTCAACCAAAATGCACTCTGAGTTAAGTGCACATTGCCCATTCTACAGAACAGGAGCATAGGTAAAGTGAGAAAGAACATCTCTGAAATTGTTCAAAGGATGCAAAAACTTTTCATTATCTTGGAAGCTGCCAAGCGGTAAGGTTGGTAAGAAGAACTAAAAAGAAAATGACTGTATTTGGAGGAGTATTAAGTTGTGTAACAAAAAATACGGTAGAATCACTTTTGTAAGTCTTAGTTCCAGTTACATTTTTATTTGTGAAGTTCCCAGATGTATCAAATTACCTGACACAGAATGTTCAACTTAGCAGGTCTCATGCTAAGAATATTCCTTTAAAGCAGCCTGTAACTCATTCTCTTTAAAGGCGAAAATTTATCTGATCTGGGTTTAAAAGCAAGCTGGGAGACATATCAATTTTTAAGCTTTTTCCTTGGCTTTGAAATTTGGTTGTCATGGTTTGGATCACGAGAACCAAAGGAGGCATTAGAAATAAGTGATTGCTGCCTTTTAAAAAAGATATGTTATCTGGTTTCCTGATCCCTTCTCTGTAATGCATGTTCTTTGTCCTTTCCCCCCCCCCCCTTTCCCTCATGACAATCACCAGGTAATGTTGTGTTTGGTGAGCCAATCACAGCCAGCCTTGGAACAGATGGAACCCATTACTGGAGTAAGAACTGGGCAAAGGCTGCTGCATTTGTGACCTCCCCACCTCTGAGTCCAGATCCAACAACCCCAGATTACATCAACTCCTTATTGGCCAGGTTGGTAACGGCAAGGAAAGGGAAAGCCCTCCTTTTGCTAAAAAAAATAAAATAAAATATATTGCTGCCTAGAGTTTGGCAAGAGCATACAAACAGAAGTCCCTGATTACAAAGCTTGGCTGTATATTTAGATATGAAAGAGTAATATAATTCATCTAAAATGGAGGACAGTAGTGAGCCCCACAATGATCCATTAATGGGAAAGAATTATTTTGGATTAAGTCTTTGAGAATTGACAACGATTTTCCCTTCGTAACAACCTCATTAACAATTATTATGTAGTGTAGGTTATACTGAGACAGAGTGACTGACCCAAAGTCATCCCGTGAGGTTCCTTCATTGAAAATGGATTTGATCCTGTGTCTCCCCAGTTGCAATCCAGCACCTTATCAACACTACATCACCAAAAAGCCAAACAAACCAATAGTTAGAACAGAATAATACTTAACTGAAATGCATTCTGGCCCAGGATTAAATGGACAACTAAAATACATTGCATACTTTGAACAGAACTAAAACTGACTATCATAGTAAAAATAGCCATTCTGGTCATAGGAATTACACATGGAACCTTGGGAACCATGGGGCATTTTATGTATTCCTGTGTCTGAGTGAGTTCTGTGCATAGTTTTGCTAATACGTTTAGATAATGCACGTGAAGTAAGCTACATCTGCTTCTGATAAGTATTCTGTTGCTCTCTGTTTCGGTACAGCCCTCAGGAGGTTTGTATGACAGAAATCTTTGCTTCTGTTTATATTTAGTAAAATAGTCTAACTGACACAGATTTCTGTGTGCAGGAAAACGCATTTGGTGCCAAATTATTAAGAGAAGATTAAGATTATTGTTGGGTTAAAATTTTGGTTTAGAGATCCAGACTTAATCATTCCTTTGATTCAGAAAAATAAGACAAACAATCCATCTGGAAGCCAAAGATTTTCTATATTTTCCTGTTGTTTAGACAAGGCTTTAAGGATTTTTTCCCCCTTTCTTAATTATAGTACATCCTTTCAGTTCTTGATTCCCTGGCAACTAACAGATGTCAGGAAACAGGAAGTTTCCATAAAAATCTGTGCACAATCCCTTAAGTGCATTACTTCTATTTTTTGCTGCCCCCTGCTGTCAATAAAGATAATTCTTAGACACTACCGTAATAATTTTACATTGTCAGTTAATACTTGAATTATTAAATTTCCACCATTTTAGATTGAGGTGTGGGTAATACCACTTTAGATTACCCACATATAATAAGAATTGGAGAAGTTCACAAAGTATCAAGATCTGAAAATTGAATTTGAAAGGACATAAACAGGCCATGGTGGTCCCATTAGTTATTGGCATGCTGGGTGCCATGCCAAAAACTCTTGGATGGCACTTAGAATATCTTCATTGACAAAATTTCCAACTGTCAATTGCAGAAGGCTGCACCTAAATTATATTAATACACTGCAACCTCCTAGATTCTTGAGAAGGATGTGATATGTATGAAAGCCAACACTAGCTAAAGAACTGGCAGCTGTCACTTCACATTGTTGTGAAAAGGTGATGATAATAATAATAAGAAGAAAAAGTGAATTATTACTTGGTTTTTAAATAAATACATGGATTTTTAAACAGAATAAATGACTGCTGGATTAACGTCTTGCTTTTCTGCTCAGTGTTCTCTAATCCACATGGATGGAATTCTATGGCTGTACAAGAATTCAGTATACAGTGGTACCTCGGTTCACGAACTTAATTGGTGAACTGACTCTGGTCGCGAACCGAATTGGTCGTGAACCGAGGC
>JAOYMU010000098.1:68815246-68825838 GCA_025802295.1 Psammodynastes pulverulentus
GCCAGAAGACTATAGATAGGGCATGGGCATGGCACGGCTGGGAGCGAGTGACCGGTGACCGGGTCCAGGAGGTGGACGTGGGGCATGGGTTTATACGGGCTCTGAGAACTCGTTCACATGGCCCCTAGTACCTCTCGGGAGGTCTCTGGAGGTACTAAGATTTCACCACTGATAATGCATGCTATGGCTTTCTGGACAATATGGCTAAGACTACTCATAGATCACATTCCTTCTATTTCGTTCCTATATAACAAATGATATGTGGGGAAGCCGATTCATAAGAACAGCAGGAGAGGTGGCGCTCTCTTCTACATGTATAATCCATCTCCAGTTCTTTCAACATGTGATCACCGACGTATACAGAGCTGACCAGCAAGTTTGTTTGAATGCATGTTTGTACACAAATAAGCTAAGGATTATTTCTCCAGAAGATTTTCAAAATGGAACAGCAGTATATTTACAGTCTTCTAACCTGCATTTTTTTTTCCTCTTCCCCTGTTATATATGCTTCGCAGGTACTCAGATTGATGAAGGTATTCGCTCGGCCAGCAAGCGCATAGTAGCCCCTCCGGGGGGGCGTTCCAATATAACATCTCTAAGTTAAGCTTCCGGTCATTGGGAAAAGAAAGAAAATGGAAAACCATTATTTGGGAAAACAGAGCAATGGTACCTTGATATTTAAGAGAAAAAAAAAGAGCAATGGAGAATTCAGATTTTGAAGAATCAATAAGCCTCAAGCCTTATGTTTCATAAAATGCTACTCGCTATCTAGCTTTAAAAAAAATATTGCGGGTTTCCTTTTTTGTTTATTCATAGCCTTAATATTTTCCCCATTTTTTTACATGCATGCAAATCTGACAGGTGATTAAGTTAAAAATATGTAATTGTACACAGTGAGTGCTTGTGCAAGGAACTCGTAAGAAAGGGGCTGGAGAAAAGAGGGAACGGCATGAGCGAGCTCTTTAGCCAGAGTGCTCGTGCAGAATCAACCCAGGAGTTTAGTATGGGGAGGGGGGCCAGAAGACGGTGGGCCAAGGTAGTGGGAGGTGGATTGGGGGAGGGGGGGCAGTAGATCTTTGTATTGTGTCCATGTTCTTCTGTTTCCACTCAGTGCTGACGAGACAAAGATGCCTCAAAACAATCATGAGGCTGTTGGAAAACTCAATCATCTTTGTAATGGCTCTGTTGTATCACATTTTCCTGTTAGAAATTTTATTACTTCGTACATTTTATTGAATAAAAAATTGAAAGACATTTTCTTTCTAATTGACTTGCTTCGACAAAGTAACGTGTGTCTCTTTCATTTCCGCTCCTTTGAGACAAAGCAGATGGGGGGGGGGGGGAAGGATGTGATTCTGGATTACAGGAAAACACATCCAATTAGCTTAAGATTGATATTCGCATTAACTTATTTAATGCCCATCCATGCTGTCTCTTTTCAGATAAGATAATCTGAAAAGATCACTAATCACATAAAGTTATTAGTGACTTGCCCAAGGAAGTTGTAGCATCTTCTTTCTTCAGGAGGGCTTGATGGCAATACGTTCAGTGTTTTCATTTCTCCTTCCAACTGTGGAAGAGATAAGAGCAACTTGGGTGTCTTTGATTAGGCGGAGCTCTCAAATCAGTAGAATTGCCATTTCGGTTTTTAAGTTTGAAAAGATTGTCTACTGCAGAACAAGTCTTATCTTCCTCCTTTGTATAACTTCATTGTCCATCAGTTGTTGATTACCATTTTTGCAGCAATGCAATACGCGCTTTGAGAGACTGCGTTTCATTTTGGAAAGCACTTGCTTTCATTTAAGTAAGCAAGTACAAAACAAAGCAAAAGCAACTTTACTCATCTTTCCAGTTTCATTTTTTCCTGCCACTAGCAGAATAACAGTAGATTTTCATCCACCAGCTTAGGACTGTCTACACCTGGATATTGTCCAATATATTGTCAAATACATGTCTTCAAAATCTTTGAATGTCTCTGACCTGTATACAAAGGGCAGATGTCAAAAAGAAAGAAAGAAAAGCTTGTGTTTCCAATGTACCTGCCTCATTCCTGTTATTTCTGCAAGGTAACTTTATAAGCAATTACTACTACTACTTTCACAGCAAGAGAACAATACTTTTTCCTTTTGATCCCTATATTGTGAATGGTATATAGGTATATTACTCTCGTGGATTATTCTAGAATTAATGTGCAACAACACAGTTAAAAATGTTTAATTGCCACTCAGTCTAATTAGTTGCAGGACAGTTTGAATATAGAATTAAATTTGCAATTCTGTAAAGTTAATGCCAACAAGTTTTCAGTTGTTGTTTTTTAACAGATGATAATATAAGCCCTTTGTTATCTTAGGTATTGTAGAGTCATAAATGCACTTAATGTTAATATTCTTCAATAGAAAGATGCATTTTTTCAGAGAAAATTCCAATTTTAAGGTAACTTCAAATTATTAAATTCAGATTTCTGTTGTTTTTGTATCATTTGTATTTTTCAAGTTGCCACATGGTGGTGCCAAATAACAAATAAAAGCAACCAGTCTGCTAAACTATGGGGATAGGAACAACTATGGTGAAACTATGTATTTGTATTCTTTGAAATTCAGATAGCAAATATCAGCCTTTCTCATCTCAAACAGCTGTATGTTTGGAGCAATTATGTGACAAAGATAAGCTGCTTTTCTGTTATCTGGAAGAGATACTGTTTTCTGTGTCCAGCAATTGAGTTTTTACTGGAAAAATATGTAAAAATCTATGGAAGGTTTACTAAGGAAAATTGCATGCTCATTTTTTTAGTGGAAGCTGCTACTCAAAATACATGACGAGGCTTAACATGCAAGCTATACTGCTTTATGAAACATGAAATGTTTATAATGAAAGCTATAAAAGGTTTCCAATAAAATGCTCTCTAAATATGCCCTTCAGCCTTTTCTGTGGCTTTTCCATTGCTTTTCCTAATGTTCTGACGTTCTGACTATATTCAGAATTTATTTAGACTTACTGTTTTATTCTGTGGCAGGTGCAGTTTCAACAAACCAACACAATTGGGCCGGGCCTATTGGTTTGGTTCAGGGTGGGTTAATGTCTTGCTTCTGGCTGCCCCAATAGAGAGGCCATACTTGAAGTAGAGAGTGGATTAATTTAGGACAGGGCTGGACAATTAATTTTCCCAAGAGGCCATGTGAGAAATGGACTGTAATGGAGGACCGAACCAATAGGGCCATAGAAGTGCACACACATATATAAATTGAAAAATAGTTGCCTTCAAAATAAAAGCAATGTAGTTGTTAGTCTGCATGGCGTACATTTTATTTTTTAGTTTACATTTTATATTTTATTTCTAATTTCCAATTGACCTCATGTGGGCCAGATAGGGACAGATGTAAAATGTCCAGGTTTTGTCTAGTACAAGTCCAATTTGGGAGTATTTTTGCTACCCAAAAAGCATGCATTAGACGTTATTGTCATAACTTAACAACTAGTGCTGCCTTTACATGGATTTTTCCCCTCATGCTACTTCAAGTGCTCATAAGGGCTGGCTAAATCACTGCTGATGTAGTTCATTCAAATATGTTCCATTGCGACTTGGCATCTAAACAGGGTCTAAAACATTTTGCATCCTGATAGTCACTGTCATAACTATCTCTGCAATTTAAATCAATCTTTGACAATCAGACAATCTGAGCATATCCTAGTGTGTCTTGGCATCTAAACAGGATCTAAAACAATGGGGGAAGAGGAAATTCCCGAGGGTTTGGAGTCGCAATTTGCATCAACCTCTCCATTATGGACCAGGTAAACGAGTGGATCATTGTTTTTAAAATGATTTTTTGTTCATTGACATGCTAAATTTTTATGGCTGTAAAAATGTATTATCGATCAATCAAGCTTTGAAAAAATAGGATACAATGGAACACAGCTGCATCTAAGATTTAATACAACTTTATTTTGAGGCTTCAAAAATGAAAAAAAGGTTAGTGTACTGCAAATGGCCCTTACAGAAAGGCTAACCAATTTAATTTATAATATGGAGGAGAGGGGAAATGCTACTTTTAACATGTTCTAATTAACTGCAGACATAATTAGAAACTTCTTTAACATTTTTAACAGACATGTAAACTTCTGTCCCTATTCTCTTTCCATCAGAAGAAAAGAATGATGCCCTTCTAAACCTAGCTGAACCAAAAGAACATTAATTGGTATTCATGATTTACTCTTGTAACTATTACATTTACTTAAATTTGTGTTCTATTCCTGGGATTATTTGGTAATGATGAGATCAGAATGGCATGTAGTAATGGTGTAATCTCTATATATTAAAGTGCCCAAATAACCATCAACACATACTTTTCAATCTAAAGAGTCTACTGGCATACAGTCCCTAAAGTTCCTTAATATAGTGCTGTACAGCAGACTTTTAAATAGCTGTGCTAGCTATGGATGATCAGATATGAAGTCTCACACATTTAAAGAGCATTTAGAAACAGTTGTCATAACAAATATCAAACGATTCTGAGATATCAATTTAGGTCCAAATCTTTCTATTACAACTGGAAGTTTATGGCGATTCTTGGTCATCCAGGTCATGGCTGTCCCAAGAGTGCTCATTCTTGGCTGAGAAGCAAAACATCTTCAAAGAAAAAACCAGAAAGTTCAGTTGCCTCTTGAAAAAGTATCTTTGGGATCACGACTGGAATTATGACCATTCCTTCATGTATTAAAAAAAAATCCTAGTAATTAGAAATTTTCAGTAAAAAAAAAAAAAAAAAGCTTTGGAGGCAAGATTTACCCTAATATATTACCTAATGAAAATGACAAGGAGAATATCTGAGGATTGGCCTGTAATCCACAGAAAGGCATATGTTATGTTTATCATTTAGATGCAACTATATATTGTTGTTTTTGCCCTGCTGCTAATAGTAGAGTTAAATGAACAATGGCAGCAGAAGCGAGGTTGACCCTCTCTTTTCTTGGTTTGGTTTCCAAGAAATAAAGAAACAGAAATGTGATTAACTGCATCTAATGCTTTGTCTTTTTCAGGCACTTTGCTGGTATTCAGGCTTTTGGGATCAGCACTTAACTTTCTTAATTTTGTCCTAGGTAAAATATTCTTGCTGGAACTGAACAGCCTTAATTTGGGTGAGAATTTAAGAAAAGTGTGGATTTTATCTTTAGAAGCTGCATGAGAAATCTAGATAGCTGACTTGTATACCTATCCTATGAGTTTTATATATTACATAGGAGTAGAATTAGATGATGTTCCTTGTGATCTCTTACAACCGCATAATTGTAAGAGTGCTGATGTTTTAAATCCAGGCAACAAATAGCTGAAAAATTAGACAAAAGCTGAATGAGGGGACCAGATGAAATGTAGATAAAATTTGGGTGACTGAAGATCACCTTTTACATCTGAGGAGGACATGGAACCACAATGGGTGGCATAATTGTGTGAAGTAGAAGGAGCCACAAACATGTACATAGGAAGGGTCAAGATTTTCTGTTCTTCTCACCCCACAAAAATGTTGCTGCATCAATTTTAGGATGTGCACTAAACTTTTGTGTATTTTGTGCCACTTAATGGTGGAAACTCCATTAATTTTTATTAAAATTCGATTCCATTGCGATTGGAAAGAGCCCAGTCCCAGGTTAGATATTCTTCTTGAACCAAAACTACCCATTTGTTTCAGGAAGGAAGGGATATCTGAAGTGAGCAGCTATGCCCTAGTCATTCAGTCTGGTTCAGCAGGCCAAACAGAACGATAGTGGCAAGATGGACCCCGAGAATCGTCACTTAGCTATCTGTCCATATGGGATGAGAAAAGCTACAAATGCATAAGAATCTAGTTATTGAGCATATTAAATTATACACTTAAATGAACTACTTACATTTCCCCCATTTGCAGGGTAGCAGATTTACCTGTTTTAAGCAATCCAGAGAAAAGAGGTCTATTCCCTTTTGCTACCCTTTGCATTCAGATAAACTATTTTTTGTAGAGGGAAATTTTCGGATTAAAAGAATGCAAAAAGCATCCACTGACCCAATTGCCTACTGGGCTATCCCAGTAGTTGCAGAACTCATCCATGTTCTCTTAATGATAATGCACACCCAGTGGACAAAATCCATTCACTTTTCTTTGGAAATCAAAGAGATGGTATTGGTTGAAAATGCTTTTACATTTTGTACATACAGAGAACGCAACAGAGAATCAAAAGTCACAAGATAACAAGTGACCTCACACTGGTATTTTGACTCAAACTACAAATAGGCTTAGAAAAAGATTTCAGCTTGACAATGTACAATAATTGTCAATGTAATTTCCTACTTCCATTGTATTAGACAGGCTTTTGTCTAACAATGTTGTATCCAGGAAAGAAAGAACAGGGAAAGGAGGACTAAGAGGACCAGAGCCATAAAGCAAAGCACAGCAAAATTAGGTCAAATATAAAATTGCTTCCCATAAAGAATTATGCTTAACCTTGGGTACTTGTAACATTGATGTACTCTTTTCTTGCCAATTTCCAACAACCTGGTTTTTGCTGTCTCTTCCCAACTACATATAATAACAAACTGTACTGCAGGGTACAAAGTGAATAGTTTGTCATTAACTGTACCAAGCATCTATTGATCCCAAGAGCCATCAATGGTCTTTTACCAAATGATCATCACAGCTACTTATTTCTTTATGATGGTTGCAGGCTTAAACATATTTAATGATTGCCATCCATCCCTTGCAAGAAATGGAATGATTCCTTGCACTTACTAGTGAATTCTATTTATAAAATGGCCTTAATGAATTTATCTTGATTTGTATGTCCCATTGTTCTATTGCCTGATTCACATAGCATACACACAGACCTCCAATATAAGATATACTGGATATATTCTTAAGAACTACTTTATTTAAAGTACCAATAAGGGAGGGGGGGGAAACCCACAGCAAAAATATTGTTTCCTCTTATTCTGTGTCTGTGACATATTGTATATAATCAGTTACAAGTATTTTAAAAATGATTTTCATTTTGAAATCTATTGCACTCTTAAGTCAGAGTTGTAATTCGCTCCATTTTTTTAAAACTTCTAAGAAAATGTGGAGCTACCCCCTCTAGCAGCCCTACGTAGACCTTTTTTCCCATAGGCAGTGGATTTAACCCAATTATCAGCAACGTGTGACATTTTACCGACAAAAATTAAAGCTATAAAGTGAACTTAACCTTTCCCTATTTGGAGAGCCTTTTGCACAGTACTTAAAGAGCATACTCTTTCTTTCCTGTTAATGGTCAAGTGGCTTTAAAAAATAAACAGGCATAAAGACGATAATCTGCCTTAAGTAGTTCTGCAGGATTGTAGGCCACAAGTCCTTGTGGTGGGAAGAGAGAGACTCAGCATCTAGCCTCAAGGTTCCTTAGCAAGGTATCTGCCTTATCTTGAAAGCAGTGTGCAATTTTATCTGCTGAGCTCCCATGAGTGAAAGTAAAAGCCTGCCCTTTTTTTGGTAGCAGCACCTGAGCAAAAACTACATTGATCTCAAAGATTATTATTTTGGTCATCTTCTTCTTCGTTGTCTTTGGTTTGTGTCACCGTCAAGTTCTCCTGCATTTTGTTATGTTCTTGCCGTGCCCTAAAATGTATATAAGAGAAACCAAAAGTCCATGATCAGGTGGCAGTAAAGTCCAGCAGTTCTCAAAAATCTTACCATCTGCATTGGCGCAGGGGGTGCCTTCAAGTTAGACTGGACCGGTCCCTTCAGTTTCTTGACAACATTTCAAAAATGATTTGCCCTTACCTTCTTCCTACTACTCCCAAACTGGCCTTATGCCTAAGACAGGACTAGAACTCACAGCCTCCTGGTTTCTAGCCTGGTATCTTAACCAGGATACCAAACTTGCTCTCACCTTCTGCATTAGCCAAGATACAATCGGTTCTCCTTTTATCAGGCTTGCTATAATTCCAGCTATAAAGGATGTATACCATCCATCAAGAACCTCTTGCTTGTTACAAGTCACTTATTTATTGAATTTCTTTAGCCACCAATCAATACTGAAAGATCCATCCCATAAGACCCGATAACTACCATACACTATGCAATGAAAATTTCGCTATGCTGGAAAGTAGGTAATCACACAATTTATTGCTGGTTATGCTGTTTATAAGGATGGTCTCAGAAAGTCAAGAAATGGAATTATGGGAGCCCTCGATTTATGACCAAAATTGAGACCAGAGTCTCTGTCACTAAGTAATGTGCTAAATGAGTTGTGCCCAATTTTACAACCCTAGTTGTTAAGCAAATCACATCAAGCAAATTTGACTTCTCCCATTGACTCTGCTTATCAGAAATCCCCCTGGGAAGGTCATAAATGATTATTATATGACCCTAGGATGCTGCAACCCTTGTAAATACATGCCAGTTGCTAAGCATTCAAATGTTGATCATGTGACCTCAGGGATTTTGTGACATAAACGTGAGGATTGGTTGTACCTGAATTCTTTTGGCCCCACTGTAACTTTGACTAGCTAAGTGAATGGTAGTAAGTCAAGAACTACCTATATATTGAGAAAAATATTTACTGTTTGAAAATCTGCCTTTGTTATTGCTCAACTTCTACTACCTCATAATTAATTTCTGGAAGCCAATTTAGTCATTCTATATTTTGAAAGATATTCAAAATTTAAATTCAGTGGGATTGCCTACCTCAGTAAAACAGTTTGAGCAACAGCCAAAAGAAAGTATACAGGCTTCCAGTGCTTTTCTATGGATTTTGTGCCAAAATGACTACCTAATTATCTGAGGAACAGTAATCAGATTTCCTTAGTTCTGAGTAATCTTATTGATGTACTAAGCTAAAGTGTATATTTTCAGGTCAATGCTTACTTTTCTCTGTTGAAAATGATGAAGTCCCTTTGTATTGACTCCAGGTTTTTCTGCAGCTGGCAGGCCTTATATTAAGAAAGAAAAAAAGATCAGTTAATGAGAATTCATCATTGTAGTATTTAGTGGCAAGAAGCCACTAAACTTATCAAGCAAGGCATTTCAGAGAAATTCAAACGATTGATCCATGTACTAAATTATTAGCTGACTCTGTTGTGTATCTCTCTTAACAGAAACTAAATTCTTCTAAGAACCTGGATCGAATGCATCAAATTTGATCAAGTATTATTTCTGGGTTATTTTCTTCAGTAGTTGACAACCCAATTTTTAGCATCCACCCCGATCTCTTTAGATCTTGGTTTATTTGAACAGAGGGCTCTAGTAATAGTAGTCTAAAGATAATGCCCTTCCTCAATGTATCTTGCTTTGTGAAAGTAATTGACTTAGTAGCAGTGATAATGAAAATACTGTAGTTTCTCTTGAGAATAGCCAGAATCAGAACCTATGGGCATTGATTCTATGCTTTTTCTCCTTAATATCTATTTTTTCCTGGGGATTTGTTTGTATCCAGTATTTGTGTAGAGAGGGGGAGAAAGGAGATACAAATCTGAAACAAGAAATGTCTCTTTCTTGATTTCTTTCTTTTTCACAAAAAAAGGATAATGTGTTTTCCTTGTTTTGCTATAGTTTTCATCCCAAAGCTAATGAACCTAGAAAAATTGCCAAGATCACTGTACACTTATTATCTCTACCTTTCCCAGGGGTTTCCTTTCTTTCTAAACCCCTCAGCAAACCTAAAGGTAGCTAAAAAACAACCCAGAAAATTATATTCTATTTTTTTAAAATTCTTTTTCTTTGCTGTCACAACCTTAATGTAAGGTATTGCTCATAAAATTTAAAATAATCCCAAAATCTAAAACTGGTATATCTATGGGCCTTTCCCCAATTTTGCAAATATTTCAAAAGGTGCTCTTATATTTTAAAAAGTATTATAAGTATACTGTAGCACCAATTCATCATTTAAATATCAAGAATGAGAAAGCACAGAGGGTTACAGCCTGCATATTTTGGCTGCTGTCCTACTCATTTGGGGCATTGCCATTAAAGTCAGTGTGATTTAGATCTGAGACTTCTGTCTTTTAGATCAATATATCTAATGAAACTGGAAGATGTTAAAATGCAGGCACCCTTACATCAGCCAAACACCTTTTGGGCAATTCAAGCATTCAACTCTCTGCATTACCTCTGAGGATTCATTTTTGTTGCTTTCCTTCTCCTTCTTAGCCAAGCGCTTCTTCTTTTTATGAAGTGGCTTGGACTCCAGGATCATTTCTTCAAGTTCAAAGGTTGGGTCACAGTTTAACTTCCCTTTCTAGGGAGAAAGACACACACAGAGAGAAATTGTTACCCTTCCTTCCCTCCAAATAAAAGAAAAGAAAAGAAAAGAAAGACATTTGCATGGACAAAGCTGTCACACCATAGGAATGAGCCAAAACAGATCCCCCAATTAAAACTACTAGGACTCTCTGAAATTTCAAAATTGATTAATATAGAGGAGAGCTTGAATTGGACAGCTAGGATCAATAATTATAAGAGTGTAAAAGCCTTTTAACTCAGGCTGCAGTAAAGAGCACACTTCAGGTCCTCTCATCAAGACACAGCCACCTAATGGGACCTCCAGGACATGTCTTCTGGCTAGCAACCCCTGATTTTTTAAAAAAAATCCATGAG
>JAOYMU010000098.1:69014005-69024152 GCA_025802295.1 Psammodynastes pulverulentus
ATTACAGGCAGCTGGCTGTTAGCAGAAGTCTTGCAATTACTACAATTACGTGCAATCATCCCTCTGCGCCACCAAGGACAAAGAAGGTGCCAACTGAGTCAAGTTATTAGTCAATACAGACAGTTGTATCAAATAACACATGGACCTAATTTTAAAATAAATTTCAAAATCAAGCGATCCAATTAACAACAAATGTAACTCGGGACACTATCCATTTCTAATAATTGTGAATAAGAATAAGGAAAAGAGCTTACTTAAGAAAGTAAATGACACAAGAACCAATATTTAGGATTGCTTAATTCTTTACATCACATACTTGTTTACTGAAAATATATATACCAGTGATGGCGAACCAATGACACACGTGCCACAGGTGGCACACAGAGCCATCTCGGTGAGCACACGAGCTGTTGCCCAGCCGTGCATGCTCGCGTAGCCTCCGTGCCGGCTGGCTGATTTTCGGCTGGTTTCATTTCCGGAAGGCCTCTGGAGCCCAAGGAAGGTTGTTTTTGCCTGCCCAGAGGCTCCGGTGGCCTCCACGAACCGTTTTTGCCCTCCCCCAGGCTCCCAAGGCCCTCTGGAAGCTGGGAATGGGTTCATTTCCTGACTTCTGGTTATTTCAGGGGGCTTGTTTTTGCCCTCCACAGACTCCAGGGGCTTCCTTGAAGCCTCTGGGAGGGTGAAAATGGCTTCCCCCAGGCTCTGAAAGGGAAAGGGGGGTTGCATGTACATGCACAGGGGCAGGGGGAGTGTGGGAGGTCCCAGGTGCATTGGATTGTGGGTGCTGGTACACGCACGCTTTTGGCAAGCTACATGAAAAAGGTTTGCTATCGTTGATATATACCCTTTATTGTTGTACAATGGATCTTCCAACCATCTACAGCAAATTATGGTGAACAAAGGGATTGGGTGTGAAGAGAGGAAAACTGTTGCATTAGCACCAGCAGTATCCATTCCAAAGGCAGATGGGCATAATTTGATCCAATACATAGTTATACCATCTATACTTAATATACAGGTAGGGCTCAGGTTCCAACATCAAATGGGACTGGTATTGCTCCTGCTAAGAGATGTGAACTTAAAGCCCAGTATCATGTGACTACATTTCTTAGTGATAGCAGTCGCAATTTCTGCTGTAATCCCAATGTATGTGGGTTGTTAAGCGGGAAATAGTGGGATTCAGTGGTGGAATTCAACCGGTGTAACAACCGGTTCGGTGAGCACCTGCTTCGCTACACGCGCACGTACATCAATTGAAGCTAACCTTCTACTGTGTCAAACAGCTGATGAGCGGGAATCCACTGGGTCGCACGAAACAGCTGAGCTTCATAACCCAGAAATAAAGGTCAGAATAGAGCCGGGGCGAGCGAATAGGCCCAATAACTGATTGTCAGAGCGAACTGGTTCGCTCCCAGCTGATCTTTGGAGTTACTGGTTTGCCCAAACCCAGGTAAGGAGTGTGAGGATGCTGTAGAGGGTGGGAGAGGCTCTGGGTGGTCTGGCACAGTCTGCATGTAAATTGGGGAGACTGGAAGATATGAGTTGGCATGAACACAGGAAGGCTGAAGGAAGAGGATACAGGTCAGCATAAGTGTAAAGGAAGGAGCAGGACACTGAAGGAATTTGGAAAGTGGACCTCTCACAGAAACTTGAAACCTTGGCTGCCAGGTTCCCCATTGACTTTGTTTGTGGGAAGCTAGCAAGAAAGGTCACAAATAGCAATCATATGACTGCAGAATGCTGAAACTGTTGTAAGGGCGAAATGGTTGTCAATTGCCTGAATTGCAATCTCATGACCATGGAGTGCCATGAAATTTGTGGATTGCTAAAAAATACACTCACTGTCACCAATGTAAATAGTCATTGAACAAGTGATTGGTAAGCAATGACTACTTCTACTATACTTCTTGCAGGAAGTACCAGTCTGTTTCTGCTATTTAATAGAAAGATATTACAGAGTGAAGAATAGGTGGAAATGAAAACTTTAATTGTATGGGTCCATATGCAACAATGTAGATGCACAAATAAGTGGCTACATTTAAAATCAATTCAGAAACCATAGATATTGAGGAAGATGACCTTGATGTAAATATGGAAGATTAACTAGGCAAAAGGGGTTGAAATATTATTTAAGTCAGGATAACTTTCCAAGACAATATTTGCAAAAAGCTCAGGGTAGATGCTTCTTTAATTCACTAGATTATAAGAAGGGAGAAGTATAGCATGATTGTACTGGCTGTTATTATAGCCAGTTTCAATAAAAAATAGTTTTAGCCATCTTCCAGAGTTGATTTCATGTGCTGGACTACCCATTAACATTTGGACCACACATCTAGGCAACGATAAAGCAATAAATGCAATTTAGGTAGACTTCTGCAAAGCCTTTGATTCAGTGGTACATGACAAACTACTGCTGAAACTTAGTTCTTATGGCATCTCTGGACCTTGCACAAGTGGATAGTCATGTTTCTGTCAAACAGGCAACAAATGGTCAAAATAGGGAAGGCCCTATCAAATCCAGCATCAGTTAATAGCGGTGTTCCCCAAAGCAGTTTCTTAGGACCCACACCCTTTCTGCTTTACATCAATAACCTTTGTGACAACATTAAAAGCAGCTGTGCCCTCTTTGCCGATGACGTAAAATTATTTAACACAACCGGCAATGCTGCTGCCCTACAAAGCGACCTTCACTACATGTCAGAATGGTTGCACAATTGGCAACTCCAAATTTCAACTAACAAATGCTCTGTCTTAAACATTAGCAAAAAAAATCAGAATACCAAATACAAGTTAGACGGAAACGATCTCTAGATGACCCTCACTCTGTCAAGGACCTAGGAGTACTTATCTCAAATGATCTAAGCCCCAGAGTTCACTGTAACAGCATTGCCGAAAAGGCTTTAAGAATTGTTAACCTTATTTTGCGAAGCTTCTTCTCCAGCAACATTGAATTGTTAACTAGGGCATACAAAACCTTTGCCAGACCAATTCTAGAATACAGCTCGTCCGCCTGGAACCCTGTATATCGGACATTAACACAATTGAGCAGGTTCAGAGGTATTTCTCAAGAAAAGTACCCCACTCCTCCACTCACAATAGAATTCCCTATGCCTCCAGGCTCGAAATTTTGGGCCTGGACAACCTAGAACAACACCGCCTGCGGTCCAATCTAAGCACAGTTCACAAAATTGTCTGCTATAACATCTCCCCTTTGGGGAGAGGGAGCGGGATATAAATGTAAATAAATCTAAATCTAAATCTAAATCTTGCCTGTGAACGACTTCTTCAGCCTCAATCACAATAATACATGGGCAAATAACCAATACAAACTCAAGGTAAACCACTCCAAACTTGATTGCAGAAAATACGACTTCAGCAATAGAATGGTCAACACCTGGAACGCCCTACTCGACTCCATTGTTACAGCCTCAACCCCTCACAACTTCAACCTAAAACTACCATGGACCTCACCCCCATTCCTAAGAGGTCCTTAAGGGGACGTGCATAAGCACACCAGCATGCCTACCATCCCTGTCTTATTGTCTCCATTTCTCTGTATTTACTCTCTTTGTTTTTGTTTGTGTTCATACTTATACTTGTTATCTTGTACATGTCTGACAAACAAAATAAATAAAATAAAATAAAAATAAAAATAAATACTGGGGCTGACAACAACCCATAATATGGGGATAATAACACTAATCTATGGTTTGGTGACATCAAAATTAATTAATTAAATAATATAATTTTTAATACAAAAACCCCCTCCTTTTTGCTTCCAATCTTCCATTTTTGAACTTTCACTTTCAAAGCCTTATTAAGGTACCTTGTTCACAAACAGCAGGAGAATCTTGAGATCTGCAAGAATGGAAAATATCACAATCTCCTGTATAGGGATTGCATAATTCATCACCATAGCATCTATTGCAAACAGAGGAACAGTTTATTCCATAGTAACCCAAGGAACAATCTGTGAAAATAACAATTGTAATAAGAGTATGAATATTCATTACTAATAACTTCCATCAGCAGCATTCAATATCTTTATGATAGGAATAAATGGCTACTAGCCTTGATGGCACTGTGACCATCTAATGGGAGACTAGTGGGCTTCATTCAGTATTTAAACTGCTGGATAACACTGGCTGGGATATGATTCAGGAGGGCACTGCTTATGTTATTCTGTTATCTTAAGGATATACTGAGGGGCTTTGCCTACCAGCAGTAAAAATAAGTACAGAAGAATTACAATAATCTATGGAAATTACCAGTAATGCATTTTATTATTTTTCTATGAATTAATGCATTTTATTATTTTTCTATGAAGAAATGTTTTTATTTATTTAGTATACAAACAATATCACTGACATATTTTAATAAGTATTCCATCTGTTATATACGTTTTCATATACATTTTCTAAGCCAATTTTTCTCAATGCTACAATGCCCCTTCCACATTTTTATATTATTTTCATACTATCCATATGTTTATATTCAATTCATAATATAAACGTTCTAACTGTAAAATTACATAACAAAACTCAGAGGTAATAAATACTTAAGAATAACTATTTAGTTCACATATTCCAGAATGTACTAAGTTTAAAACTCCATACTAACACATGAAGCCAATGAACTTTTCATTATCAACTCAAAGGTAAACAGGCTAACAGTAGCAACTTCTATTTATCCTTCAGAAATCTGCTCCATAACAAACCAATAAAATACTTGGTTTCTCTATCACTACTAAATTCTTTTCTTTTTATACATTAGAAATCATAAAACTTAACACCTTTAAAACAGAACAAACAACGCAAATTGTCCAAACACATTTTTACTACTATTTACTAAAAGGACACATTTTAGTTTGTATTTATTTCAGAAGAAAATCTCCCTATACTTTCCTTTAGAATATAAAAAACTCTAACATTACATTTTAAAATATTCAGTATAACTTTTTTTAAATAAAGTTTATTGATATTTCTTTTAAAAATACAAACACAAAAATTGACAAACACACAGGAAAAAGAAGAAAAAAAACACACAACCAAAAGATAAAAATAAAACATATACATTTCCTTATCTTCATAACTTCTATTAACCCCAAATGATTTAGGGCTGTTGTTGGTTTGGTTTTTTGGTTTTTGTTTGCTTTTTAATATGAGACATGATTGTAAACAGGCCTAGGAAATATCTGGGTTACTTAGCACACCTGATTTGATGTATGCTACAGACTGTTTTTCCTTGCTTTTTAGCAATACTGTTCCTCTGGCAAGTGCATAGGCATTATTCCAGGTTGTTATTCCTGTACACTGCTCTCTAAACTCCAAGCATGCTATTTTTGCAGAAATCAAATCTGTGTGGACTTGAGACATAGAACCTTTTGGTGATAAAAGCACCTTTCCTTTATGTTCTTGATATCGTTCAGCAACTACAATAGAAAAAAAAATCAATTTATTAATACGAACAGAAAATATTATTCTTGAAGTCCTCACCTTTGCATCAAGTTTAATTCTCAATAAATAAAAAGCAATCATAAATGAAATTCTATTTCTGCACTGCATGGCAAACATATACAAGCTTAGGGGTGTTATATCATTCTTCTTCAGAACTTTAAAAAATGGAACATTGAGTTTTTCCTAGGAGAATAAATGAATCAAAAATAAAAGAAGGTTTACAATTGCATTATCAGTTAAATTAGAACCAATGAAATGATGCATTGTTGTATTTTATTTCCTGAACTAAAGGCTACTAGAGTCTTTGGAAAATGTTGGATCTCTAGTATGTTTTCAGCTGTGTTTACACAATAAAATTACAGTATATTGTGGGATAATCACAGCTTGAAAATTTGAAACGTTCGAACGGTGAAGACATGAGCTACTAATTACATTAATTTAAAATAATGTAATTATTGTAAAAGATCTTAAGCTAATTATGCTATTACAGGAGAAACTTAAAATTTTAAAATGACAATATATTCATTTAAATCATCATCTCAATTTGCGATAGCCCGAGGTGCACTGCTATATTGATATATTTACTGGAATGTGTCCTAGGTTCATCTAAGTATGTATTAAATTCATAAATTTAGTAATAACTTCCTAAAAGGTAGAGCAAGTAAGGTTTAATGGATGAGCCAAACATGACTGAAGTGTCATCCCAGTCTAGTAATGAAGAAGAAATTGTGGAGGAGGATGTTCCAACAAAGCTAAAAATATAATTAAGCAAGTCAAAGAAGAACTAAAGTCAGAATGAGATACATTAATATGATTTTACAGGACTTGACAAGTAAGCTTAAATAAGTTAATAACTAATAGAATTGTCTTTTCAAGTTTCAGAGGTCAACCAAACTGCTATCAAAGGACATGACGTTACTACCGGTAGGAGAAATGAGCTGGATTTTGGAAGAGTTAAAAATGACATTAAATCATAATAAATCTGGCTGATATAAAGAATAAAATAAATAGTTTAAGAATTAGAGGAATTAGAGAAAATTAATTCTCTAATTAATTAATTAATTAATACCGAAACTGGATATTTCAATTTCTCATCTTTCAAATAAGAATATGGACCTTTCCCATAAAATATTTATCCTTAGGTTTGGCTTGGATGCATATACCAAGGAATATAATAATAAAATATTTAAATATTTGGGTGTGAATATGAAAACCTCATGTGCTGAAATGAAAAATCAGGACAAAGATAAAGTTTCATTTTTTAAGACATTTTTTAATCTGTCCATATTATACAAAAGAAAAACCTTCAGGTCTCTGACAAAAATATAGAATATAGTTTAAATGAGGGTTCCATTTCAAATGAATTTTATTTCAACCATAAGGGAAACTACTAATCTTAATCCTAACAGAGTTTAATCTTTTCATTAAATTCTAATTGAGAAAAAGGTATAACTTAAAGAATAGATATAACTTTATAAAAACAAGGTAAGTTGAGGGATCATTTGGCATTTGAGACTTATGAGATAATTATAAAATAGATGCTTAAACAAATTTCATATTCATTGAGAAAGAACACAAAATACAAAGAATGGTAGTGTAGTATATAGAAATTAATATAAAGACAAGATTGCTGGGAAAAGAGAATTAAGAATTCAACATAATATTCCCTTAACTAAACAAATTAACTAAATACATTAGTATGGAATTGGGAGAATTTGCAGGAATTCATGATAAAATATAATAAAATATACTATCAAGAGTTTTAAAAGTCAAAATTAATAGGATTTTTCATATTTTTCTTAGACTACAAACAGTAATTTAATATTTAAAACATATTGGTAGAGTTCAAATCATTCCAACTATCTAGGAATTAATATTACAAAAATTAAGAAGTAATTTAATAACTTTACTCCAGTGAGGAAGCTTTTTTAAAAAAACAAGGGATATTTAAAGACACTAGGTTCAATTGCAACAGTTAAAACAAAATCTTTCATTTTTCTTTTTACTTCAATTTCTTCTAGAATAAGTACCATTAATGCTAGGGCAAATATAATGAGAAATTTCTTTTTTCCATATTAAAAAAGTAAAACTTTCCAGAGGGAATACATATCAGAGTAGATGAAGCATGTCTTTCTAAAATTATATTATCAAGCAACACGTTAGGTCAAGAGCCAGGTTTGACCACCCTTCTAAAAGCTTGCAGGGTTGGGAACAATGGCATGTTGGGAGTAAGAAAGAGATCTGTCCAAAGATCATTCCACTATGTAAAAAAGATGTAGTTGAGTTATAAATAGATTGCCATTTATTGGCTACCATGGCTTCAACTTAAATCCTTTTGGAATAAAATATATATAAATGAGTGAGCATTTTATTGTCTAATAGCTTTTGAAAAATCAATAATCAACCTAATTACAGGAACAATCTCAAAATCAATAGATTATTATTTGAATTGGATTTACTGAACCCACCTAGATTTTGAAATACAAATTTAGAAAGTGAGGGTGGGGAGAGAGACAGAATTAGGAAGATGAACAGAGATGAAGTGCCAAAGAACATATAAATCTGGTTTCCACATGATCAGATTTCATGCAAAGTTGCAGTGGAAGTTGTCATATTGATGTACAATTAAAATAATACAAATATTGCATAATTACTTATCAAAACGTTGGAAAAATTGCAATTAGAAGGGACTTTTTTCATATGTGTCCAGAATTTTAAAAAAGCTGCACCTTTCTGGAAGAAAATATTTGAAGAATTCAGAATGATAATTAAACAAAGAATTATTTTTGTAGTCCAGCAGTGGCCTTTTGCACTTATGGGAGATAACTTTAAAGTAAACAAAAGGAAAGTTATTATATTTATATTCCTAGCTGCTAGTTCAGCAATTACTCAAAAATGGGAATGTTTAGATAATTTATCACTGGGCAGTTGGCATAATTCATTGCTCTTTTTGAAAATTCACCAATAAAATCCATATATTAAATTCACAGAGGGATGAGTCACATTTTTACTGAAAGATTATATGTTAAAATTAACAATAACAGCTAATTTTGATAAAATGGGTGATTTTGGGGAACTGTTACTAAATTTTGAAATATACTGTTTTGGATATTTCCTTGTATTGTTGTTTCTTTCCTGCCTTATAAAATATTAAAAAGGGAATCATATTTTTTCTTAAAAAAATAATAGCAGGGCTTTAAACCAGGAAACTCCTCTTACAGGATTAATAATAAATAGTTGCTACATGAATTGGACTGAATGCAAAAGTGATTAATATATGAAAAATGTTTGTTAAGATGTTTATTTGTATAGAAGACTAAAACTAAATTGTAAAACATATAATAGTCAAAAAAGGTTCTCCCAGTCCCCCTTTGAAGTTTTGCTATCACAGACTAACATGGCTTTCCTCCTACAAAATACATCTATGAAAGATGAGTGAACAGACTGAGATGAAAGAGGAGACTGAAAAAGTCATGGCTGGGTGGATTTGATGAGACCACCAAGAAGTAAACAATAACACATTTAAGCCAAAAAAACAATATATAAACCATATACTCTGTGAACGTGACAGAAGCAGGTATGGTTTGCAAAGGTAGGAAGATAGACAGTTAAATAGTAAATGGTGTAGGTATAAATAAATTTAGCCAGGGCTTTTTTTCCGCTGGATCTCGGCGGAACGGCGTTCCGGAACCTTTACAGAGTCTGTGTCACATGGTCCGTCTCCACCAATCGCGCTCTATCATTTCCGGGTTTTTTTGCGCGACGACGAGGGGTGCGTTCCGGCACCTTTCTTCAAAGAAGAAAAGCCCTGAATTTAGCTATATTTTCTTTCCTTTCTCATGCCTTAATTTTTATGGCCTACTATTTTTTACTTCTTCTATATTTTAATTTTGCTTAACCTGGAAAAAAAAAACAGCATGAAGTAGGCCAGGGGTGCCCACACTTCCTTGGTCTGCAAGCTACCCCGGCGAGGGAAGGGAAGCGATCGCCCCCACCCTTCTGCGCATGCGTTCGCTCCTTCCCCCACCATTTTTCGCCCACTCACGCGCTCCCCCACCCTTCTGTGCATGTGTGCGCTCCTTCTTCCACCCTTCTGCGCATGCTCCCCCTGCTCCTCGCCAGCACTCCGGCGATCTACCCAAAGTCCGATCACGATCGACCAGTCGATCGCGATCGATGCTTTGGGCAGCCCTGATCTTGACAGACTTGAACACTGGGCTCTATCTAACAAAATGAAATTCAGTATAGAGAAAAATCCTACACTTAGGCAAGAAAAACCAAAAGTACACATATAGACTGGGTGAAACCAGGTTTAATAGCCTTTAATCCCTCCTTTGTGAGAGAGATGTTGGAATCTTAGTGGACAACCAGCTAAATATGAGCTAGTAGTGTGCAGCGGCAGCCAAAAAAGCCAATGCAATCCTAAGTTGCATTAACAGAGGGATACAATCAAAATCAAGTGAGTACTAATACCACTCTATGACGCCTTAGTAAGGCCACACCTAGAGTAGTATATCCAGTTTTGATCACCACACTATAAAAAAAGATGTTGAGACTCTAGAAAAAATGCAGAGAAGAGCAACCAGGATGATTAGGGGACTGGAGACTAAAACGTATGAAGAACGGTTACAGGAACTGGGCCTGGCTAGTCTAGTGAAGAGAAGGACCAGGGGAGACAGGATAGCAGTCTT
>JAOYMU010000098.1:69070927-69086201 GCA_025802295.1 Psammodynastes pulverulentus
GGGACAGATCCGCGAGCAGCGGGCGGCGGTGGAAAATCTGCCAATGCCTCAGGAGGCCACTCTCAAAATGCCGCCCCAAGATATGTGCCGCCCGGTGCGGACCGCACCCACCGCCCCCCCCTAGGTACGCCACTGCAATAAATTGGGGCCACTTCAAAATGGTGCACACTTCTTGGATGGAGCTCTAGAGATTGTGTTAGGAAAGGAAAGCAGACCACTCTGCCCCTTGGCTTCTTTGCAAGCCAGGCAGCTCTGTCCTGGAAGTAGGCACTATTTCAGAATGAATTTCGGCCACTGCCAAATTGTTGCCCTCTTCAGGCATGACGCCATGGAGCCTCCATTGTATAGAAGGTCACACGATGCAGTAGATGCTTCCAGAAAGAGATCTACAGTAAAAGGTAAGCGACCAATAGGTGGTGGGGTGTGTGGAGGAGAGTGTGGGATCCAGCAGGAAGGAAAACAGGCCTAAGGCCTGCAGTGACCCAGTGGGGCAGGAAAGGAGGTCCAAGGCCTACAGGTATCCTGATGGATGGGAAGTGGAGTAAAGGGTGCTTCAAGGGGTAGGAGAGGCATTCAGAGGTCTGGGACAGGCCACATGTGAGCTGGGGCAGTGCTTAGTGCCAAGCCTTGACTGTGCTAGGCCTCCCAGAACTCCCCACCCCTGAGATAGCATAGGTGCTTCACATAATGACCATCACAACTTGCAGTCTCCATTATGATTGAAAGTTGAGGACTATTTATACCGCAACAAGTTTTGCATCGAGGTACCTAAAATCTGCTAAAGAAAAGCATAAAAAATTGGGACACATTAGTCCTTGGAATTGAAATTTTCACGATGTTCAGACTAGTTTTATTTGCAAAGTAGTGACTGTTGCACTGTCCCCATGAGCCATGGTGGTGCAGTGGTTAGAATGCAATACTGCAGGCTATTGACTGCCAGCTGTAAGCAGTTTGGCAGTTCGATCCTGACCAGCTCAAGGTTGACTCAGCCTTCCATCCTTCTGAGATTGTAAAATGAAGACCCAGATTGTTGGGGGAAGTATGCTGACTTTGTAAACTGCTTAAGGTTGTATATAAGTTTAAGTGTTACTGATATTGTGGAATTGTGAATTCTGACTGTCTCTGTCAGCTTCCCATGAGCAAAGTCAATGGGAACGCCTGGAGGAAGACACAAATCAAACCCATTGATTTTTTGCTGCCTGTGGTCATTCTGTTTATTTGTTTAGGCCAGGGGTGTAAAACTTGTGGCCCACAGGCCACATGCGACACACACTAGCCATGCCCACCCCTGGTTTAGCAAAAGGAAAAATAGTTGTGATACATCACGCCGTGAGGCTGCAAGTTTGACACCCCTGATTCAGGCAATTAAATACCGACTTATTACTGACGTTCCTTTGACTCTTCAATTATTTTTCTATGTATGATAAATTCTCTTCTTAGATGATCATGGGACCATCCACCCATGGAGTTAAAAAAATGATCATCCTAAAATTTAATGCCCATTTTTGTCTTATCAAGCTGCACTACCTTTCTCTCAAAGGAAGAACCAACTAGTAACAGGGTTGTCTTTCAAATGAGCTTATACAACAATGTTGCAGCTATACATCTGCACCAGATTCTTAGAAACTTTTAAGAATGGTTTTGTTTCCTTTGTCTCAGTATATCTGAGTTATTTTCCAGGGTATTTTTCCAGTTATTTTCCAGACCAGGGTTTTTTACATCTTGCATCAATGGTAGTTACACTATTGTTTTACAAAGTAGGCAATGAATGAAGTAAAACAGGCTGCTGGCTTATATATGCTAGCTTGCAGAACAAAACAAAATGGAGTCTGCTGAACAGAAGACAATACTTTATATTTTTCTCCCTCAATATAATATGCAGCAGTTCCATAAAGGGTATTGCGAATGTACTGCATTTGCTTGCTTGTTGTTACCTCAGGCTTCCACAGGGTGGGGATGTTCATTAACACTCAATTATTCTGTAACTCAGTTCTTGTTAACTACAAATGCTTCCTAGGGTCCTTTGTTAGCAACATTCCATTAAAAAAGAGAGGAGAGCATTCTAGTTTCTGCATTCAGCTCAAAAAGTAGTCAGGGGGAAAAGCTCAGGGAAAAGTAGCTATGTTAGTATTTGATGCGGAATGCAAACTTTTTTCAAAGGAAAGGGTTTTTTGTTTTGTTTTTAAAGATAGGCAAATCAATTGTACTTGAAATTAATTAACCAATTTGTAAACATGATGCTCCCTGTATCTTTGTTTTTAAGACATTTGCCCGTGGGGTATATGATTAGCATTTTCCCTTGGAAATTAGTGACTTGACTAACTTGTTCAAGCTCATAAATGCTCAATCTGGTTGATGTAAGAGGTTTATTTTTAATGGCTTCATGGTGCTAAAAAGGACTAGGAAGCCAAGAGTGTGGAGACATCATTAACAGATACAATATATTGGCAGCTTATTTAATAAGGCAAACAAACAAGGCTACTTTAATTATGGGCGCTGGCTTAGAGAGGCAGCAGCAAGCCAGCAAGCAAAGAACCCCACGCTGTGAAAGTGTTTTCAGAAAAGTGCTCTGAATAGAAACATTATGATGAGCTGTCAATATTGTCCTTTCAAGGAAAATAACAGCATTCATGCATTTTGTATAAGGGGGTAGATCAAACAGGCAATCAAAGCCATCTTATTAGATATAGATGCTCCCCTGCGTTGTTTGTAGCATGGTAGATGCTCAGGCTTATTTGCCTGCAGCTGTTGAAATGGTCACCTTTCAGGGTCGTTAAGGAAACCTCCCTGTATTTTAAGTTTGCATCTTATCCATTACATGATTTAGGTCTTTTCCCTTGTGTGTCAACTCTGAACGGTTTCTGGCAATTACGTCGTGACACAAAAGAAGGATCCATTGTAAAAATGTCCTTCTGCACTAGGTGAGCCATTCCTAGCGTGATGCCAGATTGCAATCTGGAGTGGTCCCAATGTCCTCTACTGCATGTTTTCAGCAGTCCAGACTCAGCAGTAGACTAGCAGTTATTTGCAGCATAAGCAGCTGCCTAGTCAGCATTGCATTTGGCCTGTTGAAAAAACATGGCTAAAAAAAAGAAAAGTATCTTTCCTAACTCAGCAGCAAGCAATGTTTAAGCAATCTCAATCCCAATAGCAGTGAATTAAAGCTCTTGGTGCGTTTTGCAAGAGTACACATGAGAGAATAATATGCAAAGAACTTTCTCAGATGTTTAGGCTGGAGCCACTCACAGATCTATCCATTCTCCAACAGCCCTCTGGTCTGACTGTGCAGCTTTTAAGTTTGTTGCAGTTTCTTGCATTGGATTGACCTTTTAAGCATGGCCACCACAAAATGTACCCTTAGAGTAGGGCACAAAGTAAAAAAAAATGCTTTCTATTGTAATATTAATCACAAGTTTTGCTTACATTTGTGAGAATTCCATAAGGTATAATGAGTAATGCAGCATGAATTCCAATTAACCTTGGCTCTAAACCAGCACCTATGAATGTCAACACAAATGTATCTTTGGAGTCTGAAATCAAGTCCCCAATTTGGCAGAAGTCCCTGGTCTTCTGAGGTAAAAGTAATTTTGCTCAGAAAGCAAGTTTTGTATTTTATGCCCTACCAAGCCCAAGGACTTGACTAGTGATAAAATCAAATAATGTGCTCGGTTTGGATAGCACATCAGATTTATATATTGAAATACACAAGTAAGGTACCGGTACATACAATCTGTATACAGGATAACACGTGTTAATTAATATTGCGTAATTGGAAAATAGAGAAGAGAATATCCACCTCTCTCTTTTAATATTGCATGGATCCACTAGAACAGAGTGAAAATGAGCCCTTTAGCTTATTAAATCATGTAATAAAACAGATTATTTAATTTCTGAAATATTTCAAAAATCATTGTTTAATATTTCATTAGAAGCCTGGAAAAGTAGTTGATACCAGCCATCAACACTTCCATTTTTCATAAAGAACTCAAAACTGTTTGCCTGCATTTATCCTATCACACATATAGATAGAAACACCTATAGGTAAATTTAATTTGTTATTGTTATCCAGTCCTTTTAGTGAGTCATACATGAAACAACTTGCTCTGAGTAGTGTACACATCTATAATTAGATTGGAAGAAGAAACACTGGAGAGGAGGAAGAAGGAAAGCTGACTACATGTATTTCTTTTTCCTTGTGACTGTATCTGTCCCATACCGAGAATGTTCAAATGTCATATATTTGCAATTTGGAAGGTGCCGGGTACTCCGAGCATCTAAAATGCCTCTTGTATCCTTTGAGTTAGTCATCTCAGCCTAGGACATATAACAGAGTTGTGCTTGCAGTAATGATACAAGGGAAAGAAGTTTCCATTTCACCATTGTCTGCTCTCCATCTGGACCTTGAATAATTTTCTAATGTGGATTTAGACTGTAAAACATTTCTGCCATAGGATTATCTAGTTATTTGTAGAGCTAATATATCACCAGCTTTGTAAAATCCACGGCGGTGGATAATCAGCAGTTCCATTTAAATGCAAGTTCATGGCTGTTTGTAATAAATTTTCCTGTACACAACTCAGTGTGCTCTTTTTCTCCTCATCTGACTCAGCGGGGCTCTGCTAGGTGTAATTTTTTACACTGACCATTGTTTGCACACACTGCATGGATTGAAATATTACTTATCATTTACATTAGTGGCTCCCTAGTGACTGTTGGCTGCTTTATCTGTAATTTCTGATGCCACATGCCCTCCCTCCAGCCTACATAGATCTCAGCTGAATACATAAAAATGCCCTTGAGTCAAACTTGAATTCTGGTGACTATATAGACACAAACACGAACAATTTTCTTGGCAGCAATTCAGATGTTATTTGCCATTGCCTTCTTTAAAGATGTTTTTTTGACTTTGACAGCCCTATAATACTTGGTTCAGATTAACTGGGTCCAACCCCGTGCAGCATCAGCCAGGTGCTGCCATCTGCTGAGATAAGCTGAATATTTATTGCTTGCGTTCCTGAGGAAAACAGATTTATTGCTGGTTAACACTGTGCAGGTGCAGATGGTAGGATTTCCATTCTCTGCAACTCTCCCGACTGCCATGGTGGTGGAGCTGGAAAAGGGCAGCAAAGTGCTGCATTTTGGCTAAATTCCAGGGAATCAATTGTTATGTTTTGGAGGTCTCTGTACCCGGGAGTTCCAGGACATGTCAGGAAGAGGCCTAAAAAAAATCAATATAGTTCAGTTTGTTTATTTTTGCCCCCATGAAGTTGTATATACAAATGCTCAACTGTATGGATAAGAATAGCATCAAACTGTGGACTAAAAGAGCCAACAGCTAACTATGATCACAAATGCACTTTTTTCAGCCTTTGAAATAATGGAAATTTCTATGCAATCAGAAGACTATTGATATATTGCTTGATTCATGCTGTTCTTTATAATGGTAAGACTAATCATAACACAGCAAGCAAACATAACAGTAAAAAGTCTGGTTCAGTGGCAAGAATGATGTCCTGAGAAATTCAAGGTAAGGTTGATCCTTTGGATGTCAGAATTAACTGGTTTATAGGAGAACATGCCTACTAATGATTTTCTAGCCAAGCTGCCTCCTTTCCTGGTAGCAAGGTTAGAAGATGGCTTGTTCATAGCTAATTTTGCTATGTGACCTGCAGGATTTTTCTTAGAGCAGTTGACCAGGAAATAGCCTTGTAAACAATCCTAAAACAGTCCATCAGACTCTGAGGTGGTTAGCTGTTCAGAGACCTCAATAAGCCTTAAACAAGTTATGAATAGCTGCTTTCTGTTTGCAACAAACAAGGAAAATATCAATGGGCAACGTTTCCCAACATGCATTTCCTATGCTTGTCATCCTCTCAGTAACCCAATATATAGACTTAGTGAAGCATGAAGCTAATTAGTTTCCACTTTGCCAACATGAGTGGGTGTTTTACTCCTTTGCTGTAAGTGAAATTTGGACACTTGTAGAATTATTAATGTGACCAAAACAAGGCTTCTTTATCCTAACATTTGTATAAAAGATAAAGTTGGGCAGAGTTTGTTGAAGAATGTATGCACCCACTGACATTTCTTTTTCTATAGAACTATTGTAAGTACAGCAGTCCTGGTCTTATTCACAAGCTAGGTTAATTTTAATATGTGAACATTTAAAAACTGTAGTTTGGGTGCAGCATGAAGGAATCTCATTCTTTATCTTAGAGTCACACATGGCTTTCGTTTAAGGGGTTCCAAATTTGTAGGATGTGTTTCTTAGCTCTGGCTATATAGATACCGGTACTTGCGGTAAACCAGAAATGGTACATTAACAAAAAGAAGCTTGAATATTCATTTTCACCTTTCTTCTAACTCTCCCTTTAAATAAATTAATCTGTACAATTATAGGTATTCTAGACTTGAATGAAGCCCTCTTTTGATAGAAGTACATAGGAGGTCTTTAGGAATAGGTTTAATATCTTTGAGATAGAGCTAATCAGTAAAGACTAGTACGCAATTTAGAGCTACCAAATCTAGGTTGCAGAAATCCAGAAAATCACTAGAGGGCTACAAAGAGCTATAGAAGACTCTCTTTGTTGCCTTCTAGTGGACATCTGGATTTTTTCACTTTCAGTTAGAAATTTGTTCTTAATCATTTGGTGATAATCTTGAATAGATGGTACCACATTCTCTCTGTATGTCAGTCTCAATCTTAGTTATTCTCTCACACATACACACAGGCATAGTATATATGGCAAAAAGAACTTCCAAGACAGCAGTTAGCTCCATGCTAAAGGCCATATGCTAAGGAGCCTTGAATGTTGCTCCTCCCACTGAAGTCACTGGGAGCTCATTATCATCATTATTGGAGGTGAAATTCTGCTGGATGTCCTGCATCTACTAGCATTCTAAATTATAATAACCTAAAATTGGGCTTAACAGCAATAGGGCAAAATATGGATACTTTTGTATATTGAAAGAATAGTTGAAGGATCTAATGCTTTATCCTTCATTTTCTGAATATTTCAGGGCCTCTGTGCTTGCAGTCTACATATGAATTCCATACTTAAAACCTGATTTAATTTGGTTATTTCTGTAGTATAAATAGCCAGTTGAATAGCAACCAAGTCTTGCTCCTGGAATGCATTGAAACGGGAGAAAAGTCACACTTGGGCATGCATACTAGAGAAAAACAGAACACCCCTGGGTGATGCGGGACAACTTGCTGGGTGGCACACATAATTGCTTCTCTGAGCTGAAGCAACCTACATGCCCTGCCATCTGCTGCCTCAGTGCTTGCAGCTGTGCAGGCAACATATGTGCCAGCAGGAAGAAGTAGAGAAAGAAGGAGGGAGGGAATAAGCATGGCATTTCTTGGGAAGATCTCACTTCCTTGGGGGACATGGTGAATGAATAGACATATCTCCTAGAATCTTCCTGGATATGATGAGAAAAAAAATACTTGATGGCAGCTGCACAAACTTATGCTGTCTTCTCTTCTAAGAAAGGACAGCTTGAAGTTAAGCAAGTTAATTTAAAAATTAAACAGGTCTTAAACAAGTCTTGGAGATTGCCACCAAACACTTGATAGTGAATGGACATGTGGGTTTTCATTCAATTGATTATCAGCCTTGTTTCTGGTTCGTTGAGGAAAATTCTAAGAGCACTACCTCTGTATTGGGAGTGGTGTTCACTTAGATGTTAGTTATAAGGATGGGTGCAGTTAGTTGCATATCCAATTTTACTCATGCAACATTCTTTGAACTTTTTTCATTTCACATGCTGTATTTTAAATTGCCACATTTGACTTTTTTAGAACTGGACTATGCACATAATCGCCTCTGTGTCTTCATACAGCCTACCTCCATGCTCGTTGTTGTTTTTAAAATCTGGTTTAATGCAAAATATGATGGTCACGGCACATATTATGTCTGATACGCATAATGCAGTGAGCCATCATTTATTGTAAAAAGCAGAATTGGCTGGGTTTGCACCATGCTACACTGCAACTTACAAATTACAAATATTAGGCCAAAACTAAACTTTTTTGGGGGGGGGCTGAATGTAATATGCAAATTCAGCATATAAAAATTCATTCCTTGTCTTAGGTTAAAAACTTGATTCTCCTGGGTTGGCTGCCATTTAGTTCAGTATCTTACCAGCTCGCAGAGAAAACATCTACCAGTCATAAACAGTGCAATTCCTGCAGCAGGAGTTGGACAGGTCTGATCACGGGACTGTTGCCATTCCCAGACTCCTCCCATGACCCATTCAGTTGTAGTACAAGTTGAATAATGAAAAGGCTATAAGAGATTTGAATCATAACAGATTTGAACAGATTTTTCTCCTTTGCTTTTATAAAAGCAGCTAATGTTGATTTCTAGATTCCTCCATGTTTTATTGGGAGGAACTATGGGAAGAGATGGGACTGGCATTCCACTATTAGGATTTTTTAGCCTTTCACAAAATGGGTAAGGGCCATAAATTTAAACCATGTCCATATTGCCAGCTGAACAGTCTAGCACTATTGTGTGAGTCTGTTTTAGAGAAACAACAACGGATTGATAGCAGATCATTCATCTGAAAGGAAAGAAACTCGCATGAACTTGAAAGGCCAATGAGTACCTCTCTAATCTAACCCATTCTTGGTCACTTTGCCTCCCAAATAATAGATGGTAAGGCTTTGTAGACATCACTGGGTTCTGTTAAAGGGGTAAAACGCGACTGTAACACTGGTATATAGTGAAAGAATTAAGCCTGACCAAAGGTGGCATTCAGCAGGTTCTGACCAGTTCTGGAGAACTGTTAGCGGAAATTTTGAGTAGTTCGGAGAACCGGTGGTAACCTTCTCCCTGCAGTGGGGAGGGAATGGAGATTTTGCAGTATCCTTCCCCTGCCACGCTGACCAAGCCACACCACGGCCATAGAACCGGTAGTAAAAAATCCTGAATCCCACCACTGAGTCTGACCCACTCATAGGCTGAGAACAAAGCAACACCATGGGTTTGCCGCAAAAAACCCAAAAAGTATTTATCAGGCATGTTTGTCCCATAGTTAGACACAAGGGATAAAACTGTCTCAGTTCAATCTGAAACAGTCAAATTGCTGTTAAGGCAGCCAGGCTTAACTTACACTTCCAGCGAATCAGGCTTATTTGTTCTCTTAGATCTGCAAAAGCTGAAATTCGTGAAGCAGGAACCAACAGTTCTTAGATCAAATGGAATTGTTATGTAAACAGCGGTGGCTGCCTCCCATGACCTTAAAGAGAATGACAAAAGATCTATTGAGTTGGACAGTACGTCCCAGCAAAAATGATTAATCATGGGTTTCATGTTTATTGTCAAAAAGGTAAATATAAATAAATCATAGAAATCGAATAGGACAAAATAGTAGCCTTTTTTCATTATTATTAATAAGATCTATAAGAGCCATTTGAAGCTTTCCTCCAGAATGTGACACCAAAAGTCTAACTACTCTTTTGCCAGTTGATCTTGAAATATCCATCTGCTTATCATATTATTGTTTTGATTAACTCCCAGCCTCAGAGTCAGCTTCAGAGATATCTATTACAGGTGGAACTTTCTGTCTCTTTGACTGCTGTGAACTTCAGTTGACAGTATATACAGGATATACGACTTCTTTTCCGCTTATCAAGTTGTGTTGACTCTGAGAATCACCTGCTGTCAACTGGTTTAAAAAATAATTTGTAGAAAGCAGAAATTTACTGTGATATCTGGTAGGGACTTCTGGTTAAGATGGTGATTTGAGAAGTTGAACTTTGCAATAACTTCTCTGAGGGAAAAAAACCCAGCAATTTACAGTTCTGCCAATGGTTTATGTTAAAGGAAATGATTAAAGGCTATTTCAGGAAGAGTATTAAGGGAGTTGTCCTTATTAATTTCAGAAGATAGTATTATCACCCTGGTGGCTCATGTAAAGATCTGTTTTTTCTCAAACAGAAGTCCACATCTGGTCTGCTTTCTCTGTTGTGAGTTGAAAGTCTCAAAGATCCTTAAAAGGAAAAACATCTTTCATATTTATTGTGAAAGACTAATAGTTTTGAGGCACATAAGAAAAAGATAGGCATTTACAAATCAGGTTTTTGACTTGTTAGCTTGCATTCTATCTCAAAAGGTTAATGTGTTTGGATTTCATTTCAAAGTATCATTAGCTGCAAAAGTATAACTGTTTAGTAAAATCAAATACACAAGCAATTCCCATATATATATATTTCATTTGCTAAACTATACGGTGTGGAATCTTTGATGTTCTCCGAACTTGGTTGTTTGCCTGCAGATGTTTCATCACCTGACCAGGTACTATCATCAGGACTAGTAAGTGTGGGGTTTGCGCTATGTTTTAATATATATAATAGCTTGCCCTGCCAGTTATGTGGGGTGTGGTTTTTCTCCCTGGTAGTTCTTTGATTTAAATATTTTTGTTTAATTGTTTATCTAAGTATAGGATGTTGGAGAGGATGTGTTCTGTGAATTCGAGAGTAAGTATGGTAAACCTCACAGATATGAACTTTAGACGAACTAATAATCGTTCAAAAGACATGAATGGCAGTGTTTGAACAAATCACGTATATCTTTGGAAAATGAATGGTAGTATGAATGATAGTTTATAGGACATAGCCATGAAGCTAAGAAATGGATGATAAAGTGTTTATAGAAGAAAAATTTCAATACTATGAATAGTATTTTAGACTGTGGGGAAATTTGTATTTTTGAAATGTTTTTAAGTATGGCTATTGTGTGATTTAAGAGATGTTGGAACTTTAGATGCTTATAAATATATCCATAATTAGTTATTGGTATTATGGGTATAATTTCTAATCCAGGATATGCATTCAGTTTCCCAAAGGGGAAAATGTACAGTTTGTAACAAACCAAAACCAGGAAAGTAATATATTATAAATCTTGCTTTTCATGACTTGATATAATACTTCTCATTGATATGCTGACTTATCTAAAAAGAAAGAATTTTGTGGTATGTAAACAACACCTCAATATTTATAACATGTATTTTTTTTTACTTTTGACCAGCAATCTGACAGTTCTCAATCAACCCCCTCCCAGCTTCAACCAGTTAAAGAAATTGGATTGTTTTCTTCTTATTTCCCTCCCTTCCCCCAGCATGGAGACATTATCACCATGGTTACCTGGATACCTGTTTAGAGGAGGATGTGCTGTAGCAATTTAGCTATTGAAACCTCTTGTCATTTTGCCTTTAAGCAGAAATTCATCAATACTTCATGGATTTAAAATGAATGGTTACTTAAGCAATGTTTATACTAAGTGGCAATAGATTTTGATCAAGAATGATAAAAACTGAAATAAATTTGGAACATTACTGGACAGTGGTCAAGTAGACGAAATAAAAAGGTTAAGATTGTGGACAACATGAATGATATATAGAAGCAAAGTTAGATAAGGAAGGGGTTTTGTTACTACTTTGTCCTGTGTTTTACACAGGAAATATACTTTGGGGTTTTTTTTTATATCGTGTTGATTCTTTGAAAGGTAAAGATTTTTATTATAATCAGTGACTAGTTCATAAGATGTAAAAAGCATCATAACAAGCATAATTCTTTTTTAAAAAAAAAACATCAATATGAAAATTTAAATATAAGGCCTTATTTTCCTGTATAAACCAAAGGCAGCAATAAGAAATTTTGTGACTTTCTTTTTGGAGATGTTAAAGTTTTGGTCCAATCATGTAAAGCAATAAAATTGCCTGCAGAGCAGGTAGCAGTTGGAGTTATTATAGGGAAGCTGCTATAGAAAGGACATTGAAAGAGCACGTGGCTTGGCGTCTCAGGTTTCCTGCAGATTACAAGGACAAGTTTGTTCTGCAAAAAAAAGGGGGGTATTGTTATCCATGCCTTTCAGCATTGTGGAGGGCAAGACATTGAAGCAAGCCAAGAGAGATCTACAGTATGCTGGACAGATAATTTGCTGGCATGAAAGCTTTCCTTCCCGCCCGTATTGGTTACCTATACTGTACCTTGTTAGAAAGTTAAACAAAAGACATAGTGTAAGTTTTAACATTTTCAAAGAACTAATGTTTTGAATTCTTGGCAATTTTACCAAGCAGATGCTGGCATTTTTGGTGGGGGAGAGTAACATCGTTCATAAATCCAAAGCATTCTGTTGGGTTTTATTTGCTATTTTGGTAAATGAACGGGTTCCTTCTTTTCTTCCCCTGCTTGTATTTTTGGACATGGAAATCGTTGTTCTCATTTGTCAGAATACATTGTTATAGCTCAAAGTGTGAAGAAACCTTCAGAAAGTTAGCCTAGCACGATAAAAGCTAAAAGGTCTAAAAGTCACATTCATTTGCTGAGTGTATTTCTAACAATCATCTTTTCCAAGTAGGGCAGCTCAAGAAATAGACGAAGTAGGGATTGCAGGAATGCTGGAGTAAATAAGGAATGAAGTAAGTTGGAATAATTGAATTGAGAAAGCCTGATAAAGTCTCCCACTCTCCCATCTCACAATCAAGGTGAGGTTATTTTCAGCATCTTTCTCAGGCATCAGTCTCGGGAATAGTTAATCTCTTCTCAAAGCCCCCCCCTCCCCCAGTATTTCCTTTATAGCTCTGTCCTTTATAGCTCTCTCATACCTTCTCCAAGGTCAATTCTGAATACCTTTAGGTAAGGCCACTTCTGTACTGTACCCATACACTGTACCCTGCCACAGACAGGAAGGGGTCAAGCTATTTTCTAAAGGGGTCAAGCGGGGGGTTGGACTAGATGACCTACAAGGTCCCTTCCAACTCTGATTATCTGTTATCTGTACCTATGCTGATGCCAGGTAAGCGGGCTGAAGAAAAGTCTAATTGTCCTTGGTGCTCTCTGAGCTTGGTTGCCTGGTTCTTGCAAATGTTTCATTACCCAAACTAGGTAACATCATCAGTATCACTAGCACTGTTGAGTAATGAAACATCTGGAAGAAAACAACCAAGCTCAGAGAGTACCAAGGACCCCTCATTTCAATCCTGAGCTACAAATATTCTCTTTTATTGGGAAAAAAAAATCTATCCAACACTCTTCCAGGAGCATAATATTTATAACATCTGTTTAACATGCAGAAGGTCATTGATTCAAAACCCCAGAGAAATTTTCCTACTCCCCCCCCTCGAAATTTCTACTTCATTTAAACACACACATACACATGCACACACTTCATGGTTTTGCTGTCATGTGAAGTACATGGGTTTCATCCTACCCCCAAGTAGTCCCAGTGCATAAGGATTTATCATTGCCATTACCTTGTGCCAGGTAACAAAACAGTCCAGTGTCAATGATGAACCAGGGGAGTTTTTTTAAGCCTAGTGGAACAGTAGGAAGCTCAGTGAAGGAAAAAGAACAATTGGCAGGGAGAGGGAAGGAATTTCTGTGAGATTTTTTGTATATCAGACAAATATAACCCACGTGCTACTAGAACAGATTGTAGTAGTAACTGCAGCAAAGGTTGAGGGAACGAAAGCTGGGAAAATGCTATTTTTTTGTAATGGTACTTCAGAGAGTAGCTATCAACCTGGATAGTGGGCATTTCTGCCACTGCCCAGTGGAGGGACTTACTTAGAGTTAAAGGCAAACCAGAGAACAATGTTTGAGCTGCTAGAAGCTGTAAAACGCTAAGCACAAAGCAGGGAAATATTCATAGAATCCATTTTAACAACTGGTTCTCTGCCCTAATGACCAGCTGGGTAGGCGTGGCTGGGTGATCATGTGACTGAGTGGAGCTCATGTGACTGTAAGTCTGGGCATACTGCCAAGAACTTTTAGCTGTTATATGGGCTAACCAAGAGGCAGTTTCTGTAAGCAGGGCAATAAAGATTAGGCTAGAAATAATACCAGAATGTTTCTTTCCTGCCTTCCTTACAGGATTAGCCCTGTAAAGTGGAAAAAACAACAACAGGAGATTTCTTCCAACAACTGGTTCTTCGAACTGCTTAGAAAGTTAACAACCGGTTCTCGCGAATAGGTGTGAACCTGTTGAATCCCACCACTGCTGTATTATCACAAAAGCATACAAAGATATATATATTTTACAATAAAGAGCACTTGCTTGTTGGTAGATCAGCCAACTCTGTCCTTATGTCATCAAACATTTTTTGTGATCAGTTGTTGATGTTTGTACACTTCTGTAGTTCAACATGGGCTACTTTCAAGGCAGATACATCTTTGAATATTTCCCTGAATTTTTTAAGGATTTTCCCAATAAAGGCAATACAGATACAGTATCTGGTAAGAAAATATTTCCAAAACAATGACCCAAGCAGTCATGGATTGTCTAATTTTTTTTTCTAAGTATATTCTGGAGCAAATTAATTGGAAATTTAAAAAAATTAGAAAAACTATTCAGCAAACCAAACATCTCCAGATAAAGTCTGGTGTTTTTTAAAGAACATCCTTTTTCTTAACATGTCTATTGAAGGAGAAGAAAATATTAGTTAGAGATTATTCTTGGGATTCCCAGATTTTAAATTATATGGTGACATAAAACCAATTATTTTCATGGGCCGCTTTTCAGCCAGTTATAGGTAAAATCATCATAATAAGCTGGATTCATTGAGATACAGCTAGTTAAAACTACATCTGAATATGGGGTCAATACAGTTAGTGTTTCATAGATTTTACCAACTATATTTAATATCGAAACAATCCAATCATGAGAATTCTGATTTTATATAAATATTAAGACACCTAATCAATAAAAAGAAATGTGGTGCTGATGGAGTGTGAAATGCTGTTAATAATATTCTATTATTAATCCTGATCCCATACCTGATACATACAGTAAAAAAAAAACATTCATTTGGCAATCCAACAGCATGCAAACAAAAATGCTCACATCAAAGCAAAAGGAATATTTTACTTAAACAAGACAAAATTCTGGATGCACCGGTATTTTAAAGGAAAAGGCATGCACATATCCAAATAGTGACACATAGTATAAGAACATTAGAATTAAAAGCATTTCTTGAAAACAAACAGGCAGACATTTTATATTCTTTTAAATAACAGGAGGAATAATTTGGAAAGTGGAAACAGAATAAATACAGTGATAAATTTATATTTCTCTTCGGTGTTATTTCTATAACGGGCCAATGAATTAACCTGCTCGCTTCTTTTTCTGACAGGCATCACCAATCTTGTAGTTATTTACAATTCTATAGCATCAAATGGATTATCAGGGTTCCCAATCTGTGCCCCAGGGAGCCGCGACACCGTCGTAAGGGCGCCGCGCCATTTCTGAAATGCTAGTGCGCA
>JAOYMU010000098.1:69103977-69114494 GCA_025802295.1 Psammodynastes pulverulentus
GCTGGGGAACTCTGGGAGTTGAAGTCCATAAGTCTTAAAACTGTCAAGTTTGCCCACCCCTGGGCTAGAAACTGGGAGACTGTGACTTCTAGTCTCAGCAGAACACAAAAACAGTTGGGTGACCTTCTTTAGATAAGACACTTTTCCTGAACCCTAGGAAGGAAGCAGTAGCAAACTGTTTCTGAAAACATTGCTAAGAAAACTGCAGGGACTTGTCCACACAGTTTCCAAAATTCAGATATGATTGAACAGAAGGAAAAAAATATCATTATAATATAATATTATTTAATTTTATACTGTTGTGTTTTGAGCAACACATTTAGCTAAACCAATCAATTTCTTTCTGAAAAGGCACATAACTTTCCAAGAGACATGAAACATTTTCTGTTGCATCAATCATAATCTCTAGGAATGTTATGTAGAGATACTAAAATGGCATTTCATTGATATTCCATAACAAACACTCCAGTTCCTGATTCCCTACATTCTTGAATATCTGATTCAATGCATGTTATCAACTGTTTACAAATATAGTAGTTATTATTAGCTCTTAAAATTTTATCTTGAATGCATCTGTATGAAAAGGGCACTCAACTAAAGAGTTCAAAATGCAAATAGTAGATACACAAAGATGGTTTTGAAGGTATTGTAGAACTCAGCAGGATTTTTGCACAAAAATATATATACTGGTGCTTTTTGAATTTTAATATTTCTGCATAAATATGATCTGAAATTTTATCTGTTCTCTACACAGGTCTTAAAACTACAGTAGGTAAAGAGAATTAAACAAATTAGTTCAAATCATTATGCTGGTCATTCATTTATTGAGGAAAGTGACAATCAAACAAAGATATTACAATAAACATAAAAAATAAAGGAAAAAGATGGCAGGCATAATGAAGTGAGGAGCCAAAAGCCTGGACAAAGACCTAAGTCTTCACTGCACTTCTAAACAACAACAGTTTTGAGGCCATCTGGATCTCAGGGGAAATCTCATTCCAGAGGACAGGCGCTACTACACAGTAGGTGCATTTCCAGGGTCTTGGGAGATCACATTATTTAATTGAAGGAATCCGGAGCATTCCAATCCTGCAAGATCAAATCAGCCAAGCAGGCATTGTAGGCGACAGGTAGCCCCTCAAGTAACCAAGCCATATGCCAATTATATAGGAATCCTGGTGGCACAGTAGTTAGAATGCAGTATTGCAGGCAAACTCTGCCTATAGCCTGGAGTTCAATCTTGATGGGGCTCAAGTTTGACTTAGCCTTCCATCCTTCTGGTAAAATGAGAACACAGATTGTTGGAGGCAATATGCTGACTCTGTGAACTGCTTAGAGAGTGCTATAAAGCAGTGGTCCCCAAGCCTTGGGCTGCAGCCTGTTTGCAGTGCAGTTGTTGGGCGAGTGCATGCATGGGTATGAACTTCCCCTCGTGTGAGCAGTGACCGCTTGCTCTTACACAAGCAGTAGCCACTTGCCTCATGTGCGAAGTTCCCCTGATAAGCAGTGGTGGCTGCTTGCATGGGAAGCTCCTCTTTGTCCTCACTCACAAAGTTTCTCTTGCACAAGTGATGGCTGTCTTGTGCTCGCATGCAAAGCACCCTTCATGCGAGCAGCTGGTGCCACTTACAAGGAACTCTCCCCTCTTCCCCACTCCTGGGCTGCCAAGCCAAAAAGGTTGGGGACTGCTGCTGTAAAGCACCGTGGGGCAGTCTATAAGTCTAAGTGTTATTTCTATTGATGTGTGTGTGTGTATATATTAATGTTCTTTTGTTTAAAGTCTAAACTCACACTTCTGTTCTCATATTGAATGTAGTATATTATGGGAAGAGATCCAATCCACCTGATCCAGTTTCAGTTGCTGAATCTTTAATATTACTATGGTCCTTTGTATGGATGCCTAAAATATATCTGATATTATACATGGTCCTATAGCAGTTACCTTAACTGGCTTTTTCCCCAGGGGGAGGGGTTTCCCTCTGTACTTTTAAGTGATGAGTATAAGCAAATTTTCTCCATGAGTATTGGGTATGGCAATGCCATTCAGCTAAGGTCATCTAGTTAGTGATGTTGATCCTATCATAAATTTGAACATATTTGTGCCAGAGATAGATCATGTTGATTCATATATACAAGCTATAGAAAAAAACAATCTTAAAGTGTATAACAGATAGAATCTTATACCTTTTAATCCTATTTACAACATGACATGGGACCTGTAATTTAAGAACTTTAAGAATTTAAGAACTTTAAGAAGACACTTGTTCTCAAACTCCTTCTGTTTCAAACAAATCATCAATGGACTGTAACTATGGCATTATATACTTTTTCTAAAAATGTCATTGATAGGTAATTTAGTTTTCATAAAAATGCACTCTACTCTATCCAGAAATGCCTAATTTTGACATGTTGATCCTTGAAATGTCATTTATCTGTGATTAGAGCTCCCTTTCTTAACGCTAGTTGTCTTGCTCTTAGACTCCTCTTTTAAATCATCTTGATCCTGGGCTCCTTGAGGTGTCAACTTTTAGGGAGCTAAAGCTAGATTAGACTCATTAGTAAACATGGACCCTTTGTCCCCAGCAGAAACATGACAATAGGTTTTTTTAAAATGTTTTCTGGGCATTATTGATCTTGTCTTTTCCTGATATTTTGGAAAAGGTATTTGTACTCTTTAAATGCCATAAATGTAACACATATGTGTACAAGAGGTAGAACTTACATTATGATACAGCATTCCCCATCTTGATCTGACCCTTTCAAGTAATGCTTTTTTCAAACTCTCGTATATTTTGTCTTTTCACGCCATTTCTTCATTAGCACAATTCCTTGGAGTTCCCCCTTTTTTGTTTGCAGTTTAATCTTTTTTACTTAAAGACAATACTTTGTTTTCTCTACAGCTTACCACAACTCTTTTTTTCAACTCTTTTTTTTTGCAGTTTACAGGGGCTCAACTTAAAGAAGATATCTTAGCTTGCTTTCAGAGATTATACCTTTTATTTTCAAAGTTATCAAGATTTCAGGCATAACTGTCATTTATTAAATGTATATGCCCTTCTCTCCCTTTTGAGTGAATCTGGATGATTTGTGCTGACTCCAGACCCTTAGCAACTCTTTGACCGAATATGGTACATTCTTTAAAGTTTATATGTTTTTTCCATTTCCTTAGCCTCTTTTTTTTTATCCTGCTTAGCTTACTTGGCTTATAAAGCCAACCACATCTGCTGCCTATAAGGTCAAACTTTATCATGTTCCTTTCATTCCACTCATCCCTTACATAAAATCCTGATGGACTAAAATGCCCTTTCGTGGGCTAAATAAAATCTAAAATCTGAGATTTTGTAGGAATACTTTTAATGCATTTCAGTATTACTTTTCATACATTTTAGTGAACAGTATAAATTAGCATATAAAAATCTGAAATAAGTTTTAAAAAATTAGCAACCTGTTACAGTCACAATAGGCTCTTAAAAACCAGAAAATAATAGAAAATTGTGTTGCAATTTTGTCAAATGCAAATTTAAAAAGAAGGAATTTAAGATAAATGCATTTAGAAAATTTACAAGACAGAAGAAAAATGGAACTTTTCCATTCAGATAACTAGATGAGAAAACAAGTAAGATTCTTACCAAACTATTTTTGCTCCATGTATTCTACAATATGTTAGATCAGCCAAGTATTAATATTCCATATTTATTTGTTGTGTGCAATTAAGAACAAGAACTAGAAGCCAGCATTTATATCATGCAAACTGATACATGCATTTGCCTATTTGTGCACTTATTAAACAGCATTCCTCTAAAAGGGGTCAGGTTGATGATGTGATGGTATAATAGTAGAAAAACGTTCCAGTTCCAAGGTTTATTTTTTTAAAAAGCCTGAACAAAGTAATTTATTCTACGCTATCAAGGGTTAGTCCCCTTGGATATTGTATAAATAGAGCATAGGCATATAAATAGAGAAAACAGAATGTCTCGTTTGTGGAAGTGCTTAGAATGGGCAGTTTAAAACAGAAGATAAGCTTATGCTACGAAATTTATGTTTCAGCCATTGAGATATACTGGCACACTACTAGCATATGGCTTTGAGCTTTGCAAATTGCAAATCCTATTTACAATGTAAGTAGCTAAGCGAATTACTATTCTGATGCAGGGATGTGTATGTGGCAAGGGTTTGCAGCCTTCTTTCTAAAATATATTAAAGTGTTATTTGATCCTCTGAAAATATCCCATTTTTTTTAATTAGTAAGGATGCTGCTGCATACCAGTCAGTAGCAGGAAATGAATATAATCTATGTAATTAATACATGTAATAATTTAGAAGGTACACTGTCATTTTGCTAGGCATCGTTGCTTATTAGATAGATATTTGAATTTGGGGGACATATCATGCTGAAACATCTGGGAGATGGTTGAGGTACTCATTTAAAAGAATGTTGAGTTGCTTTGGGAGGAACTGGATTCAAATCTTCAGTCATTTAGGAGGCTGAATAGCCCTTGTGTATTTCAGTTTAATCTAAATAGAAAATGACATAAGGCTGAATGGCAAAAATGATCTTTTATTATAGCAATCAAGTGGTGAAAAATTAAAATATAATTTAACAAAGAACCATGAATGGAATAAGATTATGATGTGTGAGAGAGAAAGGGAGACACAGAGAGAGAATTGGTCTCTCTAATGGCCTTGCGTGCTTTTCTTAATAATTGCAAATCCTTATTGTCATTTATATAGCGTTCTTGTCATATATTTTATAATTCTGTGAGTATATTATTATTCCCTGTAGTTTTTGTTCCTGATGGACAGTGTATATTTAGAATTTTATGGTGCCTATTTAGGAATGTTATAAATATTACTCCGTGCTCATTCTGGAAGGTAGTTATCTTTGCTTTGCCAGTTTATCTGATTTTATTATGACATAAATGAAATGCATTCATCATTATCCCCATTTCAAAGATGGGGAAATGAGGCTGGGAAAAAAGTATCTACCTAAAATATTAATGCATGTCTGGTATAAATGTGAACTCTAATTTTCTGTATCAAATTGTGTATCTTCAGTGACTTCTTCACCCAGATGGGCATCATTGTGAATCTGACTTTCACTCATCTCCTGAATCCATCCGAACTGTCAGAATTTAATTGTGCTCTTTACAACTCTGGCATCAGAGTTTGCTTCAAACTCCGATTCAGTCCTAAAACCTAATCTGGAGTCAAATATCTGTCATGATTGTAGGTAGTGAAAAAATACAGGTAATCCTCAACCTATTGAGCCCAAAATTTCTGTTGCTAAGTGAGACAGTTGTTAAGTGAGTTTTGCTTCACTTTATGACCTTTCTTGCCACAGTTGTTAAGTAAATCACTGCAGTTATATAAAGATAACAGATAATCAGTTGGAAGGGACCTTGTAGGTCATCTAATCCAACCTCCCGCCCAAGCAGAAAACCCTACACCATTTCTGACAATGGCAGTCCAATCTCTTCTTGAAAGTCTCAAGTGATGATACTCCCACAACTTCCGAGGGCAAGTTGTTCCATTGGTTAATGGAAGTTGTTAAGTTAGTAACCTGGTTGTTAAGTGAATCTGGCTTCCCCATTGACTTTGCTTGTCAGGAGGTCGCAAAAGGAGACCACAGGACCCCGGGACACTGCAACTGTCGTAAATATGAATCAGTTGCCAAGCGTCTGAATTTTAATCATGTGACCATGAAGATGCTGCAATGGCGGTAAGTATAAAAAATGGTCATAAATCACTTCTTTTAGTGCTGTTATAACTTCAAACAGTCGCTAAATGAACTGTTGAAAGTCTAGGGCTACCTGTATTGGTCTGAAGTTCTTTTCATGTGATCGCTTTCATACAATAGTATAATAAAAATTCTGAACAAAACTTATTTTGATTTACCGTATGGTTGTAAAATCCCCTGCTATCACAGTTTATATTCCATGATTTTTGGCGTGCATGTATGTAAATATATGAGTGTGTATATATGGGTGTGCATTCGTGCATGTATGTGTGTGTATCTCATATGTTTACTCAATATATTTAGATATTGCATACCTCTTAAATCTAGAAAGAGACGAGAAGCGGTTAAGCAAACTTTGGTTTCCTTTGATGTAGGGATCCAATCTCTGTTTGATTCTGCAGTGTGTGCTGTCATTTCGCTCCTGACTAGGATAAAAAGATGACTGTTAGGCCAGAGATTATCTGGGAAGGTCCTTGGTCACTGCAGAAGTCATGCAATCCTAATCCAATCAGAGCCCAGGTGGATGGCATTGAAAATCAGTCACCCAAAGCACAAAAGCCTGAGAAACTCTAGAACTATATTTAGAAAGGTCAACTTAAAACTGTGCATCTCACTATGTTACTTGTCCTTGTTGATTTATGCAAATTTATTAGTGTGAAAGATCACTATAAGAGTTTTATGAGATCATTTCTCTTTTATACCTAGATTGTTTAGAACCAGGGCTTTTTTTCGGCTGGAACTCGGCGGTACTGCGTTCCGGCACCTTTTTAAAGTCCGCGTCACGTGACGCGTCTCAACCAATTGCGCGCTATTACTTCCGGGTTTTTTTAACGCAACGGGAGGGGCGCGTTCCGGCACCTTTTGGTGCCGAAAAAAAGCCCTGTTTAGAACTGTTTAGAACATGGATGCCCAACTTTTTGCCTTGTGTGGGCCGTGTTGAGTGAAGAGGAATTGTCTTGGGCCACATGCAAAATATATAATATAATTCCGGGGTCTCAAATTCTATTTCATTGAGGGCCGCATCAGAATTATGTTTGACCTAGGGGCGCCAGGATGGATGTGGCCAGCTCAACATTACTCGTATCAGGGTGCCTGTGGTGGCCCGAGCACTCTGCCAGCAAAAACAGGCTCCCAAACTCTGTTTCTGGCTGTGACAGCCTCCTGCAACCCTCTGCCAGCAAAAACAGAGCCCGAGAGGGCGCATGCAGCCCTCCCAAGCTCCATTTTTGCTAGCAGAGGCAACACGGTCTGGTCCTTTGCTGTTTCCAGGGTGACCTTGTGGGCCAGATCTAAGCACCCTTCAGGCCAGATCCAGCCCATGGGCCTTGAATTTTACACCTCTGATATAGTTAATGTGTGGAGATTACAGTGTTGGAAATACAATCTTGTGGGGCCGCATGACCCATGGATCACAGTTTGGACCTGTCTGATTTCATGTGTTTACACAAGTGTACTTAAAAGGAATTTATTTATTTATTTTATTTGTCAATCTCTTACAAGATAATAAATATAAGAATAAATATAACATACAAATATATGTAACATAAGTGTAAATACAGGAAATAGATACAAATAATTGGGGACAATAAGACAAGGACGGTAGGCATGATTGTACGCTTATACACGACCCTTAATTAAGTGGAAGCAGGCAGGATTGTCTTTTCATTTCCAAGTACTTAAAAATCTTATAATCTTGGAGATTTCTCCCATTCCATAATCAAAGGAAAGCAGACAACATACATCCAAAGCTAACTGGCTTATCTCACATGCTACATCAAATTTATCCTTAGGGAAAGTATCAATCAGAGGCAATCTGGGGAGGGGAGGGGTCAAACTGTGATAGCACCGTTGTAACCTCATCCCTTTTGCAAATGCATGAACAACATTCATACATACAATCCGTATGACTTCAGTTGCACAGCTGCAACTGCCATCTTGAATATTTGGTAGCAGGACACGGCTGGTACCAAATCAAATCAGATATTCTAGCTTGAATTAGAATAAATCAAACCTTAGTGTTCTATCAATACTTTATATAACTCTAGTATAGTCACTGATATACACTATAAATAAAATAATACAATAAAATAATACAGAATAACATGCAATGAAGGACACAGTTGTATCTATCGTGAAGTATTGAATACTGAATATCCTTCCCAAAATGATAGATAAATAGATAGATAGATAGATAGATAGATAGATAGATAGATAGATAGATAGATGAATGTATACAAATGTTAACATTATACAACACTTGCAGTCTCTTGCTATAAAATAATGACTTATGTGTTAAAGAAATTTAACTGATTCAGGCAACAGAAATACATATTATGCTCTCAAGTTTGATTAACCAAGCATGGGGGTGGGGAGTGGGGGCTTTCCTACATTTTTCTGTTGGATTATGTTGGATAAAATAAAATGACCGCTAGGAGGCAAATCAAATTAAGCTGTTTGGTGGGGATATAATGACTTTGAGTATGTTTCAGTTTGGATTTTGGGGAGTTGAATAGAGTATAATTGGAGAAAAGAGAAAGTGAAGATTTCTTCCTTTGCACCATTTTTTTTAATGTCAGCCCTTCAAAGTGGGCAAGATTAAAAAAAGGAGCAACCGTTATTTCAGGAATGCTCTTTATTGCTGCAAACAGAATCTGGAAAACTTGTCATAGTTTTTCTCTTCTACATCTTTCAGCAAGCAAAATCAAGATGGAATTGTGTTTCATTCGTATGCTTCTTTCCCAGGATTGGGTCTTTCTGAACCTTCTCCTCCCTAGGATTCATTTTCCATTCATTTTTCCTTTCTCCAAACCCATTGCCAATTTACTTTCCATCACAGATTACTCTACCTGCTACTTTATAATATAGATACACATATTAGTCAGCACTAAATGTAAACAAAACCATGACAGTTTAGGCATTCCTAAATTGAAGCTATATTTTGATGCCTTTCAATTAAGGCAATTTCAATTATGTTAAGTCCATCCAAAATGAGATATTTGATCAGGACAATACCTTTCTTCCTTGACATTAAAAATTCAATATTTAATACATCTAACTCTTACTTAAAACTTTGAAAAATAATGTTCATAAATACCACTCACCTCATGAGGTGACTACAGAGTAAATCATAACATGCACTATGAATAAATAGTCTCTATAAATAAACTCCCTAGAATTCAGAACTTAAAATCAAAACAATAAAAAACAGGAGAGTCAAAATAACCTTTATAAACATTTTGATTTATGTTTTAAACAATATTGATAGTGAAGCAAGTGAAGTTGAATGAAAAAGCAAAGTTGTTGGCTAGCTAGGGAGAAAGACATGTACTGAAACTTGGAAGTCTAAATAGAAAATCTATTCAGGATTGGTGTGAAGTATGTAATTTAATTGGGTACATGCGTACTGGAATAGAAGAATGCAAATGAAGAGATGCATATGCAAAATATTATAGAAAAAAGATAAGTGTAATAGAAGAAGTTTGGCATAAAATCTCCAAGGTTACAAGTTCACCGAATGCTGAAAAAACTTTGGACTTAATAGCCGTGTTTCTTAACTAGACACCATTTATCATAGGCAACTTGTGGCTATAGTATATTGTTCTATTTATCATGTAGAGAACCTAGGGAGATAAAATCTGTGCCTATTCTGCATTCAGTGAAATAATCTTTTCCTTAGTCTGTTTGAAGGTTATGACTTCCATCATCTTTTCATCCATAAAGTACTTCTTTTCTAACCTTTTATGTGATTTGACTTACTAATTCTGCTAACCTAATGCCTGGCTTTATATAGAGTTAAATGATTCTGGAAAATTCGCTGGAAATCAATCATGCCACTAGCCTCCATTACCATGGGATATACTTTTCTAATGTCTTTAGAAAGCTGGAAATGAAATTTATCTTTGGTAATGACATTCACAAAATCAGATTGCATGTTTTGAGAATATAGATATGTATATATACTCATGATAGGAAGGATAAAAGTATAACAGTTTAGTAGCAGAAATCCTGCTCTTCAAAAAAGGAAAGAAAAGCATTTATGTTCATTCATAAATAATACTTGGAATATATAATTATTCTGAACCTTTTTCAGATAATATCCCTGTAGGTACTAGTGCACTGAAATCATATCTTTTATGTGTTCTGGTAAAGAGAGTGTCATTTAATGGAATAGAATTAGAATAAAGGAAATCCTTATTTATTTATATTCTGGTTAGAAAATATAGGTAGGAGGAGGATTAGTGGTGGGATTCAAAAATTTTTACTACCAGTTCTGTGGGCATGGCATGGCTTGATGGGCATGGCAGGGGAAGGATACTGTAAAATCTCCATTCCCACCCCACTCCAGGGGAAGGATACTGTAACATTTCCATTCCCTCTCCACTCCTGAGAGAAGGTTTCCACCGGTTCTCTGAACTACTCAAAATTTCCGCTACTGGTTTTCTAGAACTGGTCAGAACCTGCTGAATATCACCTCTGCGGAGGATGTTCCTGTCATTCTGTTGTTCTCACCTTCTGCACTGTGTGCAAACTACAGCAATATAATTGGTATAGAATTCTAGTTTAGTATTTAACTTGAAGAAATTGTGTAGGATGGATGTTCCAAGTTACTACTTTTCCAAGCAACACCATCAGCGGTGGTTTCCTACCTGTGCTGCCACCAGTTCAGTGACAGCGCGCATGTGCGCACAGCTCAGGCAAACCCCAGCCAAAGTGCCTCTCAGCTATTCTAGCAGGGAAATCCACTCAGCTGTGTCATTTACCTGAGCACTCTCTTAGCCTT
>JAOYMU010000098.1:69134883-69147613 GCA_025802295.1 Psammodynastes pulverulentus
CCAGGGAAGGCACTGCAAGGACTAATTTCCTTGTGAAGAAAAGAGATATCTGGATGCTATGTTTCCAGAATATGGTATTACACTATCTTATTTACTGTGTAGCAAATATTATTGGGTGTCCAGTCTTGGAAAATGAAGCTTAATGTGGGTCCAAGAATCATTTTGACATTTAATTCCAGTGGTAGAAACGTCTTCCAAGTGATAATTTCTGCTACTAATCATGGACTCATGGTCCAGGACGGAGGTAGGCAAAGGTTTGTAGAACAGGAAAGACAAAATGGAAGATGCTGTGTTTGACCTCTTAAACTTTTGACATGAAAACCAAGTCTGAAGAGGACTTTTACAAAGCAGTTCCTCTTTTTAAGTTTTTATGGACACAATTTTTGAAAAGGGAAAGTTGTGAGTAAATAACGAAGTGTGGGTTTATTTTAAATTCCGGGGGAAAGGCAGAGAATTACCACTAGGCAGATCAACCTTTTCCCCCCACTTTCCTTAGAACTGTCAAGATTTTTCTCCTGATCGCAGAACCATCGGCTGCCTCTGAAGATCTTTTGGCAGAGAAAAGCCCGGTCAGAAAGGCGTTTAGGTGGATCCTAAACATTTTCCGCAGCTCTGGGAAGAGAGAAAGCTACTTTCTCACCAAGTCGCCGCGTCCGTCTCTAAACTAACCTGGCCTGGAGATGCCAGCATTGAGCCTACCACCGAGCCACGGCCCCTTTCCCAAGGACTAGCCGAGCCCTCATAACCGAAGGCGTCTCGGATGCCCCGCGCCGCGCGCCCCGTCCCTCAGCGCAGGAGGTCAAACGACCGAAGACCGGCGGCGACGTCGACGATCGCCTCGACGGCAGCCTTTCCACGTGACCGTCACTACTGTCTTGGCGGGATCGCGCGCGCGTGGGAGTCGTGGAAGTCCCCGGTGCTGGGGTAGTGGTGGGGAGACAGCGGCCTCGCCTCGCCGCCTCTGCCCGACCTTTGCCCGGCGCGCTTTCGAACCGGTCCCTTCAGGGGTGGTCCTCGGAAGCTCCACTGCAGCAGAAAAAGCTGCTCCCGCGCTTGGGGGAAGAGTCCCCGGGCCGCCGCCGCGGTTGGCCAAAGCCGAACTGTATGGGAGGAGCCTGGGCTTTAATGCACCATAAGGTTCCAGCAAGCTGCCGCCGCCGTTACCGCAGAAGCCCGAGCGGTCTTCCTGCAGTAGCAAGCAACGGTGGCGGCGCGCTCCCACTCCGCCCGCCCGTGCCTCGGTCTCAGCGTGTTTTGCAGCACAGCTTTGAAAGAAGCCGCCTCGCTTGCCGCAGCGGCGCCGGCTCTGCCCCTTGAGAGAGACCCCTTCCGTTCCCCTTGGCAGCGCCTGGGGCCGGAGATTTGGCGTGGCGAGCCCGTTCCTTCCCCGTCTCGCTGAAATTGCGCTAAGAGGGGCGGAAAAAAAACCCCGCGCGCGCGAGAAGGAGGATTGGTGCCGGAGCGCTGATCTTTGCAGTCCACGGACACCATTTTGTGACCGGCAGCGTTGGTGACTTGGGCATCCCTGGGAATTGCTGCATGCGGAGGAGAGCTCGCCAGCCACAAGGGGAACCTGTTGGGCGTCGCGATCGAGAAGTAGCCCAGTTGCGGCACTTCGCCTTGGAATTGGGGATTGCAGCAGCCTCCCTGGGCATCGGGTCTTGCGCGGCAGCGGCAGCCTTGGGAGGAGGGAACTTGGAGCTTGTGCAGCAGCAGCAGCAGCAGCAGCAACGGCGAAAACCGCAGCCCCAGCAGCACCACCAGCAGCAGGCGGCGAAGGGGAATTGGACCTTGCGCATCCCCATTCCTGGGTGGAGGCGAAGGAGGTTTGCACCTTTGCGCCAACGGCAGGAAGAGAAAGGGGTTTGGACCTTTGCGACAGCGGCGTCCCTGGCAGGAGGAGGAGGAGGTGAAAGCTTGCTTGCTTGCGTTTTTTATTTTTTATTTTAGTTTTATTTTTATTTTTCCTTGCAGGGCAGAGAAGCATGTTAGTCTCAATGCAGCTTCCCTTCCCTCCTCGCCGCTAATCTCAGTCGTGGTGGGGCGATGATGGATACTTGCCTGCCTGTTCTCACTTCCCACAAAAGTAAGCCCGCTGTCAATGGAGGAGGACATTGATACCCGCAAGATAAACAACAGTTTCCTGCGTGATCACAGCTATGCAACAGAAGGTAATGTAAGGCCAAGCGGGGTAGTAGGAAAAAAAAGAGAGAGACAGCAGCTCCGTGCCGCTGCGGGGAGGCGCCTTGCCAAAGCTCAGCTCAGAGGCACAGATCCGGCAGCAGAATGGCGCGGTACTGAATAACAATCGAGCCTAGGGCGGATCGCGGGGAAGTAGTATAGTGGCGGCGACGGCGGCGGGTGCGACGGCGTTCAGGGGAGCAGCGTGGAGTTACACCGGGAGCATACCGTCAGCGATGCTCGGAAATCTTGGCCGCCTAGCAGCAGGTGGATCAGGAGGGAAGGTCCCTCGGGCAATGTGTGTGAGCCATCTCTAGGTGATGTCCGCTCCAATTCATCAGGGCCCTTGATCATAACCTCCTCTCTGTGTCAGCAGCCTAGCTTAACCCTCTCCTGGGAGATGTGGGGAGGGGAGGGATCAGGAAGCCTCCCTTGGGACCGAAGCCAAGAACCAGGGTGGCCCTTGGAAACAATGGAGGCCCATAGGGATGAATGGCAGACGAGAAGGGATGTTGACTCTGTTGGGTACCATTGAAGTCAATGTGAACTATGAATAGGTGATCAAGAAACCAGGGAGTGGATCCTGGGAGGGGGATAGAGTGGGTGACAAGAAAAGCAATCTTTATCGATCCTTAGCCATTCCTTCCTTTCTTGTTATTTAAAAACTTATTTTTTTGATGTTTCTTTTATTTCTTCTTTTGCATCATAGTGAAAGTATTTCTTTTAATTAAAACATGCTTTTATTAAATGTGTTTAATAGTCCAGAGGTTAGAATGACAGAGGCCTCCCCTCCCCACCCTCAGGACAGCAGGCCTGGAAGTGAGTTGACCTCTTTTCCCCAAAAAGGAAAGGCATGGCAATAGGATGGTGCCCTCTGGGGGTTGGAATGAGAGACTTAAAATAACAAAATGCCCTCATCATCTCTAGAGCGGGATTGTCTTCTTCCTGACCAGGGAATGACAGAATTAGGGTGGTGGCTTTGGGGAGGTTTTGAAATCGATTGCTCTTTGGAGCACTGAGACAATCCAGGGCTGGAATGATTGACACCCAAAACAGAGAGACACAAATTCAGGATACAAGGATAATCTGGGAATTGGGTGGCTCCAGGGATGTAGAGAAAAATGAGCCCTAGCTCATTGTTGTTGGGTTTTTTCACTTCAAAGGAGAAGTCATGTTTTCAGCTGATCAAGACTGTACCATGAAACTATAGAGAGGCTGTAATGCCTTTAGTGCTAGTTTTCCTCAGAGAAATAATTTTAATTTTTATGCTAGAACATACACTGATTTTGAACCCCAGTGAATTTTGTTTAGCTCTGAATCAAGAAGTATTTGAATATGCTTCTGTTTTAGTTTATTGGCATCACAACCAAACTGCCTTTCTTTATTTTTTTTAGTACTCTGCAGATTTTTGTACTGATAAAGTAGATAGATGGTGTTTGATGGTATGCATTTGCTTAATAATGCTTCTCACAGCTGCATAGAACATCAGAATTTTCTGATGGGAACCTGATTTTGACCAGGAAGTTCTAAAAATATCAGTTCATTGTTATTTTAGTGACAAAGACACAGTGGTTCTGCTTCTTTTTGGCTTCAAAGATGCAAAGCAGTTTTGTGTCTTTCTGTGTGTGTGAAGATGCTAGCATTTTGTATAACCTGTTTCCATGCAATGACAGTTCCCATGCAGCTACGTTTATTCCTATCTGGTTACTCTCCAACCACACAGGAATAGATAATCAGTATTCTTTTCAGAGGCAGGCATAGGGGTTCATTTGCTAAACAGAGCATGAGCATCTTGATCTCTCCTACAAGTAATTGTTGCTTTGTTGACTGGCAATTGTCACGAATGTCACAAATGTCACGTGGTATTTCAGTGTCTGACTGAATGGTCAGTTGTAATTTTTTAAAGACTATATGAAGATTAATTTCATGCCCCTTAAATCTATGGAAAAGCCTTAGTGCAAGTCATACTCTTCAAAGATATATGTACAAAGTTAGCATTTTCTATTTTTAAATTTTTTTATTATAAATTGCACACTGTATTTATTATCTGTTTACAAAAGTTAGTCTTGTAGACACTTCAGTAATTTGATTCAGGGTAAGATAAACACAACAGATAAGTGTTTCAATAAGTGTCCATTTCTGCTCTTTTATTAAGAATCATAGAGATCTCTTCTGTCTTTGTTTGACTTTGGGAAGTGCATGGATTAATTTAGGATATCACTGATTTCCTGGGAATTACAGCCATAGCTGTAATCCTGAAATATTCAAAAAATACTATCCATTGTTTATCAGCTTTGTCATCTTGCTATTTTGGCCACGTGTCCTTTTGCAATTGACATATAAAACTTACCAGTATTGGGAAAGGGCTGGGTAGAAGATTTTTCTTGGAGCATTTATATTTTCTAATCATAAGTATCTCTCATAGAGAAGGTACTGGACTGGGGAAAGGGCAACATTCTCAGGAAAAACACAGGTAATCATTTGGATAGAGACTCATCTATCTGCTTTCCTACAACTTTTATACAGTATCCACATAAATAAAATTCACTTGATGCTATCATGTCATGAATCCCTTTAAAATAATATAAAATGAAAAGTGTAACTCTGATACTGATTTTTGGAGGCATTGGAACTCATGATACATAGTTTCTAACAGAAAATAGAGATTTTAATTCATAAACATAATAATGCTACATACAGTTACATTGCTAATCCTTTCCTGCCCAGTTACGGTATTCTCAATGACACAATTTATACATTCACTGACTTAAGTTTCTATAACTTTGATTTAGAACATTGTAAGAGACTGTCTTAATCTAAGACTGTAACATTGTAACACTGTCTTAATCTAAGATATGGACTATTTTACTCATTATAGGCCTTTTGGTAGAATACTCCTGTATTCTACTCTTAGACACTGCCCATTAAAATGATGTTTTATTACTCTTGTTTGATTCTTTTGTCTTATTGCTTTGTCTGTTTGCTTTGTTTTATGCCAGTATGTTATCACGAGCACAGTCTACAAAAATTATGACTAAATGGAACAGTCTTCTAAAAATAAAATGGAGGAATACAAACTTAATGCCTAAGAAATACATATCCTTACATTATAACTAGGCAAAGGCAAAATGCATTCTTAAATCATGTAAAATAAGGACTAGTGTGAGAAATATTACCAAAATGCCTGTTTTGGCTATTGTCTATTTGTAGACTTTGTCATTTACCATTCTTTTCTATGGAACTTTCAAAAGTTCCAAAGACTATATTGTTCGTCATTTGCTATATCTTGCGTTGTTTGAAATTACGTTTTACTCTCTTGTTCACATTTAACTACTCCGGGATTGCATGTGATTCAATGACCCAGGATTTATGTTCATTCTGTGGAGTACTGAGTTGCTGAATTACTCTCTGTTTTCCATCTCCCCAAAAGAACTTATGATGGGGGCAGTGATAAAAATGATACTAATGACAGAACAATGCTTCCAATGAAATGGCAAGAAATGTTTTAATGTGTGTGGCAACATAGCTATGGAACATGTTTATAAAAAGTAATGCAATTGTAGTTTTGCAGCATTAGACTCTGTTAAATCAAGTAGGAGTGGAAATGAAAAAAAGCTGTTGAGGGAACACACGGAAAGGCATTAGGAAAGGGGAGTTAATTACTTAGTTATTATGAGATTGATATCCCACCTTTACTGTACAACTCAAGGCAGCATATATAATGCCTATAAAATAAAAGGAAGCTTGAGTAAGTGCAGAAAGAGGTTTTCAGTGAAGAAATAGTTTCCATGTAAATTTGAATGAATGAAGGATGGCTTTGAAGATAAAGTAGAATGATATATATACAGTATAAATTTTCCCCACAAGAACTATGTAAGTTCAGTTGGACCGAGAAAGAGTAACTGAACCAAAGTCATTCAGCTAGCTTTCAGAATATAGAATAACAGAGTTGGAAGGGTCCTTGTTGGTCATCTAGTCAAGCAGGAGGCCTTATACCACTTCTGACAAGTCACTGTCCAATCTCTTCTTGAAAGCCTCCAGTGATGAAGCACCCACAAATCCTGAAGTTCTTTCATGACATAGAGTAGAGTAGAGTAGAGTAGAGTAGAATTCTTTATTGGCCAAGTGTGATTGGACACACAAGGAATTTTTCTTGGTGCATATGCTCTCTGTGTCCATAAAATAAAAGATATATTCTACAACACTTAGTAATAGTCATAGGTTACAGTAAGCAATCAATGACTTAGTAATAGTTGACTACGTTGAGGGAATTATTTGTTTAGCAGATTGATGGTGTTTGTGTCTAGTTGTACTGGTGTGCAGTGCTCTATAGCCGGGATGGTGAACCTAAGGCAAGCATGCCACAGGTGGCACGCGGAGCCATCATGGCAGGCATGTGAGCCGTGCCCAGCCACGCATACGTCCATGGCCTCCCCACTGGCCAGCTGGTTGTCAGCTGTTTGGAGGGCCTCTGAAGCCGGGGGAGGCCTTTTTGCCCTTCCCAAGGCTCAAGGGAAGCCTCGGGAGGCCGAAAAACGGGCCATTCGGAAGAACCGGAAGTAGCCATTCTTCGTCATCCAGAGGGCCTCTGAAGCCAGGGGAGGCCTTTTCACCCTCCCCGAGGCTTTCCTGGAGCTTCAGAGAGGGTGAAAAGGCCTTCCCAGCTTCAGAGGCCGAAGAATGGGCATGTTCGATTCTTCTGGAAGGCCCGCTCGGGGAGGGCGAAACGGCCTCCCCTGGGCTCAAGAAGCCCTCCCGAGGGGGCAGGGGGTTGCGCGTGCATGTGGGGGTTGTATGCGCATGCGTGAGGGTGGGGGATCACGGGGATTGCATGCACATATGCGGGAAGGTGGGGGAGTGTGTGGGGGTTCCACAATGGAATGTGGGTGCTGAGGCGCACATCCACTATCTCTGTCTCACACACTCTATCGGCACACCACCTGTAAAAGATTCGCCATCACTGATCTAGCCAAAGGAAAAATCTTCACTAAGTTAGACTTGAGGGAAGCTTACTACTGGTGTGAATCAAGGGGGGTGATGAATGGAAAACTGCTTTTAATTGCCCCCTGGGATGTTTCCAGTTCCAGGTGTTCCCTTTCAGCTTACATGGGGCCCCTGTGGTGTTCATGCAATTGATCAATGAGGTGCTGCATGACTTTTTGTACAAGGAAATGTTGGTGTATTGGAATGATATTTTAATATTCACTGAAAGGAGGAAGGAAGATGTGAAATTGGTGCAGGCAGTCCTTAAAAAGTTCTGAGCCGCTGAACTGTATGCAAAACTTTCGAAGTGTGAATTTCACCAAGATAAGATTGATTACCTGGCTTACTCTATCTTAAATGAAGGAGTGGAAATGGAACCAGAAAAGGAAAAGGTTAGAGGAGGCAATTGCAAAACTTCCTGGGTGTCACCAATTTCTACCAACAATTCATCCCCTCCTTTGTAAAGATCACATTGCCAATCACCAATTTTAAAAATTAAAGGTGAGGGGAAGCCAAAACCAGGTCAACCACTTAAGTGAACCATGGAATGCCAAGCAGCATTTTAAAAGCTCAAATGACTGTTCGCAGCAGAACCCATGCTGAAGCACCCTGACCCAGAGGCCCCATTTGTCAGGCTGACGTAGGTGATGTAGCCATGGGGGCGGTGTTATTGCAGAGGAATGCCTGGGGATTGTTACAGCCATGAGCATACACTTCTAAGAAACTTACAGAGACTGAACAGAGGTGGGCAATATGGGAGAAAGTGGCATATGCAGTGCGGTGGGCCCAACTTAATTGGTGGCATTTCGTGGAAGGAGCAAGGATGCCATTTGAGGTATGGGCTGACCATAAATATCTGGAAGCCCTGAAAACTCCACACAGGCTATCCCCTAAACAAATCCATTGGGCTCAGCACTTCAATCATTTTAAATTCACCCTGTGTCATATCCTGGGGGAGGGGATTTTATGGTGGATGCTTTGTCTAGATTGCCCCAATACAACATCATTAAAGCTGAAGTGGTCAGACTTGTAATCCCCTTGAAGCGGCTAGCAGACCCAGTAACTACTAGAGCTCAGGGGAAGGAGGAGTCTGAGATTCCAAATGAACTGTGTGAGAAGCTCAAAGAAGCACTAAAAGCTGATGAATGACTTACTACTTACAAAAATGACTGTACCATGCATGATGGACTGGCTTGAGTGGGGGCCAAATTATATGTGCCCTCAAGCTTGAGAGACACCATATTAAAGGGCACCCATGACTAAGTCAGCAGAACATTTTGGATTTGTAAAAATCCTGCACTTGATTAAGAGGCAGTTTTGGTAGCCTTCCTTGAAGAAAGACATTGAAAGCTATGGGGCCAGCTGTCCAGTTTGTGCTGCAGCAAAGAGACCTCTGGGGAAACCCACAGGACTTTTACAGACTGTGGCTAACCCCCAGGCACTGTGGAAAGAATATCTGTGGACTTTATTGTGGAATTGCCTGAAAGTGGTGGGAACACTGTTATTTGGGTTTTTGCGGATCTCTTTTCAAAACAGATGCATTTTGTTCCCTGCCCCAAAATTCCCTCCACAAAGACATTAGATAAACTCTTTGTACAACATGTGTATAGGTTGCATGGTGCGCCTGAGCGTATTATTTCCTATAGAGGAATGTAATTTACATCACAGTTTTGGCGGGAATTCTTACAGCTGTTAGGAACTGCCCAAGGCTTAAGCTCCTCCTATCATCCCCAAACTAGTGGGGCTTGTAAGAGAACTAATTCAGTCCTGGAACAGTGTCTCAGGTGCTACATTAATTACCAACAGGACAATTGGGCTGACCTTTTGCCTTTTGCAGAGGTAGAATATAATAATTCTGCGCATAGTAGCCTCCAGTCAGGACTTTGTAGTTATACCAGAGCTGCCTCAAGAGAAATCACATGTACCCTCCTTAGCAGAGTGGATAGCCCAACTGCAAAACACTTGGCCAGTTGCCCATAAGGCATTGGAGGAGGCATGTCAGGCACATAAGAAACAAGCTGACCAAAAAATGTGTGAAGCCAAAAGATTTTCAAGTAGGTGACAGAGTTTACCTCTCCACGAAGTACTTACAGTCCACCCAACCATCTAAGAAACTTGGTCCTAAATACGTGGGCCCATTCTCAATTGTTACAGTAATTAATCCAGTCACTGTACAATTGGAGTTGCCCAAGAACCTAAACTGTACTCACCCTGTATTTCATTGCAGTTTGTTGAAACCTGAAATTGTATCACCCCTTTGCTTTGCACCTGACACTCCTCCCGTTTCCACTCTGATTGAAGGGGAGCAACATTTTGAAGTTATAGAAATCCTAGATTTCAGGTAACATAGAGGGAGGGTCCAATATCTCATTTTTGGGAAACATTTTCCCCTTGCACAGTCTAAATGGGTAGATGCTAAACATGCCCAGGCATCTAAACCCCTCCAGACTTTCCATAGAAAATACCTCAAGAAACCCTGAACGGATCGTCAATTTTGGTGTGTTGTATTGTATGTTTTCACTGTATAATTTTGTATGGCTAATGCCTCTGTTATGGGGAGGGGGGAATGTCAGCCAGCCTGTTACTTGTTGCCATAAAATAGGGGGGAGGGAACTGTGGAGAATTTTTACATTGCAGCTTTGCAACTGTGGTTATCTTCGAGGCCAAGGCAGTTGGCTCTGGTATGCAGTGGCCTCTGGTTGCCTAGCTACAAGGGGGCTGAACTGTATACTGGATTTCAAAGTGCTGTTCTCGCTCTGTGCCTCAGCGCTTGCTTGAAACCATTTGCATTCAGTTTGTTCCTAGTAAAAGTACTTTTCTATAAATATATGGAGCAAGGATTTTTCTTTTGTAAGAACTGAACAGAGGCAGCCCTGACAGAGCTGAACCAAATGGATATTTCTTCCAACACCTTCAAATAATTTATTTGTTAAGGATAAATTTTCTGTTTAATGTTAACCACAACATGTGCTGAGTATAAATTGAAATGAATAGACAAACAAATGAAATGTTCATTCCTGAAATTAGAAGAAGCAAATTCTGTCAGAAGTATTCAAACCCAGGAGTTCGCTTTAAAAAACATAATCAGAGTCTATTTTTAATTGCAGTTCTTTCCCATGTACGGTACTAAGGAATGGAGTATATGAAAAAAGAGGTCTGAGATTCTGATACATTGCATAATCTTCTTTTTCCTTCAGTAACAAAAAAGGCATTGTATTCAATTAGTTTTATAGCAGGTGAAAACCACAATTAGTGTATCCATTCTCTTGGCTTTCTTTTTTCTTATGCCCATACACCACCTTTTAAAAAATACTGAGAAGAAAATCTGAAACATTTCACAATTCAGAGCAAATTAACTGTTTGATCTGCAAGGGCGGGGCCAGCTGTTGGAGCGAGCGGCAGGGTGATTTGGAACTCTGGATCACAATACCACTTTCCTGAGTCTGGGGGGCTTTTCGGAGCCATCAGAAGCCCTGGAGGGGCTTTGGAAGGAGTGGGTGCTCGGCTGATTGGCTTTGGTGGTGACTGGAGGTGTGACACCTGAGTAAACCCATTCTATCAGACCCGGTGCAAGAAGGCGACCAGCAATGGATGCCATGAGGCACTGACAGCTGGACGAGGCAAGTGGAGAGCTGGCAGAATGTTGGTAAAGCGGATTTGGCAGAAGATCCCTAGGCACGATAGCAGCTGCTGGAGGGAGCGCTTGGAAGGTGCAGAGAAGTTGATTCCGGAGAGAGGTTGCTGTGGGAAAAACGGTGTGGTGAGCATGCATTATCAGCAGGCGAGCTTTGCAGGGAGGAACCGGACATTTGTGGAAAAGAGGAGGAAGGTCATTGGGCATGGAAGCTGATTCACTTAGAGCTGATGGTGTGCTATTGTGGACTACAACTGTGAAGGAATGTGAGGCTGTGCTGGATTGCCGGTTTTTGTGAAAGGGGACATAAATAGTGACTGGTGGATTTAATGTAACATGGCGACAAATGGAACATTTGAACTGTGATTAGATACTGAGCCTGTGAGGGTAGCGGAGGAGGACATCTGTTGGACATCTGTTGACAGCAAGATGGAAGTGAGATAACCGGAAGTTGAAAATGAGGAGGAATTTTCTGAACTGTAAACTTTTAAGGACTATAGAGCTTGAAAAGGACTCTTGGAGGTGAATTGGATTGTACTGGTGATTGCCTTGGGTGATTTATTCTTTGTGAATTACTTATCAAGGAAATAATTTCCCTATCTTGGTATTTGATTAATTTTCCCCCTTTAAGGTAATTAAATGTACATAGTAGAATCAACTGCCCTGATTTTTGTAAACGAAAGTAGCTGTTTGATTTGTTAAAGTACAAAATAACTATTGGCAATTGACTAAGGTGGCATTGTTGGATTGTAGAATAGTACTAAGTAACTTTGAAGGGCATATCCATTAACTCATTAATGCGCATGTAATTAATATTTAATGCTAAAATTGTAGGTAACACTTAGAAACATAAGTGGATTGGGGTTTTTTTGTAGAAATGAGCCTAGAGAAGTCAGGAAAATACACAAGTACAAACCAAAGAGGTAATTACTATAATTGAACTCTGTAGTCTCTAACCTAAAGTTTTAAACTAAATTGAGATAAGTGATAAGAAGAAGCTAAATTCTGAAGGGACATAACTGTGCAAACAATAAGTGGGAATTCCTTAGGAATCTCAACCCCATGAAGAAACTACTGGCTATGGCAAGCAACCCTAATCTGAACAAGGTAAGGTTAGGGAAAAAAGGGGTCAAGCTCTTTGAGCCAGAGGTCAATTGAAGACTTGTTGCAGAGGGAGTGGTCCAACTCCTTTAAAAATTTGCAGATAATGATTCAGATTATGCAGGAAGTTATGCTTAAGAATCATGAAGAAATAAAGAAAGAACTGAGCAAAGTTAGAAATGACACAGGGGAGTTAAAGGCAAAATTTCAAATGATGGATGAGAGATTTGAGGTATTCCAACAGCAAATCTCCAAAAATGAATAGAAATTGCTGGAGGTGGAACAAAGGATGGAGAAAGGAGAAAAGAGGGTGGAGGATATAAATCAGAAACTCAGTTTGGCCAGCAAGGAGCTCGAATTAACAGTGATCCATTTAGAAGAGGAGAGAGCCGCCCAATTCCTGAGATTCCAGAATGTTACAGAAGAAAGGGGGGAAGATCTCCTTGATAAAATGGTGGTACTGTTGGCCAGAGCCTTGGGAGTGGAAAAAGAGGGGATGATTGCAGGGATGGATGAAACATATAAGGTGCAAACCAACTTTGGAAAAAGGCACAATCTTCCTTATGAAGTCCATATGAAGTTCACCAAAAAGTCTATAAGAGATGAGATCTTGCAGAGTACACATGATGAACAATTTGAATATAAAGGGAAGCAGATCATAATATTAAAGCAGGTCCTGAGAAGGGTGCGCGAGTTGAGGAAGGATTACCTTTTCCCAGCGCTTTTTTTCGGCACCAAAAGGTGCCGGAACGCTCCCCCGTCGCGCGCTAAAAAAACCCGGAAGTAATAGCGCGCGATTGGTCGAGACGCGTCACGTGACGCGGACTCGAA
>JAOYMU010000098.1:69151054-69163433 GCA_025802295.1 Psammodynastes pulverulentus
GCGCAGGGGGCAGGGCACATTGCATTGTGGGTGCCGGCGCGTGCACACGCTTTCGGCACACCACAAGAAAAAGGTTCACCATCACTGTCCTACAGGAAGCCAATTCTGCTAAAGTAACTAAATCGGGGATTTAGAGTTGATAATCTAAATATAGAACCACATTTATTGTGGATATTCTCCTCTTCATTTTTTTAAAAAACAAAATCCCAAACCACTGCTTCTTAAGGTAAGGTGGAATATGTTGTATTCACATAGTCCACAATGACAACCACAATTGAGCCCCAAATTTCTGTTGCTGAAAGAGACATTCATTAAGTGAAATTTTCCTCATTTTAAGACTTTTCTTGACATAGTTGTTACGTGAATCTCTGCAAGTGTTTAGTATCATGGTTGTTAAATGAACGTGGCTTCCCCATTGGCTTTGCTCATCAGAAGTTCACAAAAGGGGATTACACGACCTTGGGACACTGCAACCATCATAAATCTGAGTCAGTTGCCAAGCATCTGCATTTTGATCATGTGACCATGGGGATGCTGCAGTGGTTTAAGTTTGAAAAAAAGGGTTATAATCCCCTTTTTCAGTGCTGTTATCACTTTGAATGGTCACTAAATGAACTGTTGTAAGTTGAAGACCACCTGTAATTGTTCCCACCATCAAAATAGTATTGGGAAATGAGTTAGGTAAAAATGTCAGCATGTAGTGTTACATTGCATGGCACAAGCCATGTGGAATTTTAGGGAACCATCTGTGAATGGTAATATTTTCAAAGCATTTTCACAACAGAAAAATGGATAGTGAAAAGCAGCTTATGGAGATAATTGTTCAGTGAAATTTGCTCTTTTCTCCTTGTGGGATTGAGTTCCACGATTTCACTTCATGTATGCGCACTTACAATGATACAGTTATTTGGTTTAATATTTGCATTGTTGTTTATCAGAGGAATGTTGGGTCTGTGGTATCTTATCAACGATGCAGTATTTGGGCAGCAAGGAAATCCAGAAAAAAATAAACTATGTTGCTACCATCTAGCAATTAATCTAGATTTTTGGCAAGCCATATATGGTATACCAACTTTTAGGTTAGCTTGTTGAGCCAATACAAAGTCAAGTATGTTTATGTGGTTTCATAAGGGAACTTAATATGTATAGACGAATGTATGTATCTAATTCATCCAGTCATTCATTTCTAGCCTGTCTCAATCCCAAAGGAATAATGGTAGTAAATACCAGAACAAAGACTAGAAGTTTTAAAAAGGTCCAACATGGACAGTAAATTGATATAGAAAATGTATACTTTGGGCAAAATTTGAAACAATTGATGTTGAAATAGACAATAATTGATAAAGGAGCAACAGGTGTTGACCATATCAAATGACTTTGGCTTCTATGAATTCAGCCATTGTGGTTTTTAAACAATCATTTATGGCTTGGTGCAACATAAAACTACTGACTGTCTAAAGCAAACTGTTGAAACATCTTAATGATAGCTCATGAAAATAAGATATACCCAAGGTTTTTGTTAGTGAAATTCCTTTGAATTTTTAAGGAAAATGGTGACATATATTGCTAAGGAATTTTTCAGATATGTCATAGCTAGTTTTAGTGAAGGAATGGTTTTGTTTTGAGCTTATTCCTTAATAAAACTTTTATTTAAAGCTGAAGAACCAGTTGGATGCATTTTGAAATGTTGCTACAAAGCTTTTGTTTGTTTACATTTAATCCTACCATTTTCTTCTTAGACCCTTATTTTCTCATCAGTGTCTGCACTGTTCCAAGACTTGTAATTTTATAACATCTCATTTTCTGAGCCGCCTCTACCATTATTTCCACTAGTTGGAAACTTTAAAACATGGACCTGAAACTTGGTGTACACTGATAATGACTCAAAGTATTCTTGTGGTCAAGTATAGAAATTATCAGTTTCAAATATTTGATTCTGGCAAGAAAATAATTGTTGCCAATAAAGAGCCAACATCGGTTGGCTAACCGATGAAGAACCAGATAAGATAGGCATAGCTGAGATCGTTCCCAGTGTCACCTATTGTGAGTTTCCTAATCAAATCCCCAAACGCTTTTTCCCAATCTCCTTGTTTTACACCTTTTACTATTCTAGGTTGCTGTGCCAAGAGTAAATTATGCTTTTTTGATACAAATGTGTGTTTTTTTTTAAAAAGACAAGCCTGCTTACGGCATTTACATTTTGCAGTGTTGCAGATTGCATGTATTTATTTATGTTGGTTTTGTACCACTAAGTTAAATTGTTTACAAACCCAATATGTAAACATGACTTCTTCATTCCTCCACAATTACCTGCTTGGAAGAAGAACTCAGTGTTGATTCCCTTCTGGAAAACTGCAAGAAAAGGAACCATTGAATCTCCAAGGTTCTAAAAAGTAGGTGCACATTCAGAGAAAGATTCACTCAGCTGACTACTAGCTGCACTTCTGAGGTGGGTAAAACGAGAACCCAGATTGTTGGGGGCAATATGCTGACTCTGTAAACTGCTTAGAGCGGGCTGTAAAGCACTATGAAGTGCTTCAGAGGTGGCATTCAGCAGGTTCTGACCAGTTCTGGAGAACCAGTAGCAGAAATTTTGAGTAGTTCGGAGAACCGATAGTAACTTTTCCCCAGGAGTGGGGAGGGAATGGAGATTTTACAGTATCCTTCCTCTGCCATGCCCACCAAGCCACACCACACCCATCAAGCCACGCCCACAGAACCGGTAGTAAAAATTTTTGAATCCCATCACTGAGCAGTATATAACTCTAAGTGCTATTGCTATTGCTACTCTGACCATTTGTTGGGGATAGCCGTCTCAATAGCCTCCTTCGGGCCTGAGCAACTGGGGGGGTCAGTTCTGTTTGGAAAGGTGATCCTACAAGACCTAGGCACCAAGGCTAAAGAGCTTTAAAATCAGCAACTTCTACTGAGAAACCTATTAGTGCCTTCAAAACTAGTATTACAGGCAGTTCATTTAGGAACCGTTTCAAGTTACAACATCACTGAAAAAAGTTACTTACGACCATTGTTCATACTTATGATCGTCGCATCATTTCCCCATGGTCACATGATCAGAATTCAGATATGTTAATGTTTTGTTGCTACATCAAATACTATTATTTACATAAGTCATTTTTTTTAAAAAAACTCATGAAAAAGAGATAAGCTTTTCTTTGAAGCCCAACAAGAAAGCTTGTAAGAATATGAAGCAAGATACAGTCAGGTACTACAGCTGACAATACTTTAAAAATGTTCACATGAATTTTTCTCCTTTATTTCATAATTAAGAAGAATGGAGAAAGAAGACCAGGTTCTAAAGACAGGAAGTGACTAAATATTTGGTAGGCCATGATTTCTGTTTTCATTACATATGATGATACAAGTCCTCCTCTTTCTCTCTCTCTCTCTCTCTCTCTCTCCCTTTCTTGCAGTGGAAAAATTCAGGTCATCCTTGACTTGCAATCATTTGTTTAGTAACCTTCAAAGTTACAAAACAACACTGATAAAAATGACTTACGACCAGCCCTCATTCTTATAACTGGTGTAGCATCCTTACAGTCAATGATCAAAATTCAAGAGCTTGGTAACACATCCAGGAGTCATGTGAATCCCATTTGTCAACCTTCCCAGCTGACTTCAGACAAGAGAAAAGCTGGATTTGCTTAATGACCATGTGTTTCACTTAACATTAATGATAAAAGTCATAAAATTGGGCATGAATCACTTAACAATGACCTTGCTTACCAATAGAAATTTGGGCTCAATTGTTGTTATAAGTTGAGGACTATCTATACACGTTTTAGTTGTCTTAAATATGTAAAGTACATGGAATGGTGAGGGTGCAGATCCTCAGTCTTACTTGTACTGAGTCTAGATCATTTTGGGTAGAATTACAGTTGTTTGACAGCAAGCCCAAGTGATGTTTACCAAGCAGTTTAGTGTTAAGCCTGAGCAGTTACAGTGTTTGCCAGAAGACTGCCTTGTATCCATAAATCAGGGCTGTCAACTCGATTTTACTGAGGTCACATCAGGTTCTGTTTGACCTCAGGGGGAGGGTAGGGAGGGAATGTGGCCAGGGGGGCCAGCATGATGTCACTTGTGTCGGGGAACCTGTGGTGGCCTGAGCACTCTGCCAGTGAAAACGGGCTCCCGAGCTCCATTTTCGGCTAGACAGCCTCCTGCAACCCTCTGCCAGCGAAAATAGAACTGGGGGAGCATGAGCAGCCTTCGTGAGCTCCATTTTTGCTGGCAGAGGCACTGTGGGCCAGTCCTTTGCTATTTCCAGGGTGGCCCTGCAGGCCAGATCTAAGCACCCCGTGGGCTGGATCCGGCCCCCGGGGCTTGAGTTTGACACCCCTGCCATAAATGAACAAAGCAGGAATGTTGTGATTTAACCCTAACTGGCTGGAAATGGATAGGTTGTCATGATTTTTTAAATAGTTGCTGGTTTTACTGATAAGCAATGGACAAACACATAGATATGAGATGGACAACCATGTACAGTAATGCTTTTTTTTTTTGGTGCAGCTACCAAAAAAGCCAATGCTGCATTAACAGAAGGATAGAATCAAGATCACGTGAAGTGTTAGAACTGCTTTATAAAGCCTTGGTAAGACCATACTTGGAATATTGCTCTAGAAAGAGTGCAGAGAAAAGCAACAAAGATGATTAGGGGACTGGAGGCTAAAATATATGAAGAACAGTTGCAGGATTTGGGTATGTCTAATGTAGAGAAAAGAAGGACTAGGGGTGACAGGATAGCAGGGTTCCAATATTTGAGGGGCTGCCACAAAGAAGAGGGAGCCAAGCTACTCTCCAAAGCACCTGAGAGCAGGACAAGAAGCAATGGATGGAAACTAATCAAGTAGATAAGCAATCTAGAACTAAGGAGAAGCTTCCTGGCAGTGAGAAAAATTAACCAGTGGAACAGCTTGCCTTCAGAGGTTATGGGTGCTTCATCACTGGATGTTGTATCTTTGCTGTCTTTGCAAAAGAGACTGGACAGCCATCTGTCTGAAATGGTATAGTGTCTCCTGCTTGAGCAGGGGGTTAGACTAGAAGACCTCCAAGGTCCTTTCCAGTTCTATTCTATTCTATCTATATGCTGTTGGCTCTGTATGCCAGTTATGAGGTGCTGTAAAGATAGTAGCCTTGGTTCTACAGCTCCAATTTTGACTATAATTCAAAAAGTAAATATTACAACATTTTAAAGGCTCTTTTAAAGGTACCAATGTCAGAGATATAAGGCTGTTATTTTACGGAAACAGATGTGTTTCTACCATGGATTGACTAGTCTTATACTAGAAAACAAGAATGCCTGAGAGTCAAAGTCTTTAGTGCAGGGATTAAGGCAGGGATTCCCCCACCCCTGGTCCGTGGACCAGCACTGCTCCACAGCATGCCAGAAACCAGGCTGCCCAAACAAGCAAAGCCCATCCGTGGGATGCAGGCGGTACACAAAACTAGGCCCCTTCTGGTCCGCAGAAAAACCTTTCTCCACAGAACTGGTCTCTGTTGCCCAAAAGGGGCTACCGGGTTAAGGCATCAGGCTAGAATAGAGACCATGAATTCTAGTTCTAACTTAAGCACAGACTACTGTAGTTAGGAGATGTTGGGCTACTCACTTTTTCTCAGTCCCAGGAAGGAGGCAATGGCAAAGCACTTCTGTGAAACCTTGTCAAGAAAACTGCAGGCATTTTCAGACATTTTCCAAGAATTGGACACTATTCATTGTGGGGGGAGGGGGAAAAAGTTGTATAAAAGAGTCTGCCCATATATGCTGGAACACAGGAACACAAAGAAGAGAGGGTCAACTTATTTTCCAAAGCACCGGAAGGCAGGACTTGAAGCAATGAATGAAAACTAATCAAGGACAGAAGCAACCTTGAACTAAGAAGAAATTTCCTGGCAGTGAGAATAATAAACAATATGAATTCATGTTTTTTTTCCTGTTGAGTATTTGGGTCAAATTTTGATATTTTGAGCTCCCCCTGAATACCTATCTGTAATTGGTCACTTTTAAAAAACATTGTGTTTGCCAGAACTTACCAGAAAAGTTAGTAATTTCAGCTATGAACGGAGATTATTATAATTAGAATAATTCTGATTATTATTTATTATAATCCAGGATCCAGTGTCAGTCACATCTTAAAAGAATCATGAGTTGTGCAGATGGACAACGGACAGATGAGACAAGTAACTGTTCTTAGCTAAAATGGTAATTGTAGCTCAAATTCATCTCAAGGGCACCAGGTTGCAGCTCTATATTCAGCTGCAGTTTAATATGGTCTAAATTGCTCTCAGGTGACCTTGCCTCTGCTTGAAACTCATGCTAATGGCAATCCATCTTAGGAGTGAGAAGTTTTGACTCTCTGACTATTGCTAAACTCCCCATCTCTGTGCAAACGGTGGCTGTTGAATTATATTCAGCAATATCTGGTGTGTCCTGAACTATTCAAGCATCTGATCACTGCAGAAATATTCCCAAAGCAGGCTTAGGAACCTCCTTATTACCTTCATGTGAAAGTTATTTTGGGTGCTGCGCTTAAACAGAGTTGTCCAAGCTTCACTGATGTATGTAGTTAACCAGGCCTTTTCTAATACGGATATTATTTATTTAGTATTCTCTATTGAACTTGTATTATTGGTTGGGGGATTGTCCTTCCATTGTGATTTCTTTTTGGACAAGAAAGAGTTGGAATCAAGAATGGTATAGAACAGGAGTGTCAAACTCAAGTCATCATGGCGGGGTCATGTGACGTATCGGGACTTTTTTCCTCTTCACTAAAATGGGCGTGGCCAGCGCGTGATGCATCTGGCCCGCAGGCCAGGAGTTTGACAGCCCTGGTATAGAATTTTTGTTCTTGTTCTGCTATTACCATAGCAGAAGGACAGGGAAAAATCAATACCGCTGTGCCCCAAGACTTGTTCAGTTGCCTTTACACTGCATAGCATTGACTGTTGACAAAAATGCCTTCACAATAATTATATAAATAGAAGAGTGAAGTGTCTTTGTAGGCTACATGTTAAAAAAAAATGGAATTCTGCTGTAATTCTCCCCTCCTAATCCTCCATTTTAATTTTGAGCACGAAGTCCCAATTTATTAGAAACACTGATTTTATTGGCTCTGATTGGCTGGCTGGCTGGCTGGCTGGCTGGCTGGTTTGGTTGCTGGGCTTTGTACATGTACTGTAAGTAATTTGTCACTAACATCTTTCAATGGATAGCAACCTGTAGTACTAGTTTGTTGCTATAGCAACAGCCTGGAGGTTTTCTGAGCTCAGAATCCTAGAGAATTGGACAACTTCTGCATAAAACTAAATAAGGGTGGGGAGATTAGAGAGGTTTCATTAAACAAAGAATGCAGCAGTCTACAAATTCTTCAATGTGCTCAAAGTACCGGGGCAAGATGGCTCAAATGATAACATTCCCACTCCTTTACTTCGTATTAGAAGTAGCACCTGCATTGTGTAGCTAGGGCATATACTATAATGGAAGGGAAAAAAACCCACACCGTGTTGTACAACAAAGGCCATAGATATGATCAAGAAAGAAGAAGCAGGAGAGTAACAACATTCCTCCAACAAACAATTGTGAAATATCTGAGTGGAATTTGAATTGGGAGGAAATTTGTCTTTTGCCAGCTGGCTTTCAAGCTCATGGTTTTGTGGACAAGGCCTTGGTAATATATCAGCAGGACCTGGAGACAAAAAGATGGAGTTGAGTTGCCAACTTGATTTCCATCTCAGTGACAGCACTTTTATTCCATTCATTCCTTCTTACAGTATTTGTCCCTAGGTAGTTCTTTTCTGAGGAAGCGTGATTTCTATTAATTTCAAGGAGTTTATTCTAGGTAAGTTCACAGAATCTCCATTGTCAGCACGAGTTAAAGAGATTCAAGCCCAAGCCAACATCATCCTGAAAGCCTGCAGCTTTGCCTTCCAATTTTATAAATGATTACAAGGCCAGTGGCAATTTGAAGGAAAAGGGGAGAAGGTAAGATTTATTCTTTCCTCTCCAAACCACTCTTCTTATGTCTGGGAATCTTTAGTTTCAAAGATTCTAAGTGGGTTAATGGGAGCTTTGTTCTGTAATATTTCATGCCATGTCTGGAATTATTTAAGGAAAATCAGAAGATGGATAGACATCACATGCATCAAGTATAATATATTATTCCCCTGCCAGGAAAGAAAAACAATTGATGAGCTTTCTTTCCTCCCTTGAGATGGACATTCCAGAGAAATTCCTGAGACCATCGGGTGCTGTTTTTTAGCAGGATCAGCTTCCTCAGCCAAAGGGACTAGCAGAAGCTACTGACAGATTTCACCAGCTTTTTGGGTGGGTAGTTGGGAAATCTAATCCATAAAAGGAACACCGATGGATAGAACCAATGCTTTTCTGCAAGGAGAGAAAGAGAAACTGAGTTGCTTATCTTGGTAGAAGAGGAAGACATTGTTGCCCTGTGATGTTTTCTTGGGCTTCTTAGGTGCTATAAGGATATTTAACATTTTATATGAAATTGGTGAAGTTGGTTTTCCAAGTAGACAAATCACTGTCAATTCTTTGGAAATCCAGAGTAGGGTAGATTGAAAGACTAGGGAACATGAAAGAGCATATTCAGTGGCTGGGCTCTCATAGTTTGAACACCTGGATTTAGAAGAGCATTGTTTGATGAATGCAGAAAGAAGATAGATCTTATCCAATGGTTTCAAATGCTGAAGGAGAATAGTGTTCAGGAAGGATTGGAAATCCTGTGAAACAAAATCTGGAATTTTAAACAACTCCCATAAGAAGGAAACATGGGGGGAAGTCCAAAAAGTCCAGAATGGATCTAAAACTCTTTAAAATGCTAAACAGAAAAGAGTTCATATACTAGGATATGGAAGGAGAACATAATCAAAGAATACAAACTAATATCCAGAAATTGTAGGAATTGTGTCAGATAAGCTAACAGCTCAGAATGAGCAAAAGTTTGTGAGAAATATGCAAAACAGCAAAAGCCACAACGAAAAGAGGATTTTTTTTTTGTAAGTTAAAAATAATAAGGCAAAAAGAGTATAATTCCATTGTGAAGAGAAAGTGGAAGATCAATAATCATTGATGGTGAAAAGACAGAACTTATTTGCCTCTTTTTGCATCTGCCTTCTCTCAGAAAAGAATTGAGTTTTTTAATGCCACCAGGGGAAATGGGGGAAATGTAACTTAGGCTAGACAAGAACTGAAGTAAAATAAATAAATAGCTGATTTACATAATTTATTAAGAAAGCAAGTTCAAGTTGGGCATCGATCAGAACTTCCTGACTGAATTGTTGGCCAGTGGCAAAGGCTACCACCAGACACTGAGTTCTCCTTGGTGGAGGCCTTTAAACAGACTGGGAGGCCATCTGTCAAAGATGTTCTACTCAATTGAGCTCTGAGAATTGGACAAGCCAGCTTCTAAACTATTTTGCAACTTTTAAGGGTCTATGAAGAGAGGCCAAGTAAATTTCCTTTCTCTTAGCATTCTAGCGGTAGGCACTTAAAAAAAAAAGTACACAACTGCGTAAACTGGGTTGGCTCTTCAATAAGATAGTGATTACTTGGATTATGCTCTTTTATTAATATGCTGTCTACATTTTGTTAATAAACTTGATGTGTTATATTAAGTATACTTTTAGTTCAATTGTAACTTTATTTTGTTGTTAATTGCATTCTTTCTATTGCTACCTGTCTTGAATACCATTATTTGATCAAAAGATAAGTAAATAAAATAAGTACAATAATAAAACATGTAGCTTGACTGAGTTCTTGAGCTGGATTTCCTTACGTATAAGAAAGTTCAGCATTTCAAGGATCACAACAAATTATTAGCTATGGGTCTAAAAGATAATTCAGAATTTAGTTTTCATTTTCATTTTTAAGAACTAGGAGTATACGTACATTTGTATGATTGGATTCAAATAACATGTTAAGCTCTAAATGGCTAAGCAATGATTTTCTTAGCTGAGGATTATTGAGCACACATAGTAACTATGTTCATCCAATAAAGCATTATGAACTGCAGTGGCTTATATCAACCTAAATCAAAACCAAAGCAAGCCTTCAAAGTTACAATGGCACTGAAAAAAGTGACTTATGACTGGTTTTCACACTTACGATCCTTGCAGCATCCCTATGGTCATATGATCAAAATTTGGGCACTTAGCAACTGACCGATATAACAGTTGCAGTGTCCCGGGGTCTTCTGATCACCTTTTGCAACCTTCTGACAAGCAAAGTCAATGAGGAGCCAGATTCACTTAACAACCATATTACTAACTTAACAATTGCAGCGATTCACTTAACAACTGTGGCAGGAAAGGTCATAAAATGAACAAAATTCACTTAACAAATGTTTCACTTAGCAACAAACATTTTGGGCTCAATTAGTGTAAGTCGAGGACCACCTCTATGGAAACTCAATGTAAACCCAAATTAATGGCAAGTTTGTGATTTAATTTTAATTTAATTTACTTCGGACTTATAGCCCGCCCCATCTCCACAGAGGGACTCGGGGCGGGTGATCCTGGAAGATGAACTTTTCATATTGTCCATTTAAGTAAGGCCATGGGATACCTGACTTTTATATTTTGTTAAAACCAGATGTTGCCTCTTGACTCATATATATTTATCTAGTTGGCATTTTGATAACTCACTCTTACCCATGGCTCAAGGTTATAAAATTCCTTAATATTGTGGGGATGGGGGGGAGAAGCGATGAGCAGGGAGAATATTGTGCCAGAGACATTAGTGGCCCATGTGGTGTTTAAAGCTGAATGGCATTATGAAGTCAACTCTACAAATAGTGCTTAATAGCTTTTGGGTACCTGTATATCATTTCTACAAGCCCTCAAGCTGTTCTCGCAGTGAGCCAGCCAAGATTCTGCCACTTTTGGAATCTGTTCTTTAGTTTTGTTCCCTATTCCAGAACATTAATTGGCATAATTGGCATTTTAATTATTTTGTTCTCTTTGCTTATATAACTAAGTGACTACAGTATTTAGATAACAAGCCATGGGCATTACTTCGAAAAACAGTAATTTTGGTGCAAAGTTAATAGTTCTAATGGAAAATCTTCTTCTATAGGGTGGCTTCTCCTTTAATGACTGCAAAGTTCTCAATTTGGTCTTTGTTTTGTGGTGCTTGGGCTAGCCCTCAATGCATCATAAAACATAGCTATTAACTAAACCTCCTGACTCTCGGAACAAATTACTGCAACTTTCCTACGCTTGGTTCGGTTTCTGTCTGTAGTCTCTGAATAACAATAAAATGTTAATGGAGATAAATACAGTTATCTCCCTGGTGTCTAGTTTGTCACTGGAATAACAGTTTCAAATATTGGAAATGCATGAATTTATACGTGTTTGGACAGCTCAGAAAAATATAAATCTACTGTACTGAAAGTAGCAACATTTTGCGTCACACACATGGTTAGGTGCAAAATATGAGGGGAGGATTGATACTTCCAAGATGTTTACAACTACACATGGTTGTTTTACCTCAATTCCATGCTGATAACATTAAAGTGTCCCAAGGGTTATTTCGGTAAAACAAACCAAAAGGGAATTTTGAGATGCAGAGATCATCTAACTTCACTTCTAAAGTACAGTATATATTGACTAAGTTAGATGTTGACAAAAATCATTTGCTAGAAATACGTTATTTCAGTAATTTTAGGAACATGATACATCATGTTATATAGACTGAAACAATTCTGCTTAAATACATGCTCCATTACTAAGTTGTAAATTGTTCGTCAGTTTCATTGCCTATATCTGCAAGATATAGGTGCAACGCTATGCCCCAACAGAGCATGGCTTTCTCTTCTACTGTGGAAGCTGACAGACAGCCTCTAGAAGCAAAATAATTGCTTTCTTCTTTTCCAGAACCCTGGAGAATAGATGGAAAGTACATCAAAGAGATTTTCCATTTCCTTTCTTTGCTGATAAGGATTTCAGAAGAGTTTTTCTATGTGAAATACAGAAGGATATTTTATGCTTCATCCCTTGATAGTATGTATCTTTGGAGCATAGTTGCATAGAAAGCTAAAGGGCGCATTAATTGGAAAGTCAGTACAGTATAGCAGAGTATGAGCCAGAAATTTTTCCTTTTCTTACATGGTAAGGAACAATTACATCAGAACCCTTAGTATTCATTTTGCTAAAATCATAACAGAAGAAGGAGGTTGTAGATAAAATATGTTTTTAGAAATCACAGTAAAATTACCCATTTTACTCAGTTAAATTTATTAAATTTAAATCCTATCTTTCCATCCATAATGCTCCTGGAGGAGAACAATACAGTAAAGGTAAAAGAATCGTAAGAGCAAGCTTATTAAAGCAGAGGTCTCCAATCAGTGGT
>JAOYMU010000098.1:69223682-69241534 GCA_025802295.1 Psammodynastes pulverulentus
GGAGATCAGAATGCCAACGCTTTTCTTGTCTATGGAGAATCATTCACAATTTTGTGGCTCAGAATTGTTGTGTTTCTGTGTGAATTAGAGGATAAAGAGAGCACATCATTGAGAAAGGTTTGGCTCCTGATGGACCCGATTGATTTCATATTGACAGCATTTCAAATGGGTTTGGATCTCCAGTTGTTCCACGGGGCTCTTTCCTTTACGGTGCACTCAAGAGACGTTCCAGGTTTCAAAGAATTCCTTCAAGTCATCAAACCTTCAAACCACAAAAATGGATTTTTTCAAGAAGTTTGGGAACAATTGTTTGACTGTTCATTTTCAAATGAGGAATTATCTGATAAAATTTGTAGTGGAGAAGAGGACTTGGGGAATCTGCCTACACCTTTGTTTGAGTTGCAGACGACTGGTCAAAGCTACAGTATCTACAATGCTGTCTATGCAGTGGCACATTCTTTGCATGAGGCAGTGAGTTCAAGATCCCAAAAGAGAGATATAGAAAGGTTTGGATTTCCAGACCTTCGGCCTTGGCAGGTAATGTCTCAAAAGATATTTTACCTATCTTTTGTTTTAGTGAATAGTGATTTTCATCCACTGCTAATCATGGCTTGCTTGTCTTGGTCTATACTCGTGTGAGATGAAGAAAAATTCTATACTCACAATACAGAGACAAGTCTGGTCTACAAAGCAAAGGTTTATTTAAGCGGTTGCAAATGTGGCCTCCAGGACCCTTCCCAAATGGATTGAGTACCAGGACCACAAAGGCCCCACATTCAAACAATACATGTATATCCCCCTACACAATACACACCATGCCTAAAAAATCCTCCCCACTCCCGCTTATTAAGAAATCCTAACAATTCTCTGAACTAATTTGCAAGCCAAAGGTCAACAGAACATTTTCTAGGTACAGGATATCTTATCTTGTCCTGTTCCTGGGCTTTGCCTTGGGCGGATGTCTTATCTTATTTAGTTTTTGTCTTAGCCCCGGCGGATGCTACCAATGTATTTACTGGTGGCATTGTCTAGAGTATTCTGGTTTTTGCAAGAAATTGTAACATGTCATTTTAATAGAATAACTGAATATACTATATGGTTTTCAGGGTTGGGGTTTTAATATGTGACAAAAAGATTATTCTAATCAAATACCTAAAACACTACTATAAAAGGGTAACTTATTATACACTTCCTTCACTCACATATCAATAGAAATACTGAGGCAACAAAGCTGATTGTGTAAGAGGTGATTCTAAGTTACAGAATACAGGAAGATGAAAATAACCAACGCCTTGGCAAATTTCAGCCTAGTCAATGAGGTTTATATATCATCCTTGGTTCCACAAATAACAGTTTTATTTCTGCATAGAATTGGCCTGTCTTGGAGAACAATTTGGAAATGGATACAAGAAATAACAGGAGAGCAGACTGAGTTTAAACCAGGGTTATTTTTATTAGGTATAGTAAAGCAAGGATGTAAAAGGAAAATTAGGTATATTTTGTCACATTTATTGACAGCTGAAAGAATATTCTATGCACAATGTTGGAAACTAAATAATACTCCACTGGAAGAATTGGTGATAAACAAAATTTTACAATGTGCAGAAATGGACAAATTAACATTAGAATTAAAAGAGAAAGACAATTCGGTATACTATGAAATCTGGGACAAATGGTACATTTGGTTAAGTAAAAGAAACAAAAAAGTAAAGAAGGGACGAAGTAGTGAAGGGATCAACAGTTGGGATGTAAGTTAACGGTGTATATAATAGATGTAGATATATAAGTAGTATAGAAGAATAGATAGTATTTGGAAAGAATGTGCAGTAAGGAGTATTAATTGAAGCATACAGGAATGGGTATATAATTGTATATAAGTATAGATGGATTAAAAGTGAAGTAGAAGTAAAATGAGAATTTAAACCACAAATTGATTAAATAAGATGTAGATTAGCAGCTTTTTTAGAATATGTAAAAAAGCAGTTACACCTGATGAATGTAAAGAAAATGATGTCACAAGAAATGTTAATAATATGAATACGATGTTTTAAAGACTGGAAAGTTAATAACATTTATTTTTAAAAAAAAGAATTGGCTTGTCTTGTAAATTTATCCAGCCCAGTTCATGAAGTAGGGTCTGAAGGCCGTGTTTCTTTCCTTTGCGCCCAACGCACTTTTTAAAAATGTGGCGATTTCATTTTTCTGATTACTTTTTTGCAATTTAGTCAAGACTGTGAACTCAGAGGCTATGACAATTGTGGTTTTTTTTTATCAGTAGAGATGCACAATTTTCATTTAAGTGATGTTAGTCTTTAGATTTAAAGTAAACTACCAGGGAAATGGTTGAGCTTGTTGCTTTAAAATACTTGTCTTCCTTTACTAATGCAATCAAAGTGGGTTCCAAACCTCATTTATTGGCCATTCATTCTGGGTTGACATTTTCTTCTTGTGTATTTCAAGTTTGGAAGACATTTTTTTTTTCATTTCCTGGAAACTAGGAGTAAAATAATGGACATTTAAATCTTTTTATCCCTTGTTTTCTTTATGATTCCCTTTTTCTTATCCTTTTTCAAGTAGCTCCACAAATTTCTTCAAGGGATTTCCTTTAACAACTCAGCTGGAGAAAAGGTCTTTTTTAAAGACAAAAGGCAAGGTCAAGGAAGCTTTGACATTGTCAACATGATCACTTTTCCGAACAGATCTTTTCAGAGAGTTCAAGTTGGAGAGTTAAAGTCCAATGCTCCAGAAGGAAAGGAACTCATCATTGAGAGAAACACAATCCTCTGGCACCCTGGATTTAACCAGGTAGGCAATCATGATTGTGTGCATCCTGCACAAGTTGCATCTTGACCCATTATGATCGGTTGATCTTTGTCGGTTAAACCATACTGAAGATCGTCATTTTCCAAATCTGATTTCTGTGGTCTGGTTTGATTCTGCAACCCAACAAGGCAGACACAGCCTTCAGAGAATAATTAGGACTGCAGAAAAAACAATTACTACCTTCCATCAAGGGTCTGCATACTGCACGAGTCAAAAAGAGGGCTATGAAAATATTTACAGACCCCTCACATCCTGGACATAAACTGATCCAACTCCTACCCTCAAAACGAGGCTATAGAGCACTGCACACCAGTACAACTAGACACAACATTTTTTTCCTGAAGGCCATCAATTTGTTAAACAAATAATTTCCTTAACATTGTCAACTACTACTAAGTCATTGATTGCTTATGATTGCTTATGCTTATGACCTATGATCATTACTAAGTGTTGTATAATGTATCTATTATTTTATGTACACTGAAAGCATATGCACCAAGAAAAATTCCTTGTGTGCCAATCACACTTGGCCAATAAAGAATTCTATTCTATTCTATTCTATTCCATTCTATTCTATTCTATTCTATTCTATTCTATTCTATTCTATTCTATTCTATTCTATTTTGAGGGGTTTTTTTTACTGGCTACATCTTAACCCTTAGTCCTTTATATCCTACCTCATTTAAGCAAATACCTTTTCACTTTGACTTTGACAACAGGTGACTCTTGGACCCCTAATTCCTGGCTATGCACAGTTAGCTTATTGCATATGCTTTCCATTAGGCCCAAGCATCATTTAAGCAATTTAAAATTACTGGTAAAAGCACTACATTTTGGTACATTTTAAACCTAAATATTGTCCAGTCGTTCATTAAACATCCACCATTCATGCGCATGGAATGTGTTTGCAATAAGACTATGACAAACCAGGTCCACTCATGGGCACTCTGTGTAACTCAGAGCAGTGCCTGGACCAAAGTCATCATACAAAGGGAGGCCTTTGTAAAGATGAAATCAGTAAACTGATGAAGTTTACATCACTGTTTCCAATTGTGTCATTTTCTGCTGTATGTAGATAAGGCTTTAATTCCTCTGCTGACATTTGAAACCTATTTGTGACATTGTGTGTGTTTAATAGGCTTTGAAAAATCATTGAATTCAGCAGAAACGTTTTCTTATTTTGGCATTTAAACTCTAGAAATATCAACAATTAATTTGTCTCCTGCATTTTATCTACTTGCTAGGAACAGCCATAGTTATTTATAACTTCCGTGATAATCTTTCTATAATAATTTTTTTTATAGCTAACGATAAATAAATCAAAGAAATCATGCACTATCATACTTTTAAATTGTTATATTTTTGTGCCTTTATTGATGTTAAGTTTAAGATCACACCTGATCTGATTCAAATTCTGTTTTTATGATAAACAATATAGTTTAGAAATGCTTGAACAGCTCTGTTTATGTATCTCTCTGTGTGGTACTTCTTATTTGCAGTGTGAGATAGCTGATAGTTGAAATTACTAAGCATAACAACAGATTGAAGGAATTAAAGTAGACATTTCTAATATCGCGAAAGCCAGAAGATCCACTTATGTGTCATCATTTGCTACTCAAAAATAAGTATTGATCTCAATAGTAAGAATATATAGGATTTTGGTCCAAAATTGAAGTTCTATGTAGCCTTATTTGAAGAGTTTCTACTAAACAAAAACAGTTAATAAAAAAAGTTTCCAATTCTTTGCTTCATTCCCCACTTTCATTCTGCCCTACTTTTATTATAGTGCCAGTTTGCAGTATTTTCTGAGAGTTTTCAATTGCTTTTAATGATTAGATGGATGCAGTATGATTATTGGATTGCTTAATGATGAGATTGACACTGAGCCAGCTGCTGTAACATACATGAAGTATTTGAAGTGGCAGGTTTCATTAGAAACTTTTCAGGAATTAAGCTTTAAATCCCTTTCCTTTCCTTTCCTTTCCTTTCCTTTCCTTTCCTTTCCTTTCCTTTCCTTTCCTTTCCTTTCCTTTCCTTTCCTTCCCTTTCCTTTCCTTCCCTTCCCTTCCCTTCCCTTCCCTTCCCTTCCCTTCCCTTCTCTTGTTGTTTTTTAGTATGTAGTGTTTTTATCCTCATTTTCTATTATTACTGATGCTTCACAAACATCTCCAGTGGCAGAATGCATGTCAGTATATAATTCATGCAATGCACAGTTGAATAGGAATGAACAAGCTGAAGTGTAATCCTCATAACATGCTTCAACCTCTTCTGGAAAAATATATGCTTGTATTGAAAGGACAAATTTGAAGAACAAGCAACCTTTTGGGATCTATCTTTGTCTGTGAATATTCAATTGGCAAACAATGACAACGAGTTCCATGTATCAGAGCTATATTATTTGGCAGTTGGAAACTTCTGTTTATATCCACAAGTTAGAATAGATAAATCTGGGTTTTTTTTCTGTCACATTGGCTTCTGGATCTATTAAAATCTATGACTGAGTTAACACAGAGGCCACCTATATCCATGGAAAGTTGATTTTGCCTTCAGATAGGTCTTGGCTCTGGGATACTCAGCAATCAAGGAAAATGTATGAGTGTGAGTGTTTTTTGCTACGGTACTTGTTAAGGCAAAGCATCACCAAGGAGAAACTTTAATATAATTAAATAGAAAAGGCAAATAATTAAATTATGAATATATGAATATTTACAATAATTGTGAAATAAAAATGAGCATCTAGTTAGTAAATACCATCACAATAGATCCAAATAGACATTGTATAGTATAGTTCGGGAAATCTTAATCTATTGTCCACAGCTCCACAATCCTTCAAAATTAGAACATTGCTGAATGAAGATACTCTTGGTTGTGGCTATTGCAAAATCTCTCAGTCACGTGATCACAGTTTTGGCACTCGGTAATCAACTTGTAGTATCCTACAGTCATGTGATCACCATTTGTGACCTTTACTGCTGGCTTCCAACAAGCAGAGTCAGCAGAAAGTTATAAATGCCAATCACCTGGCACCATGCCTAATGACCACATAGGATTCATCTAACGACTGGAACTACCATTGCAAAGCCGCACAGTCACGTGATGTCATGCTTTATAATCATGTCACTTAGCCATGGAGTTCCCAATCCCAACTACCATACTTAACCAAGGACAATCTGTAATTTAAAAAGAAGGATAATAATACATACAGGGGAAAAAAATATAAAAAGGAACTCACATCCATAGGAAAAGGAAAGGTCAAATTATGAAGAATGTTGCAGCCTTTGAAAATTATCTTTTATAGTTGTACAGTCCAATGCACGTTTATCTAGAACAATGTTCAGCAAGGTTACTCTCTGAAAAATTTGCACAATCCACAATGTTTTCAATATTTAGTTGTTTTCCTTTCTATTTAGGATTTGAGAGAGCTTTGCAAACTCAACCCTAAGTTTATTTTTTGTACAGTGGCTTTGAAAGGGTTGATGTGGTGTGGAAAAAAAAAACCCTGCAAAAGGAGCTGATCACCTCTTGCTAACCCACCACATGATTTGCATAATGAAATAAAAAATAAAAACAGACTTCTGCAATTGGAGTAACTGATTAGGTCAACCAGAATGAGGAAGGCATCTCTTCCCTTTGCATTCTTTCAAGTCACTCTTGAAAAAAATTGGGGGGAGGGCAGTGAAGGAAAGAAATACTATCAAAAGCACCATAATTTAAATTCAGGTGTGTGGGTTTTTTTAGCTAACAAAAATTTATATTTCTCCTCCCTGGAGTAAAGATGTTCCTAAGAATTCAGTATTGTCCCACCCACTTGCTGTCCAACAGGTCATTGTGTGGGTGAAATATATTTAAAATTATCTCTTAAAGCTGAGCTCTATATATTTAGGGTCTTTCTTCGTAATTCTAACCTATTGCTTATAAGGAAATCAAATCCAATCTTCAGAATACTTAGCCTGAGAGCAATAAGGAACATAAATGCATTTCAGAAAGGAGAAAACTACGGAGTGATAGCATCTGCCACTTGGAAAATGAAGGGTCACCATGGAAACTGTTTTTGTTGAATTGCTTTTATTGAAGGGAGACCCCCAAGATGCAGGAAAGCAACTAAAAGGCAAGATTTTCTTATTTTTCCTCCCGCTGTTTCTACCAATATGCTGCTGGAGTCCTTTGAGTGAAGTTAGTAATTGTACATCATTCAAATGTTGATTGCATAGAAATCCAAATTAATATTATAGCGTACTAGCTTTTAAATGAAGTCGCTTGAAGTAGCAGGCAACAAGCAGGTTCAGATTATAATAATATTCAAGAATGTCAAAAGCAAACCTGAAAAGTAGCAATATCTCTCAGTAAGAGCTGATATGTATTTTAATCACATGTAACCCATCATTTGGAAGGACTGAGATCATGTTCCAAGCTAATTAAGGAAGGAAGTGACTGAACATCCAAGAAGGGCCAAGGCTGTCCTCTCTGACATGCCCATTTCCCATCCAAAGTGGTGCTTTGATCTCACCCATTCATTTTTTAGCAATATTGCAAAAAAGAATATGATTAGCCAAATTAGTGTCTTCCCTTCTTTCTGTTTGTGCAGTGATAGAATTCATGCACGCGTACACACACACACACACACACACACACACACACAGTCCCTTTGGTTTCTAACCTGATGCCTTTAACCGCTACACCAGGGGTATCAAACTCACATCATCACAGCAGCATCACGTGATGTATTGGGACTTTTTCCCACTTTGCTAAACCAGGCATGGGCATGGCCAGCACATGACACATCCAGCCCGCGGGCCAGGAGTTTGATAGCCCTGCGCTACACCAAACTGGGTGTCATCTAAATTCTCTTACTGTAAGATGTTTTTCTTACCTTGAATTTGCTCTTCTATAATTTAAAATACTATTCCCTGTCAGCGTCAATTAAGATGCTTCCTGATTTCCGACTGACTCTGGGTGGCTCACAATAAAACAAGGCAAAGTTTAAAAAAAACAAAACCCATAAAGATGCATGTAAAGAAAAAGAAAACAAGATCGCCATCCTATTATTTTGAATCTTCTACATTGTACATTGATGTCAGTTAGCAAATCCTAGTTTCTGCATACAAAATTGTCAGATTTGTCACCATTATGTTGGTCATGGAATCCCAGAGCAATTACATGAAATACAATTTATGAAATGAGACTGAATTTTTACAGTTTGTGTGGGTTGTTCACAAGGACTAACATCCAGATAGTCAGTATATATTTGATTTGCTGTAAAATATGAGTTCTCCAATACTTGTTTCTCCAGTCCTGTCAAAGTGGGTAATCCATTTTATAGAACTTGATGCTGTTTTTCCATTTGTATCCTGGGGCTAATGTTCATGTTTCAATTAAGTTCTGATTGGTTGGCTATATGGTAATAATGATGCTTTCACAAATATTATCTAAATGGATTGCATGTGCCACGGCTGTATTTAAACAGCTGTGTAGCTGATTTCAGTGAAGTTAATTTTAAACTATTGCAAATTAAACTAGAGAATAGCCATTCCACTAATCTTTTTGCTGTAGAGTTAAGTGACTAAAATATACCAATTTTACTTTCTTTAAGTTTGAATGAACAAAAAAGCTTAAAAACAATGAAAATCCAGAATAGATCTTTATCTGGTGAAATTAGGGCAGTATTCCTCAGCCCTGGTAACTTTAACATATGTGGACTTCAACTCCCAGAATTCCTCAGCCAGCATGCTCAAGTTGGCAAGGTTGAAAAGACTGAGTTAGGGCAACACGGAGAAAATGCAAAGATTTTCTATAGTTAGGAATGAAGCAGCATAGAGCTCACTATCCATCTGTCTTATAGACAGCAGAGAATGGGAGAGCGGATATAAAAAGGACAGGCATCATACAGAGAGAGTGGATGGAGCCATGGATCATAGAGTGTGTAACTTAGGAATAATCAGTGTGTAACTTGCAAGGAAATGAATCACCACATATGAAGACAATGATCTGTAACATACTATCTCCTTGAGAAATTTTCCATTTTCTACTTGTCCATATTTTTGAAAGTAAACATCCAAGACACACATTGGTCACCCTGTGATTTTCTTCCTTGTCATGTCACATTTCTGTATATGAAATACCTTCATAGTGCTGAGCCCCACTTTCCCCAACTCCTGATGTATAAGGCAGCATTGAAATCAAACACAATGCGAAGATTCCATTCCACACTTTGTGCTAAATAAATGTGAAGTGGCAGCGGATCTGTACCTCTGGTAAGATACTGTATGAATAGAGACAACATTTTGAAAATAGATAAAGGGAATCAGTAATTTTCAGTATGTATTTTAATTATAGCCCCTTTCTCTAAATTCCATTTCTTACCAGTGAGATTCCAAATGCACCATGATGAAAATTTAAATATTTTTAGCAGTAAAGGTTATTTTTAAGTAGAGTTTGAAATGCATTTAGATTATGCAGCGACATTCCTAACATGGGAGCAGTCACAATTTCCTTTCAACAAAAGGCCTTATGCCTTTGAACATGACAAGGTTGTGGTAGCGTCATCTCTCGCTTCTATATTTGCAGAGATAGCAAGATTCTGAGGAAAGAGCTCTCTGTGCTGTCTATGAGAATCAGCATGGCAAAGGTTTTTACACCAGCATTATGGAAATAGCCCTCTGATGACAAGGCAGCACAAGCTACCAGCTGGGGAGAAAGATATTTGCTTTTGGAAATTAGAATGAAACATAATGGCTAAACTGAAAAATTACCTTGTAAAGCACTTTTTTGTGACCATAGGAAGTGATATTAAATAGCATCTGTGCTTTGTGTATTGGTATTCCTTTGTGAGATTAAGATATATCTCTGGCAAGGATAATTAAGTGCATACTTACTTACGTTTTATGTGAGTGTGTATGTGTACATATTTACATACACATAGATCCATAGCTCATCTATGTGTTTTTATTTGGATTTGATTTTTGTATTTTGCATTTTATGGATTTTAATTATTTTATTATAAACCAACGAGAGTAAACATGAGATTGGCAGCTATACATATCACATAAGTATCCAGAGCAGATATTATTATTCTTTAGGCTGTTATTATTGGATTTCAGTTAATGTCAAGAACCAGTATGCTTTCCAAACCTAGAATGACTCCTATAGTATAAATAGCTGCAATTATCTGAGTTTGGCTGGAAGGGATTGTGGTAGTTCAGTCAAATCCAAAACCAAACCTTTCCTTTTTCCGCATCTCGGCAGCAACTGTAGCCAGAAAAGAAGAGGGATTCATGTACAGCCATGGCTGATCTATTCCGTTCACACAGATCATAGTTTAGTCTTATCTCTGAAACCGCTGATGACTTGAAATGCACAAGAAATGGACACACTCTGTTTCCTTCTGGCATCCAAAGGTTATGCATAACCTATCTCATTTCAGGATTATGATTGCACACGTAGGTCTTTTCACTAGGCATGACTATAGAAAGTTAACAGTACTTTGATACTTACACTCTTCTTAGTAGCAAAACTTAAAGCTTCTGAAGAAACTGAAAAAGCTTATGTAAATACTGGATTTAAAACAAGTAACACCATCAGTTCTAGTCTCCTCGCAGTGAAGATGGATGCCAAAGGTTCAGAATGTGTGAAAGCTCGCTTCATTTTTAAAAAAGAAAATGTAGTTAGCAGTACTCCTACCTCTGAAGCCTTCTCCCTCCCTTCTCCCTTCTCCCTTTCAGCATTTGCTGAAATCTGCACTCGAATGTAATCACTGAAAGCAGAGGGAGTAATTGCAGCAACATTAACCTCTGACTTCCCCCATCCACCCCCAACGATAGCTCTGATAAAACTATTCATCAGCAGCTTACCTTGATGCAGTGCAAACTCTTTTCCATTCTGCTTATTTAAAAAACATCATTTGTAATTTCTCTGCACCAGAGTCTTGGTTTTCCTTTTAGCTGCTGCATGTATATATTACATTATATGTTAAGTTGCAAAGATGAGTCGGTACTAAATAATAGCTATAGCTATATTGATATAGCTAATATCAAATTTCTAGAATCCATGACCTGGAATTGATCTGAGGACTGGACAAAGTGGCAAAAGAGGGACTGCTTGGTGTAGTGATGAACCTGTTGGATTAAAAACTAGAAACTGTGAGTTCTAATCCCACTTTAGGCATGAAACTTGGCTCCTTGATTTTGGGCCAATCACTCTCTCTCAGCTCAGCCAACTTCACCAGGTTGTTGTTGTGTGGGAAAATAGGAAATGGGAACATTAGGTATGTTCACTACCTTGAGTTGACCAGAGACATAATTTTTAAAAAGTCAGCATCATCACCATCATCTTCATCGTTGAACTGCCAATATAAGAAAATGGAATACACGGATTTGGAGAAACTTTAAATACAAGAAAACCCACGAGACTTAATTTCTGAGTGGATGTGTTTAGAATTGTACTACTATTTTTTACTTTCTGCTTGATGCTTTATATGAACTTCACTAATAATTCCAAACCTGGAAAATCCCAGATCAACCATCTTCGTTTGGCCTTTCTTTTTCCATCTAAAGGGTTTGTCTTTCTTTGTTTCTTCTGCTTCCATTCTCTTCTCAATTCTGAATCTTTTTTTCAGGACTAATGATTTCATCTCTATCCTTCATTAAGATTGGGGATATTAATGCAATAATAAGTGAGAGAAGGACAAAACCTGAACTTTTAGTCCCACAAGTTATTTATTTTGTGACATCAGAAAAAATGCCCCTAGTGAGGTCAGCTATTCTTTTGACCTATGATGTTCTATCCACTGGAAAATGATAGACCTACCCAGAGGCTACTCCAGAAAGAGGAGAGATTATTTGTTCACTGTTGCAGTAAAAAAAGTAATGTGCTCCTGTCCATATTGTGCCATTAATATAGAATTTAATTTGAAACATTACTTGTCTATACTGTATAAGTCCTATGTGGTTATGAATGTATCTGTTATACAGGATAGTGCATCTTTGAAAGTCAATTCTATTGGAGTGGATCCAGCTGATGGAAAACAGCGAGGAAAGAAAAAAAGAATGGTTTAATATTACAAAGTTTCAAGTTACCTGTTGCTGTTTCCTGATGCTAAATGAGAAGTGTGGCAAAATATCTCGGTATTGTTTCGTGGTTTTGAGGCAGGGAATAGGATATGTGCTGGAAGAGTTACTGAATCTTACTTGTCACGTTGTAATAGAAACAAATTAATCTATTATTATGAGACATGCTGACCCTTTCTGTGGAATCACATTTCTGTCAATCTCAGTTCAAGAGCTAGAAAAGAGAATTTGGCCTCCACCTGCCAATCAAACTGTAATTGTCCCCGCGACATAATTACACAAGTCTCTGGTGCTGATTCAGATCCTGAGTTGTTCCAGAAATTATTAGTTAAGGTTAAAGAGGTCCGTAAGTCATCCTCTCGAACGTATGCATCTTCAAACAAGCAAAATGATTATTTCAAGATGGCGTGATTCTTTCTAGCACTAGAAATACATACTGCCTTGATTTTCTTTTCTTTTTTAAGTGAAAGCCATTGGCCAATCAAGAAAAGTGCTGTCCATCAATCAAAGTGTCTTCCTTTAACCAGTTATTTGGCCTTTGCTAATGCTCTATGCAGCATCAGGACAAGTGGAAAAAGGTGGGGGAGGGGTCATATTGAAAGAGTGTGAATGAAGTTTTTAGAGTCACAATACAGGTAGTCCTTGACTTACCATCACGATTGAGCTCAACATTTACGTTGCTGAGTGAGATATTTGCTAAGTGAGTTTTGCTCCATTTTACAAGTGAATCTTCGCAGTTGTTTAAGTTAGTAACAAGAGAATCTGGTTTTGCCTTTGATTTTGCTTGTCAGAAGGTCACAAAAGGTGGATCGCATGACCCGGGGCACTGCAGCTGTCATAAATATGAGTCGGTTGACAGGCGTCTGAATGTTGATCACGTGACCATGGGAATGGTACAAGTCTGTCACAAATTTGAAAATGGTCACTTTTTCCAGTGTCGCTGTAACTTCGAACGGTCACTAAATGAACTGTTGTAAGTCAAGGACTAGCTGTATCCTTCAGGAACAACGTTTAAGAATCCCCTTAACAAGATTCAAGTGAAATTGGAAATCTAAAGTGCTCCGTAGAAATTTCACCAGGGAGGCAAAGGCTTAGCTACCATTCTTCCTCTGATTGTATAGGCAGTGATGTTCTGAGATGCCAGTGCAAAGCAGGTCTGCGGTTAACTTAAATTGCCTTTGTCTCTTTCTTTTTAGCTGACATTATCTCTACAGTAGAATTCAACCACACAGGAGAATTACTAGCGACAGGGGACAAGGGGGGTCGTGTTGTAATATTTCAACGTGAGCAGGAGGTAAGTGCTGGTGAATGCAAAAATGCCCATTTTTACCCTTTTAAAAGAAGTTTCCTGCTGCTTCCTAATCTTTGTGTGTCACTCTTTACCCGGATTCTATCACGGCACACAGAAAATTGCAAAAAAAAAAAAAAAGGCCATTAAGATCAATCGGGCAGCTTCTTACTCAAAAAAAAGAAAAAGAAACCCCCCTAAAAATGCTTTCTTGAATCCTTTTGCATCTTGGAACAATAATTGCCAACAAAGGATTTCATTCTGCTGCTGAAACGTCATAAATGCAAGCAGAACTTTGGTCGTAATGCTTTTGAAGCCTGCTTCGTTTTAAGTTAGCAGGATCCCTACCCTTCTCATACTAGTATAACATGAAGAAACAAACAAATAACAAGCATGGTTATAGTTTATGTTGATGGGGTGCTCTGTTCTCCTGAACGATGCTCTGGATCTATGCCAACATGTAAGAAAAACTAAATATACAAATAAAATAAAGCAGAGTTTAAGAAGCCTTTCCATATTAGTAAATATCATATTTTGATTGGTGTAGTGGTTAAGATACCAGACTACAAATTCACAGGACACTGTGAGTTTTAGTTCTACCTTAGACACTGTTTTGCAGATCTACAAATCAGCTTTCTGATTTGGGTGTATAGCCAGATAGCATCATTCAGAAGTGCTTCAGCACCCCATTCTGCTCCTTTGAAAATAAAGTTAGGTATGAGTAATTTTGTTCAGTTTACTACTATATTTCTATTACTCTGTTATTTATTTAAGCCTTTAACATACAATGTGCAAAGTAAGAAAGAACAGTTACAGAGTTTTTAGTGACATGATCTCCCATTCCCTTCCATTTATTTCCCAATGCTAGCCTAAGGCATAGAAGGATTTTGCTAATATCTGTTTCATTCCTTTCGTCTGTTATTTCCTATTGGTCTCCCAATAGAAACCGTATTCCAGATGTTTAAGTTTACCTTGCTCTGTGAATTCGTTTATTACATTAAACGTGCGGTAGGTTTGTATATTAGAACTGTGTACTTTCTGTTGGAGAGGATTGTGTGCACAAGTCAAGCTGGATTTGTCCTTTGAATTGAGCGATTGTTGCTTCATGCCAATTTGTCTTCAAGTTGAATGATAGGGAGGCCCTGATGCCTTCTTGAATCAAAATGAAACAAAGATGCTCTTCCTGCTTCCTGTCACCGGTGAACATAGAAAGTGACACAGGGGGAGAAGGCATTGTGCAAGAAATAGCTCCGCTTTGGTACCTAAACTGCAATGTGTCACCGTAATCAGACATTTCCCTCTCTTTTAACAATCTTCAAGAGAACAAAGAATCAATTGAAAATTTGCTAGCTCTGGCACGTCTAAGGATCTCTTTATGTTTCTTTCCCACTCCTGCAGAGCAAAAATCAGCCCCATCGCAGGGGAGAATATAATGTTTACAGCACATTCCAGAGCCATGAACCTGAGTTCGATTACCTGAAGAGCTTAGAGATAGAGGAGAAGATCAATAAAATACGATGGCTCCCACAGCAAAATGCAGCCTATTTCCTGCTCTCCACCAATGGTACGTTATAACAACAGGTACTTTTTCTTTTGCGTTCAAGCCACAATATCCTGCTTTGAGAGGTTGTGATCACTCATACTTGCAATCCCTCTACAGGACAAGTATTTATTGCTCTATTTGATCCAGAGAGAGCAACTCAAGAGCAATTGTGGTGGAGATATCCCTGATATTGAATTTTCTCTCTTCCTTTCTTAAAATGCCCCAAGCATATTTCTCCAGATCATTTACAAGGTAAAAAAGAGAGACAGCCTCACAACATCTGGCGGCTTCCTCAGTATTTTCTGATATGCTGGGTGTAATTCCACAATTTTGGAATCAGAGGTAGCCCCAACCCTTCTGGAAAACACCAGGTAGGGAAAGGCAGCTGTAATAAATGAGAACTGAGTTGGCAGGCTGAAATTTCTCAAACTGCCTGCATGGAACATGGTGTCCTGTTCTTAGAGTGAAGAATATATGCTCTTCCTACTCACCCTGAAGGTGTTACTTTTGGAAGATGCTAGCCTAAATATAGAAGGATATTGCAAAGATCTGTTTCAGCCCTTTCATCTACTATTTTCTATTGGTCTCCCAACTCTTTTTCTAGAAACTTATCTTTTGGAATATAAAGTATATCTGTTCCCAAGTTTCAAATGTCATGGCAGAGCAATGGACTACAAGAGACCCTGATTTAGTCCAGGATTTTTAAGTTGTTGCAAAGCCAACTTCAGTTGTACGGGGCAAAGGATTCCTGATTCAGGGAGCTAAAGCATTAAAGGAGAATATTTGTAGATTAGGGTTGAAATGAGGAGTCCTTGGTGCTCTCTGAACTTGCTTGTTTTCTTGCAGATGTTCATTACCCTAACTAAGTAACATCATCAGTGCTAGTAAGAATGCTGTTTACTATCAGTTTCTATTCTTGTGTCTTGCCTGTCTGTGTGGGTGAGGGGAGGGAAGTCTTGAGATTCTTTGGTTGGTTGGATGACTCAGTGACTAATGACTCTTTGGCAGTTTCTTGATTGGGGTATTGTTTACTTAATTGTTGGTCAAGAAACCCACACAGAAAGGCAAGACACCAGAATATCAACAGCACTCCTTGATAGCACTGATGATGTTACCTAGTTAGGGTAACAAAACATCTGCCAGGACATTTCCAAAAGTAATACCTTCAGGACAGGGGTGGGATCTTCCCGGTTCCGCCTGAATCGGGCGAACCAGTAGCTCCAACGAATGGTAACTCCAAAAATCAATGTTTGGGCAGTTTTTGGGCCCTCCCACTCGCCCATGCTCTTTGGTGCTCTTTATTCACTCAGCTAATTGGCACGGCAGAGCAGATTGCCAAGCTAAAGCAGCTGAGAGGCACTTTAGCTGGGGTTGTCCTAGCTGCGCACACACAAGTGCAATCACCAAACCAGTAGACAGATCGGTAGGATCCCACCTCTGCTTCAGTGCGAGTAGGAAGAGCATATATTCTTTACTCTAAGAACAGGACACCAAGGTTCCCTCAGTTAAAGCATTGCCCAATCTGAACCCAGTATGAAATACTAGCCCATGAGAAATATCTGCAGTTAAGAAACACAGCACTTGAGAGTAAAGAGGACTTCTCAACAGATGGTCAGGTTTTTTTTTATTAGTACTGAGTTCCTGCCTTTGTACAGCTCTGATTTAATTTTACCTCTTTGTTAACCTTCTGTTTGTGTGCTATATAGATACCCGAGGCCAGTGTTTCTCAACATCAGCAATGATAATATTTGTGGATTTCAACTCCTAAAATTCTGAGGAATTCTGGGAATTGAAGTCCATCCATCTCAAAGTTGCTAAATGAGGTTGAAAAGCATTGTTTTAGGCTGTCCACTGCCTAACAAGATAGCTCATAACTCCTATCCCAGCATTGTCTCTTCTACCTTGTTTTTTTCAGCTCTCTCTCTCTCTCTCTCTCCCTCCCTCTCCGGGAACCAGGCTATTCACAGCTTAATAGTTTTCTCTATCTTGTCCTACTTTCAGGTGCTATGTAGAATGAATTGATGCCCTCTTCCCTCTGGCAGTCCTTGTTCTTGTTCAGGATTTAGTGCCTATGAATTTGGTTCCATATTGTTGGAAATATGGGGTGGGGGAATTTTATGCTACTTATGGTCCCTGGTTGCTGATTTGCACGTTACCTATAAAATCCGATGCTGGTTATAATCAGTGATTAACTGTCAAAGGATAATTGAGACAGATGTGCCTAGAGGTTTGTCTGCACATTAGGAACTCTTGTCTACTTGGATCCTGTAACTCTTAAGTGTTGGAGGAGATATAGTAACACAAGGTCAAACTATGGTAAACAAACACTGAATTTGAAAGTTCTTACCATTTTGCAAATGATCTAGGGTTTGTGATGGATAGGGAACCAAATCAGATGATATGTTCTTCAGAATTTAGTTCTATGTATTTATTCAGTGTGTAATATATATATGTATATGTATCATTACATACTGAATATATATATTATATTATATATATATATTGTATGTGTGTACGGTATGTTTATTGAAAGGTAAAATACACAATCTGAGATGAAAGGGGAAAACAAGGTCTGTAAAGCACTTTGCACTTGACGGAAATAAGGTGCTTTGGAGTGTCAGGGCATGCAAATATAGAATAATTTTGCCACTCCTTAAAGCAGCCATTGAGCAATCCCAGGAGAAAATATATAAGATTGATATGTTGCAGAAAAGTACTATCTTTCTGACCAAGGCTCTTGGAAGCATTGACCCCAAAGTTGTAAATCTATATAAAATGATATGAAAGCATGCTATGGAAGCTTTAAAAAGGGTTCTGAACATTTTATAGAATTTCATCTAATATTACATGGATGGGAAGAAAAGGAAATGCAAGCTATCTTAAGCCAAATGGACCAAGACTTTTAGTTTTACCCCCTTTAATTAATTAGTTGGTTGGTTACTTCAGTAGTTTCTGTGCTTCCTCCTTCTAATATGGGAGTTTGTATGTGCAAACAGATACAAACAAATAGGTACACATGCATATATAAATTCTTTGTGCCACAAAACTAGGGCTTCTACTCAGTGGTGGAATTCAAAATTTGTTACTACCAGTTCTGTGGGCATGGCTTATTTGGTGGGTGTGGCTTGGCAGCCAC
>JAOYMU010000098.1:69271138-69281624 GCA_025802295.1 Psammodynastes pulverulentus
ATCATTGGGGTGGGTCGGGGTAGAGAAGTACAGCTGTGTGTCATCAGCGTACAGATGGTACTCTACACCGAAACCACCGATGATCTCGCCCAGCGGCTTCATGCAAGAAGGAAAGGATAGACAATTCTGTAATCCTTAAACTCAGGTAATAGGAAGAACAGAAGACACAGTTTAAAAAAACAATCTGGAGGCGCGTGGTGCTTCTCCAAGGCAACGCAATTCAAGTAACTGCTAGAGCAAAGAAGAAAGGTGACATGGAGAGGCTGTTTCTATGCTGTTAGGTGTAGAAAACAGGAATTTTAGATTTCTTTCACAATGGAGGAAGAAACTGGATCTGCTGTGAACCTTAACATAGAAGAGCTAGAAGGGCTCAAGGAAGTGACAAGGAGTATTCTAATAATGTTCTTCTTAGTATATTCTAATTTGTACCTGCCATGTGATACTCCTGCTCTAAATCAAGGTCATATTGCTCTAAATCAAAATAATCATCCTGTGTATGTTTAGTTGAAGGGTATTCTGCTCAAATATCAATAGCAGTAGCACTTAGACTTATATACCACTTCATAGGGCTTTACAGCCCTCTCTAAGTGGTCAGCATATTGCCCCCAACAATCTGGGCCCTCATTTTATCGACCTTGGAAGGATGGAAGGCTGAGTCAACCTTAAGCTGGTCAGGATCGAACTCCTGGCAGTCAGCAGAAGTAGCCTGCAGTACTGCATTTTAACCACCGTAGCTCAAATAAAGAGCTTAGAAGGGAGAGAAGAAAGGCAGCAACAGAGCATAAAGAGGAGCAGCAACAGTGAAAAATGACTTAGAATTTGGGGGAAGAAAATCAGGGAATAAGCAGGTGGCATCAAGGAAGAGCAAAAGAGGAGAAAAAAGATGCAAAGGGGAGCATTGCTGAGTGTGGGATATGTGATCCTTTTCCATAGTTTATTCCTGCAAGAGAAAAGTATGTCCAGATGTGTTTTACCCTTCCATTTATATGTAAGTGGTCTTGCCTTTCAAATGTTGCCTTAACAATTAATTCCTTGAGCCTCTTGCACAGTCTTGTTTCCAACAACAGAGAATATTCTGGTTTAGGTAGCCAAGAATGCAGATGTAGCTCAGATGAGTTGCTGGTGCTATTTTCCAGCTTGGCTGACAAGTGTTTAGATTTTGCTTACAGATTAGCATGGGAGATAAGAGGAGCCATTGTAGGGTGTAATTTAGAAGACAGGTGCCTTTAGAGAGGATGTGAGAAAGAAATATTAATAGGTAGCTTTCACTATGCTCGAGATGTATGACAGGCTGCCAGAAGCCGGCATTCAAATGAGATTCTGCCAGTCAAGTTTATAAAGCCATAATAGGAATTATAATAGGACAAAGAACAATAATTCATTTCTATAAAGCATGTCCAAAACATCACATATTATTTTAAGTAACACTGCTGTGCAGTAAATGGAAACCGGTTACTGAAGGTATTGAAAAAAGAAAGAAAAACCTTCAGAGCCAGATGTATGCATAAGTATTTGTGCACTTTAAATATTTTTTTCTTTTTTCAGCAATGAGATAGAGGCTTGCTGGACAGTATGTCATAGACTTTTCCTCGAAAGACAGAGGTGCTGGAGAGGCCATGAGATAATAGTAGTGGTGAAGAGAAGCAGAATGAATTATCATTCATTCGTCCATAAGGCTCTGATTGTTTGCAGATATGGTATGCTAGCTTAATCCCGATGTTGGATGCTGCACTTCATATTTTTCAACCTGCAGTTTAGTCTCATACACTTCCTTAGACTATTTTTGCACAAAGCAAGCTGTACAACCAATATCATTCCTGACTTCGGATAGCCAGAAGCCAGTGGTGGGATTCAAATTTTTTTACTACCGCTTCTGTGGGCGTGGCTTGGTGGACATGGCAGGGGAAGAATACTACAAAATCTCCATTCCCATCCCACTCCAGGGCAGGGATACTGTAAAATCTCCATTCTCTCCCCACTCCTGGGGGAAGGTTACTGCAAAATCCCATTCCCTCTCCACCCTACTAACCTGCTTTCCAGCTCTGTTCTCCTGTGCAGGGAAACAAAAGAAAACCCAGCCGATCAGCTGGGATTCGTGAGGCAGAGAATAGATGTGGGCGGGGCCAGTCAGAGGTGGCATTTTCCAGTTCTCCAAACTATTCAAAAATTCCGCTACCGGTTCTCAAGAACTGGTCAGAACCTACTGAATACCACCTCTGCCAGAAGCACTAGAAGAGATATACAATATTTTGATAGTGGAGGGCTACCTTTCTCAAGAAAGCCAGCATTGTATGGGTAGTTAAAGTTCTAGATGAAGAATTTGGAGATCTGAGTTCCAGTCTATTTTCAGCCTTGGAAGCTCCCTAACTAACTTTCACTGTTGCTAGAAGATTGTAGGAAAACTTGGAGGAGGGAATCCTCTGGATACTGCTTTCATCTTCTGAGGGAAAGACAGGATACAAATCTAGTCATAATTTTGCCTCCCAAGGGCGGCAGTGGGTTGCCTTGTCTGGCAGAAGAGAAATGGTGGGTCAGTATTGACTCATAGGGTTCAGCCTGCATGTATTAAACTAGCACTTCTTTTAGAGTTTTAGTCTTTTGTTCACTGCATTACATCACTTTGTCCTTGACTATTAATCTGCCTTTTTATCATGGGTTACCTTCTGCAAATTTAATTCCATAGGAAGTAGGAATCTGTAGAATTTGTTCTTCCAAAGATTATAACAATCCTATCTTTATCAAACTGATCTATCCTAAAAGAAAAAAAATGTTCTCCTGGTTTATCAGTAAATCACAGCTAGAACTTAACATGAAACCTGATTAATGCTTGCTTTGTAGTAGCTTGTTTATAGCGTCCTGCTTGTTTAATATCCATTGCCAATCATTTCTTCTTGGAAGAATAAAGAACATGTTAGGAATATTGCATATGATCTTGCCAGAGTTAAGTGTTTTTAGCATTAGCAAAAATAACATTTCAAATACTTGCCATGTATATAATACAAGCTATAAAAGCCTAGATACTTTAAAGATCTATTTTTTAAAGAAGGATTATGCAGATACCTCATTGTTCTGTCAAGGTTGTTAAACCTGTGTTTGTTTGAACTGTGAAATATAAGCCCCATTAAATGGCTTGAGTGGGAAAACTGGTTTAGCCCAATTATATTCAAGGTTTAAGGAGGCATGAAATGTAATTTAACTTTAGCAATAGCTTGTATCCAAAGAGGCATAAATTCTCATTCCTGCCTCTCTTCTTCTTCTTCTACCATGAAAGATGCAATTGGTTGAGAACTACTTCATGCTGCAGATAGTAATTGCTTTGCAGGGACATTTTTTGAGACTATTGTGGTAAACACTGAAATGAAATGTTGGCATATATAAGAAAATTATTCTGCTCAATGCATAACATTCTTTTGTCCTAGACAATTAGCTGCCTTTTAGTCACAAGTTACCTTCTGCAAATTTAATTCCATACAGAACCTGTAGAACTTGTTCTTCCAAAGATTGTAACAAGCCCATCTTTATCCAACTGATATGTCCTGCAATCCCAGACCATTATCCATCCTCCCACAACGTCTTTTATGAAGTTTCTAAGGCTTCTCCAAAAATTCTGGCAAAATTTTCATTTTTAATCTGTCACAAAGAAAAAATCCTGAAGCACCAAATGTACCTGAAACCAAATTTAGTTTTTGTCCCATACCTACCACATTTCTGAAGCGATACTCAAAATCAAACAGACCTCAACCTAAAAAGGCTACTAGAACAGACAATTCAGCAAAGCCAGTTGTACTTTTGGGGTGTAATTAATTTCTAATAAATGCTTAAATATCAAATGGAGGCAACAAAACCTAGAAATTAATCAAATCTACATAAAGTTGGAGACATTATAAACTTTGCAACTCCTTCCCTGCATATGTACTTTCACATACCTTTTACAAGGCTTCTTTCAAACTGCTTTGTCACCTTGTGAGTCTTTTTATAATCCTTATTACATTGTTTCAGAGATGTGGATGTGGTCAATGACACTTGGTACTTGTCAGGCTCTCTAAACTAAATATAAGTATTTAATATTAATATTTATTTTAAATTAAAATAATTGTTCAGGTGGTACTTAGATAACAACCCTAATTGGGACTGGAAACTCTGTTGCTAAGCAATGCAGCTGTAAAATGAAAAATCACATGACCACATTAACTTACGATGGCAGTTCCAGTCATTAAGTGAATCATGCATGGTCATTAAATATGATGTCACATGATTGTGGAAACCTGTGGTTTCCGACAAGCAAAGTCAATGGAGAAGCCAGTAGGAAGTTGAAAATTGTAGTCACAGTAAGCTGACAGCTGACTTTATTCAAATTTCTTTCTCGTATCGAAATGAAACTCAATGGAGTTTGATTGGATAAGGGGGGAAAAGTATATTTCCTAAGCGCTATTTATCATAGGAGAGGCCCCTCTGCCAGAAGGCTCACTATGCAAAGAAAGAAAAGAGTTGATGAATTGAAAAAAGAGCTGAGATGGGAAGCAGAAACAGAGAAAGAAAGCCTTCCAAGTCTTGAATTGCCGGCGACCATAATATATGTTCAGTGTCAGAGTAGCGTGCCATAATGACTCCACTCTGCTGCATTCAAGGAATTCAAAATCTTTTAATATTCTTTGGAAGCATTACCTGAAACGCTCACACAGAAAGGGAGGCAATTGAAGTATCTCCAATCAGAAGTGGCCCAGAACACTTGGAAGCCTTCTGTCACTCAGAAGAAAAAGGAAGAAGGGGACAACCTGAGTGACGTCAGGTCACTGCCCCTTTTTTACAAGCTCATGCCCCAATGTGCTCGCAAGGTGGGCTTGGGAAGAGGTGGGAATGCCGAAATTCTTACTTATGCTGCTGAAACCACATCCCAGGCAAGCCAACTGAGTGGCAAGAGATTCTGACTGCCATGGTTGGTATGAACAGTGACTCTTACACTTCCTGGCCTTCGTGCCTTGTGGGTTTGAAACTACCGCTGTTTTTCCTGAAAGTCATTTCTTTGCTCTGGTCTCGTATTATGATTGTCTCAGATATTCATCAGTATAGGAGGAAATATGCCACTCTCTCCCCAATGCAAAATCGCTCATTTGCGTTTTTGGAGTTAGCAGAAAAGAACTGTGGTCATGGAGATAAAGGTAGTTCTTGACTTACAACAGTTCATTTAGTGACCGTTCAAAGTTACAATGGCACTGGAAAAAGTGACTTATGAATATTTTTCACACTTATGACCCATGGTTACATGATCAAAATTCAGATGCTTGGCAACTGACTCATATTTATGACAGTTGCAGTGTCCGGGGTTGTGTGATCCCCTTTTGCAACCTTCTGACAAGCAAAGTCAATGGGGAAACCAGTTTCACTTAATAACCATGTTACTAATTTACCAACTGCAGTGATTCACTTAACAATTGTGGCAAGGAAGGTCGTAAAAGGGAGCAAAATTCACTTAATAAATGTCTCATTTAACAACAGATATTTTGGGCTCTATTGTGGTCATAAATCAAGGTCTACCTGTATATAATAGCAAGTTCCTATGGAAAAAGATGGTGATATTCCACATTTACCTAAAAGTCAACATGATAGTGGCTGTTTTGCTTGAATTTCTGTTTAAGTCACGTGGACTTCAATTCCCAGAATTCTACAATCATATAGCGAATAGGAAGGAAATTTTAAAGAACAAAAATCTGCATTCAGAGGCAAGAAAGTGAATCCTCTCTCTTCCAAAGCTGACAGTTGTTTTCCCAGTGGACATTTCCACTAGTGCAGTGTTTCTCAAACTTGGCAACTTCAAGATGTGTGGACTTCAACCTCCAGAATTCCTCAGCCAGCATGTTAGAAGTTGTAGAATTCTGGGAATTGAAGTCCACGTGACTTAAAGTTGCTAATTTTGAAAAGTGCTGCAATGATGGAATCCTGCAGTGGAAAGTTTGGGAAATAGATCTTTTAGCAAATCATTTGTCTTCCCCGTGTGTCATTTTGGTTCTCAAAATTGGGTCCCTTCTTTTAAACCAGAGGTGTACTTTAAAGGTACAGCTGTGCCACTACCACTATATGCAATTTGAGTTTTGATACCATACAACACACACACTATTCCCTAATCTCTGCAACACTATTTTGAAGTTAAGTGCGTGAACGTCTTGGGTTCCAGTCAGCCTCGAAAGGTTTTAGATCAACATTAGTCATCTACTTGACCAGCAGAATAATAACAATGGAATTGCTTGATGCTGATAAAAACAGAGAAGGGGTTCAGCCCAGCCAGAGCTGCAAAGTACCACAGTTGTCAAGCCTTCATCAAAGCCAACTTCCAGACAGATAAAGAAGAAGAACATGGAAGAACTGCTGGCCAGTTTGAAGGAAAAGATGGGGACGAGAAAAGACTGCTAGTTGTCCCAGTCTTTCTTCTTTCAATCAGCATTTATTTTCTTCCACCTCTTATTCACTCCATTGCCCCTTGGTCTACTGATTTTCCTTTCCTTTCAGTTACATTGCAGTTGGCACTAAGCAAAGCCTTGCTCGTACCCAGGAACAATAAGCTATGGTAAGGCAACATTTATGACGATCGAAAACGGATGCGCTTTAGTTGACCCTGATATCAGATAAACTGCTGCAGAGCAAGAACAAAGCTAATTCTGCTCTTCAGCTATACAAACCTACAGTATACGAACCTACAGTAATGTGAAAGTATAATGTGAAGTAATGGTTTCTGGTGCAAAGTTATAGGTGGAGAGGCCTCCGTACTTCTTTCAGTGGCGTATTCCTCTGTTTGTGCTTCAGAAATTTACATTACTGTGTAGAATTCCCCCAGGGCTGGGAGGAAATATATTGAAATTTGCACTGTACCAACGCAAGACAGTTGGGCTACCTACTCTGACTGACAGAAGCTCTCCAGAGTTTCAGACATAGAGTCTTTCCTACTTCACTTTAGATGTCCTGGAGTTTAGCATTGGACTCTTGTGTATGCTCTGTAGCTGAGTTATGGTTCTTCCTTCTGGGCATGACAGTGCTGCATCTATGCATACGTATGCTCACTGGTGATAGTAGTATATTTCAGTTGCCAAACACTAATCCAGTTAGTTCACTGAAGTCAGTCAATTTTAACATTTCAATCTCAGGACATTTTGTATCTAGACAACTTTTTATTTCATTTTGTTTAGAGAATGCTAAATGCCCCAGGTTACAGAAGCAATAGAGTGAATTAATGAAGCCATTTACTATCGCTTAGAGACCCTGGCTCAAATTCTACTTAATTTGTAAATTAAATATATGTCAGAAAAATGTGCATCTTAACTCAGATTTAATGCATATCACACCATCTCTGTGTTCTTGAGTACAATTTATTGCAGACATTCTGACTATATCAGCTTTATAGAGATCCGTAAAAATAATGCTGTCATTTTGAATTGACAGGTAGCATTATCCTTTGATTTAAATCTTCTAATAAACCAAGTCTTGTAATCCTATCCATGTCAGAAGTAAATTCCATGTGGTCAGTAAATGTTATTCCCAGATAAGAAGATAATAACCTAAGAAAGGTATAATTATAATCACCTACAGTCATTTCACTATTTTTTAAAGGGAGTTTTGGGACTGGTCTAGGTACATACTTGAAAAGATGAGAGTTTTCTGAATGCCTTTGCATGGGCTTCCTAGCTGCATTGTGGGATGAAATACTGACTAGTTGGCCTCTGTTTGATGCAAGAATGGGACAATTCACTGAAGCCAACTTGCCATGGCCAGCTCACTGTAGGACAACTCACCATGGGACAATTAAACAACTACAAAAGTTAAATTAATTTTGACAGAACCGTGGCCAATAATAATAAAATAAAGAAAATCAATCCAGAAATACAAGAGTTATGATAATTTCAACAAAAGCATGGTTACCAATAATGAAAGTGACTGAAACAATAAATACAATGTTGAGTTGTCATCCCACGGCGAGTTGGCTGCGGCAAATTGGTTGTGGTGAGTTGGCTATGGTGAATTGTCCTGGTCCCATCTGATGCAGTAGAACTATTCTCATGTTCAAAAACAGAACACACACCAAAGCAGCAGGATTGCCTTTTTTCATTTTGCCAATGAACTCACATGTGATACACAAACTAACTTTTTGCAAAAGTAAAAGTAAAACCTTTTGCAAAAAGTAGAACTAGCTAGTATTTTGCTAATATTTTAATATTAAATATTAATATTATATAATACTTAAAAGCTGTATGTATGTAGTTGTTTTTAAATCTCACAATATCATTACTTTCATACTATTGAATATTGTTGAGCAGTAATGGTAGCTGTATCAGCCATACATTCGGCTAGTTCCCCTTTAAACGCATCCAAATTGATGGCCATTATAAATTCCATACCCCAATACAGTTGTGTTCAGTTTAAAGAAGTGCTGTTTTTTTTTTCCAATCAGCCATTGTTCAGCATTATTGGATTATTCCAAGTTCTAATTAAGTGTACAGAGGAAAGGGGAAGAAAATCTTCCTATACACTTTTTGCTCCCTGAATAATTTTATAAACTGAAATTGTCACAGCCTAAATTTATCTTATACTGTATTTCCTTGACCAACAAATAATCTTCTGTTCTTGTCCATTCTTGCAACATTTGCAGCTTTTTAAATATAACAAAACCATAAACATTACAAATAGTCCTTGTTTAGCAACCACAGTTGGGGCTAGCAATTCAGTTGTTGAGCAAAGTGGTCACTGAGTAAAACATCACAATTTTAGAATCTTTTTACAGACCGCAAAGGTTGCAAATGTGAAGACTGGTTGCAAAGTTACTTTTTCATTAAGTAGTGCAGTGGCTAAACAAGACAGTTGCTAAATGAGGACTACCTGTATTACTATGTAGCTGCCCCATCACAAGTCTATGCAGATCTGTTTCTCCTCCGGCAATTGGAAAAATGCAGTTACTGCTCCCTTGTAGAATGGGAAAGATAGCAAGAGTAAATATGAAAAGTATAACAAGATTACTTTGTATGTGAGCCTGGGATGGTGTTTGGCAGAATTGTGGTTGACAGGTTGACAGTGGCCAAAATTTGGGAAATATAATGTGGCTTTATATTGGCTAGACTAATGCAGAACATATTTCTGTTCATCAGCAGATAACTGAAAAGTCAATAAATATGAGAAAGTTCATTTTACATTTATTGATTTTGAGACCATGCATGATAAAGTAAATAGGCTTAAAAATGTTTTGCATTAGTACGGACGGGTAAGTTGGCGCTGAGTGTAATACGGGTCACAAATGATAGAAACAAAGCGAGTGTCAGAACAAATGGGAAATTTAATGAATGGTTCAACACTGATCTGGGACAAACATGTATGCTTAATGCCCTCTTATTTATTTAATGTATTTATGGATAACTCTGAGGGATCTTGTAATATTAGAGGTGTACTGAGTAAATGAACATAACTACATTTCTATGCACTTTAGCATGCAGGTGATGCCACGTTGTTGGCTGAAAAGATGAATGATTTGCAATGAATGTTAGAGAAAGTGAATGACACCACAAGGAACGGCGATATGAAAATTAATGTATCAAAGTTGGGTTCGACGAGGAAAATGGAATGAGGAATTGCAAGCTATACCTACGTAATGAAAAGTTAGGACAAGTAGCTTAGTAGAATGATTACTAAAGATGCAAAAATTATCAAGTAATTTTAAGATGCATAAATGCTGGGAGAAAGTAGTTGATAATACATTGCCTTCTGCGAAGAATTAATATTTGTCAAAAGAAGCCAAAAACCCTGAACAGGTAGTCCTCGACATACGACCACAATTGAGCCCGAAATTTCTATTGCTAAGTGAAATATTTGTTAAGTGAGTTTTGCCCCATTTTATGACTCATTCTTGCCACAGTTGTTACGAGGCAAGTTAGTAACACGGTTGTTAAGTCAATCTGGCTTCCCCATTGACTTTGCTTGTCAGAAGGTTGCAAAAGTTGATCACATGATCATGGGACACTGCAACCATCATAAAGATGAACCAGTTGCCAAACGTCTTAATTTTGATCACATGACTGCAGGGATACTGCAATGGTCGTAAGTGTGAAAAATGATCATGTCACTTTTTTCAGTGCCTTTGCAACTTTGAACAGTCACTAAATGAACTGTTGTAAGTTGAGGAGGACTATCTGTATTATAAGAAAAGGCACTGGCCCACTTTGCTGTATGGAAGGGAAATTAGTATATCAGTAGCAGCATAAAAAGTAATATAGAAGGAATGGTGTACATAAGAAGTGTATATAAAAAACATGGATTGAATACAAAAGAAGGTAATAATATTAAAACAGTACATTGAGGTGGTTTGGTCACCTAGAGCAGTGTTTTCTCAACCTTTATTTCACCATGGACCCCCCCCCCTTTAAATGACTTTAAATGACCGACATCACTCAAGATTTAAATCATAACTTTTTTCCAAGTCTTTGTGGACCCCATGTGATGGCATCGAGAACTC
>JAOYMU010000098.1:69311738-69327829 GCA_025802295.1 Psammodynastes pulverulentus
TAATTCTTTCTCTAACGAGGCAGGTATTTGAAGATCAATGTGCTTTGCATTTTTCTGCTTGTAAAAAGGAGTCAATAGATTCAACTTTTGGGATTGTTCAAGTGAAGCATACAAGAATTCCCGGATACGTTCTCTGGTAGAATGATGGGGGGGGGGGAGCCCACATTTTCCTGTTCTGGGCCATCAAGGCTTTCCCTTTATAAATGAGGAAGATATCGCATCCATGTGCTTATCCAGAACACTAAAGGGGAGGGGACATGAAAATCCTGGGAACAAAAGGAAGCCTAAACACTTGGAACCAAAACTTTCCATTAATATTAGACCGCTTGCAACCTTGTCCTCTTTTCATAAGACTGGCCAGGACACGGTCACATTAGTGGTTTTGCCTCATTTAAAGGAGAGATAACAGGACAAAAAGTATAAATTTATGGCAAGCAATGGCTTTCAGAAGTAGCCTCTTTTTTTCTTTTTCTTTTTAAAGAAAAATGATTTAAAAAATAGTAGATGGGTCATTTTTCTATAAAAAGAAACAAAACTAACAAGCCTACATTCTGGTACCAAAAGAAACATTTTGTCCAAGATGCTCTGATGTGAAGCTACCCATTACTAAATATTGAGCAATTCAGTTCAAAGATCTGGCACAACCCCAACCATTGTCTAAATCAGCCTTCCCAAATCTGGCTCCCACGTTTGAAAAGTGGCAGTTTGGGAAAGGCTAATTTAAATGTAGAACTTCTGACTTCACTTACTCTCACAAGTGCTCCCATGAAGAAAGAATAAAAGTGATGTGTTTTGTGGAAAGTAATGTCTTTGCTGAATGCCAAAATAATGGAGCATATAATCCTCTTTAGAGAAGTGCTCAGACAGGATTCTATCAAGGGCAATCATCCCTCAAGGTTTGTCATCCAAATCTGGTATTCTTACTTTTATTTACTCATCCCATTTTTATGGTCATTCATCTCGGAGTCAGGACAAAAATGAAATTCTTACAAGGAAGTCAGGGATGGAGTATCAAACATAGTTAGGATCCAGGGAAGGCTATGGATGTTTGTAAAGGGTTCCTCCTACTCTTCCATTTTAGTTCTTCTCACTGCATCATAAAGTACTGTTGAATCTCTTAAGCATTTTAAAATACCTTGTCAAACACTGCACCGTTCCTGTTAGAACGTTATACACCCAACTGCATGGAAAGAGATTACAGGAGAATTCTATGATCCATATCATGCACATATTCCCTTGATGGTCCTGCTGCAATGTAGTCATTCACACTGTGCTTCATCATGCATAACTGGGTCCAGATTGTCTCAGATTATCCTTTTTCTTTCAAGGGTCCCCCGGAGAGTAGCATACAGAAGCACTCAGGGACTATGAAGCTGTTCAATTATTGGACTAGGAGTTTGAAAATCACTCGCATTTACTTTTCCTTATTATCCTGTGATAATGCTCAAACTTGAAATACAGGACTCAATCCTTTTCCATGGGCTGGCTAAAAATAGGGCTTAACCTTTACATTTATTAAAAAGATTCTTCTTAACATCAGGCACATTCAACAGAGATAATTTACAAATCAATGGGCATTTCTGCTACCATTGAATGGTACCTTTCCACTCAGGGCCAAAAATCTGCTCCACAGGGTATCAGATTACAACAGAGATGAGGACAAACAATATTATCCTTCAGTCTACTAAAGGTCTTCAGCTTTCTTGTTGCTTCCAAGAATGGTCTAGATAAGCCTTGTAGATACTCTAGGAAGCAAAATTAATAATAAATCTGAAAAATCAGGAAGGAAGAAAAAACCCAGGTTGAGAAAAATTATACTCCTCCAAAACATCCAAGATAGAAGATTTCTTGTATACTAGAACATCAGCCTGGAATACTTCACAGGTTGGTGCTTTCCAGGTACTTCAGAATTACAACTCTTAGAAGACCATGGAATCTAGCCATTCAAGTTGTTGGACTCTCAACCTAACTGGAGCTGCCATACTGCAGAAGATGCCTAAAAAAATGGGGGCCAGGAGGGATCTGATATAGGTCATATGTCTTAAGAGTCGTAAGGAGGCAGAGGGTAATCCCAGAGACTATGACTATGGTTCTTAAAACTATAAATGTGGTTTCTAAGAGAAACCTGTCAACCTATCACCTAAGTGAAAAACTACTCTTGCATGGCAGTATTATAAAAACAGACTCATCATTTCAAATGGCTCATGGTTGTAGTAATTGTGTTACATTCCACTATACTGGCTTTGTTTGTTTAAGAATTGCAGGGAATTTGATGAAAATTGGTGAAACTCAAGATTTTTCAGAGTTTCAATATTGTGTCAAGTTCGCATGCTACCATACTTTATATAGAGAAACCTGTTAGCTTTTGCTTATTTCTTGAATTTATACCCCAAATAACACAACCTCACTAACAGTACAAAAAAGGGGGGAGGCAGGATATAGCAATAGTAATAGAACTTAGACTTATATACCGCTTTACAGTGCTTTACAGCCCTCTCTAAGCAGTTTACAGAGTCAGCCTATTGGCCCCAACAATCTGGGTCCTCATTTTATCCACCTCGGAAGGATAGAAGGCTGAGTCAACCTTGAGTCTGGTGAGATTTGAACTGCCAAACTGCAGGCAGGTAGCAGAAGTAGCCTGCAGTACTGTACTCTAACCATTGTGCCATTGTGGCTCATATAATTGGTATATAGTACAACTTGCTCAATTAGAAACATGATAAAAATGCTCTATGGTTGGTGAGAAAAGGTTAAGAGGAACAAGCTTTCTTGTTCTGCCTATGATGGCTATATCTGTTTCTTTACTGTTGAAAATTGTTATCTGGACTACCTTTGCACCAGAAATTCTAATTTATAATCACACAAATGAATTATTCTTGGTCTTTATCCAAGTACAATCCCAACATATTTGGGGGGCAGCTTGGCTGATTTCCTGAATCCCTGCAACAGTGCATCGGAGATCTTCAAGAAGTGTATTATGGAGAGACATGGATGGTTTTGCTGGCTGTCTTAGAAAATGTGAGAAAACAATATGCCATGATTCCTCGTTAAAAACAGGCACCCATAAAGAGTCCCCAAATCATGACAACTCACAATCAATACTAAGTTCATTGAAGCAAGAAAACATTTCTCATCCTAGTTACAACCCCAACAGCTCAGCCTCAGCATTCAATATTTCCGATAACAAGGCTAGGTGAACCTGTGATCTAAATCTCTGAAAATGAAGAAACCAAATTTTTCCCTTTGAGTTTGTTGGGCCAGTTTCTTCAAATCTCACATCAGGAGTGGGTTTCTAAACGACCCGAGATTGCCAGTTCAAATTAGTGAGCTTAACAGTCAACACGTTACATTGGTGAAAGAAGTTAATTGTAGGATTTCTCTTATGGTGTCCATATTCATCTCCTAAAAGATGGAAATTTGGTTTCAATGTATCAGGGAAAATGAACTCTAATAAATGAAACCTTCTCCCAGCTTGGATTGGTTGACTGACTGACTGACTGATTGATTTGATCTGCACATTGAAAAAAATGTTTTTCAGAGAACTGTAGTTAACCATAAAAGAAAAGCCATTGAATGAAATAAAAAAACAATCAATGCTACAATACAGAACGTTACCGCAAAACCTTGTGAAAATAAAATAAAAAATAACCAATTCTAAAATACAGATCATTACCGCAAAGCCTTGTGAAAACACAGGAACTTTGTTTTCTTTTATGCTAATCTTGAAACATAATAAAGAATAAGAACAAATATAGAAAACGTATTCAAAATCTTATTTTACCATCACTGAAATTTCTCTATTTCATAACATCTTGTATAGTTTTTCTAGCCAGTTTGCTGAACCGTTTCCGAATGAGAGTCCTGAAATAAAAATTAATTTCACAAGGCATAAACTGGAGATAATCTATGGGGTTTGTTCCTTCAAAATATGATCACACCCACATGTCCATCACATCATTCCACATCAAAATTTAATGCTCATCTACCTTCTTGAAACTGATAGGGCAACGTCATACAACAGTATATCCTGAAATAAAAATAAATGAAGATCATATGTCTTAATTATACTTCTTTGATTTCTATTACAAAAAGAAGGAAAGAACTTTCATCGGTGGTTGTAGACAGTAGAGACATGAAAGAAAGAGAAGTGCTAGATAATTGAGAGAGATAGATGATAAATATTAAATTTTTGAATAGGTAACAAGGAATAGTGAAAATGGGTGGCCCTGCTCTTCATGCAGCCAAAACTATCTGAATGATTTTTCCCCCCAATAGCAGGCCTCTATTAAATTAGGGAATTTATCCACATGTTTCTCTAATATGATTCTGCCCTATCCTGTGCAGCTGGGTCTCTAGGACAACTTGCCATATCTGACTTGCCACAGCCAACTTGTCGAAGCCAACTTGCCATGGCCAACTTGTCCCAGTCAACTTGCCACAGGACAACTCACCATGACCAACTCACTACAGGACAACTTGCTGCATGCAAGAATTACATTAATATTGAGGAAATAGCACTATCACTTAGAGGTCGGTAAAAATGAGGACCCAGATTGTTGGGGGCAATAGACTGATTCTAAAACCGCTTAGCGAGTACTGTAAAGCACTGTGAAGCGGTATATAAGTCCAAGTGCTATTGCTATGGCTATGCAAATTGGATTATCCTAATTTGCAGGGAGCAGGGTGTAGGATAAACCCTTCCTTGCCCAAAGTTTATTTGGGCTACATTTGGTCTGAATCTTAAAGAATACCTGGAAATCTGTCGCAGTTTAAAGGTACCAAGGTTTCAACTGAAAACAGTTTCAAAGGAAACAGAAATTCAGTGGTAGAGTATATGTGCACAGTTTGAAAAATATTTGCTGGCATCCCTCTTTGTTATAAGCCAGCACTCTCCAACCTTTGTGGCTCCGTGGAGCTATAGAAGTGGCAGCAACAGTGGGGGAAAGGGGATGGTTTCACCACTAGGTCCCATGCATACACAAATGAAGCTTTGCACACTCATCTGCCGCTTGTGTGGCCCAGTTCCCAATGGGCCACTGACTATTGGGGACCACCGTTATAAGCAGCCCAATACATTGAAGGGACAAGATATTTGAATCAGAGAGTATTGGACTTTATTCAAATGCTCTCTAACGTTCAGTGTTGACGTTCAACTGCGGGGAGGGGGGGGGGGAGAACCACATAGTTTTTACCAAGTGCCATTCATCTTCCTGGGATGCTAAGCCATGTACAGTATGTTCTGCTGAAGCAAACAGATTATTAGGGTAAATATGCATTTCAATGAAAAGAAATATTCCTTTTGTGTTTCATGAAACAGCAAAATAGGCTTTTTGTCTCCGTCAGCAAGCTTACTCCTTCCTAAAGGGGAAAAATAGTCACAGGTGTTCTCCAGCTTGTGCAGGATCATAATGAAATACTAGACCCCTTTTCCTTCCAAATTCAGACTGCAGTGCCTAAAGGAATAGCTGTGCACCTGACTGCCAAATATAATGAGCTCAGAAATTCCCGGGCAGCATGATATTTACTACAAAAAATGGCAACAACAATAACAATACGAAAACCCTTCAGGAGCCTGTTTTGATGTAATTTTATCAAATGAATCCATAAGTGGAACAAGACCGATAATGGCTTGGTTATTTCAAATCTTAAAATAAGATTAACGAGCAACTTTAGGGAAATTGGGCGCCTGGGTGGGGCATGTATTAGTCAAAGAATTTACAATGGAAGACGCACCATTTCCTGGAAGAAAAAGCAGAGGTTGGTCTAGTTTGTTTTATTCAACTCTTAACATTTTCTCCCATTAATGAAAGGGAAATCTACTGTACCACTATGAGGGCTATTGTAACTGTTTCTTACTCTGGCACCCTATATTGAGAAGGAGGGAGCTTTGAACTTCCAATGACATTCAAAGGTGATATCCAAACCTTCACTTCTCCCTCATATCTCACAATATCTTGTGGCCTCTGAGTCACTCTCTCAGATTGGAGTAGTCATCAATACATACTCTGTTCTTTTCAGGGGTGGTTTAAAAATAGTCCTCAAGGTTACAATAGATTTGAAGCCTTCCCAAATTTGAATTAAAACATTTTGCAAAGTGCTGATGGACCCAATCTAGGCAAGGTAGCTCACATGTTTGGAGCATTTAAAAAAAAAACTACTTCTTACTACTTCTTTCTTGTTATATAAGTGATTTATACTGTAATTGTGACTAGAAACTTTGTAAATAAGTTATACTGGGCTCCTTGTGGGCAAATTAAAATATGGTATGAGTACAGATGATAAGAGTTGGAAAGTGAATGATAGACTATACTCCTGTTTCCATCTTTCATCATCATGAAATATAACTAAACAAAAAATAACTATCATCATTGTGTCTCAGGCAACAACTTTAAAGGAATAATAGGCAATGTTTTTGGATGTTCATTTTAAATACCTCTTTATTACATTCTTTAAAATCTATTCATAATAATTTCAGAAAAACAACCCTCTGTTTATTGTACACAAACTTATTTTTATTCACACCTCATAAGAGCATCTGCAATTAAATATTGACTAGAAGAAAGGAAAGTGGATTTAACTCATGTCTATAATAAAGAATTCTAGTAACTTTTTCACTGTGCCCTCAGATGGGGGATACATAGGCCTTCTCCAATGTAATATTGTCTGTCCTTATGGTTTTCTTGATACAATGTAGGAGAGGTCACTGTGGCCATCTTCTATGAAGTCTAAAAGTATTGTGTTGCCATTTTCATGAAAATGATCATCCACTTCTAACATCTTCCTATGTCACCGCTGTCAAATATAGGTGCCTGCTTGCAATAGCTGGATAGCTGGCTTTGTCTTCATTCTTTGGATGACCCTGTGGGAGTACTTCCTCTTGACATAGAATTCTGATGTCCTTTGATCATCTCTGCCATGAGGAGGCACCAGAGAAGGAACTGGGAAGGGTGTACATTAACTCTACAGTAATGTTCTTACTTTGATTTTTCAGAATAACTAAAAGGCTGGGGACATATTTTGGCCCAAAAGATGAACATGGTTCGAGCCAGTACTTGGAAGAGACTTTAAGCATCAAGCCATCTACTCTCCCCAACATAATTGTTGAGGTTCACCAGCTTATATTTCAAACATATGCAAGAAAGGTCCTCCTTTCAATAATTAAATTTTAAAACATACTCTCCTGACACAGATATTGCTATTTTAAACCCTGACTGCAGCGTGGAGCTGGGATTCAACCTTTCTTTCTTCCCTGACTCAGGAAAGTAAATGCCCTCATTATATTTATGGATGCTTTAAAACTACACCCACTGATTTCAGTACAGGACATTTACATATTTTGGGAGTCTGGGAAGAAGAGCTCTTTTCTTTTACCCAGCCTAAGAAGAGAAGGGACTCAAATGTTAAGGATCAGCCTAACTTTCGGGATCCCTATGAGTTATAGTTGGCTTATGAATTAAAGAACACTGTAGCTGGTTAATTAACAGGAGTATGGCAATAGCAACTGCAATAGCAATAGTACCTAGACTTATATACCACTTCATAGTGCTTTACAGCCATTCCTAAGCAGTTTACAGAATCAGCATATTGCCCCCAACAATCTGGGTCCTTATTTTGTCGACTTCAGAAGGATGGAAGACTGAGTCAACCTTGAGCCAGTCAGAATCGAACTGCTGACAGTGAACAGTGAACTAGCCTATAATATTGCATGGTAACCTTTGCACTACCACGGCCCTAGGGATAATTGTGAGCATGAAAATAAAGTCATTTGGCGGAAATTCTTGCATGGTCAAATTTTCAGAATCAGCACTACTGCCACTTATATTTTTCATTCTACAATTATTCTGCAAAAACAAGCTCTATATGTTTAAACAGAGGCTTGCCACTGTCATGTCGCAAATGGATACATTTAAGATTTAGGTGGTGAACTGTTTTCCCCCCTGCTCATAGTTCTGTCTCAGCTACAAGGATGGACACCAAACTTAAATATTCAGTTTAGTAAATTACTTATCAGCCTGTAAAAACAAGTAACATTGGGGATACTCTAGTTTCATCCCAATATTCTCAAACAATATTTTAAATCAGTCATAATAGCAATGCAAACATTGTCACCATGTATTTGCGAGGTGGTTTGTAAATTACCGTCCATTTATATAGTAATGCCTTACTATATTTCTTTTGTTACATTCACAAAATGTACAATATGAGTAGGTCAAAATGCAAGCCATGAATGAACCATATAATTAATTTAACTGCACTCGGATGAAGAGGCATCAAATGCACTTCAAATGGAGCAGTGTGAGCCACGCTTGACTGTAGAGAATTACATTACTTCAAGGCAAGATTTCTGATCTTGTTCATGCTTTGAAGTTTTAGAAGATGTATCATGAATGGGAGAATAAATTATTGTCTTGAAAAATCATCATTCCTGAAAATAACAGCTCTTCAAGGATGATGCTCCATATATTCTTTCTGGCTGTAACACATAGATACTCAACCAGACTTACAATTGGTGTGAGAAATAATTGCATTCCGGACCAAGACAGTAGGAATTATATGTCCAATAATTATCAACCATCATAGCTAATGGGAATTTGGGGAATTGTAGTTCCAACACTTGGGGAAGATGGTATCTGGGCTGTTCCTTTCCCACACAGTGACTCATTTCCTTACAAACCATTAGAAAAGTGAATTATCCAGCAGCAAAAAAGGAGAGTGCCAAAACAGAATTCAAACAACCATACAAATTTGCATACCCATGACATATGCTACTTTACAAATATTTGCAAATCTACAAATGATTATCATTTAAAGCAGGACTTTCCAATGACTACTCAAGGCTGTGCTCACTGGGGGCTGATCATCCAACCCTGGGTAATGCTGTCTCTTCGCTAGCCATCTCACCTTCAGGACTAGGGATTAATGTGGAGCTCTACAGAGACCCCAAAAGATTAATTGATCCCAACTGACCTTCCATCCTTTAGCAACCACTATTGACCCCCAGACATTTACTGACCCTCTTTTGACCTTCAGCTGTTTATTGACCCCTTGAATAAACCGATTGACCCTTGGGGTCAATACTGACCACTTTGGGAAACCCTGATTCAATGGAAAATTAAGAACTGTTTTACCACAATGAGGACATGCCAGACCAGAGGTATAGGAAGCAATAAGGACTGGACTATAGTAGATACTTTATAATAAGAAGAGACTCCAAGCCATATTCCATGGATAGATTTTAGGTGGGCAGCCACTGAATCCTACTTCTACTTCTACATGCAGATCTGCCCTTAACTATCACAGCTGCTGTACTTAACTATCATAGCTGCTCATGCCATGGACTACAGGACCTCCAAGTTTCCTTCCAACTCTGTTATTCCATTATTCTGATTCGAAATACATGATGGCATTATACAGACAAGATGCAACCTAGTTTTTCTTCTGCAATTTTGAAATAAGCAGTCATTGAAAAGCAGAAGTGCATGGCCAAGGTTAGCTTTGGAGTTCCTGGAGTCTCAGCCTTTGGATATAACGACTGACTGACTGAATGGGCCAAACCCTGTCTAGTCTACAATTCTCGCAGAATTTTTGCAGAAGCCGGCGAAAAGCCCCTGGTTGTACGCATTGTATTGGCAATGCATCCAAAAAGAATCTGTTGAGGAAGCAAAGAATCCTTCCTTCAGGAGTTCAAACAGCCACGTTTTCAGGAGCAGCTGCTTTAACAGCTGTCCCTGGTGGAAGATGCACAGAAAACATTTCTGTTGGGTTTGACAGCCAAGCAAAGAGCCATGTGTGAAATCATATGCCAGTGTATACTATATGTAGGCATTCACACACATGCACTCATATTTATATGGTTTCTCTCTGTGAATTAGATTGAGCCATCAAAGCTCCCTAGCTTATTTATTAAGCCTCCAAAATACAAAAATTAAAATGTGAAATAGGTGATTGAAGTCTCCGAAAGCTTAACTTATTATTTTTCAGAATAAATCATATTTATCTCCCAGTACCAAAAAAAGAGGGGGGGGGAACAGAGACCATCATTTCCATCTCTGCCCAGAGGAATGACATGGCATCAAATTTTTTCAGAGTTGACAAAAATTTAAAAACAGAACACAGCTTTTGGTTGTCAAGGAGTTTTCCTCCTCTCTTGCACGTGGTATTAAATAAATCTTATATTATTAATAAATATTTTTCAAGCATTGCATGGCTAAAGTACTGTACTTTCTTTTCTATGATGGAAAACCACACCAATAAAGCTGCCAGATGTTATATAGTCTTTTTTCAGTCCTGCTTCAAAGCCTACTCAGCAAATTTAAGAATGAATAAACAGAAGGAAAGGCATGCATTTGTCCAAACAAAAGGCATATAAATTGTAAACTGCACCAAGAAGCACAAATAGTGTTGGACAGCCAGTCAGTGGAAGCCTAAGGATCTGAATGAGTTATAAACAGCTTCAAAGCTCTTACCTTCACCTGTCTACAGTGACATTCTTTCATTAAATTGTTATTTGCTGTGATTTACTAGAAAAAGATTCAATAGCATTTTGTGGTTTGGTTTTTGTGTCTGTAAAGTGTTGTATCCAGTCTGTTTCTTTCCAAAACACTGCTTTACATTCAAACCTCTGCCTACTTACATAAATCACCATCAATCGATTGCAAAAGGCAGCATTACTTGGAAAGCTTATATCCTGCAATAAAACCTTTTACCACTCTCACACAACATCTGCCTATCCCAGAACCTTGGAAAGAACCTGTAGGTGGATAAGAATGCTAAATTCTGTCTAAACATCTGTCTGGTTGTGCAACCAAACATAATAACAATAGATTTTATTTATTTTTGTCCATCTTTTAGGGATGCTTCTTAAAAATTATTCTTCAGCAAAGCTGTCCATTAAGGAGACATCATTTTTGTATTCCTCCAGTTTCAAGTTTTCTGTTCTTACATAGAATAGAAAAAATATTAACTGGGACAAAACATGGATCAGTTAAAGGTAGCCGAGTATGTAGGACAATAAAGCTCAGGTCTGGTTTTTTTTTTTGTACAAAATAAAATTAAGATAAAGAGTTTACATGGGATACAGTTGTCTGGCAAAGTCTAATATATTCTTATAATGAGAAAAAATGGCCTACTGGAAATACACAAGCAGGACTGAGGAATTTTTTAAGGACTTAATGGGAACCATTTCTTTTTCCAGTAGTGAGGTTATAATTCTGAGGAAAATTTGGCAGCTCACAGCATAATGATTTTTTAAAATTATCTATGGAGCCTCACCGGATTATGCCACAAAAATTTGGTTCTTTGTTGAAGCATTGGTTAAAAGTATTTTGAAGCAAAATGTGCCTTTGACATTCTTCTTTGACATAGCTGTTAAGAATTAATTCTCTTCCTTATATAGACAAAACATTACCTTCACTTCTGTTGTGACATCACATCACTAGTGTGGCACAATAAGCTATTGGAGGTCAATATTAAAAAGAAAGTTTGTTTGTTTTTTTAAAAAAGCAGTCCACCAGGAATTTAAGTCTGTTTGGATTGGAGATATACAGTTGTAAATTACAGACAACCAAAAGAACAGTTTGTTTTCAAATCATTCATCTTAGTTACCTGAAATACTTCAAAAGAGAAATTACCCGTTTTATTTTTAAGCAAACAGATTTTAAGCTGTTCATATGTGTTAAGTTCTGGGCGAAGAATGGAAGGTGAGGTCAGAGTGATTTCTAACAGCTCTTTATTGAATACTGCCTGTGAGGCAACTGCAACTCCCTGGCTGACCCAACTCCTTTTATAGGAAACTGATCAGCCAAACAACAAATTAGTATTTTCTAGCTCCAATAGAGGACCAGAATGAGAACTTCAACTGACAACTATACATTATATACAATACATACCAGTATGTAAGTTAATTGAATTGTTTAAACAGCCATCATTCAGTCCTGGGATCAAAATTATATGAAAAATATGGAGGCCTCTAATGAAATCTCTATGGGGTCAAATTATATTCCCTGACACTTTCTAAAATCAAACATTCATTTAAAATGAATGGGCCTTGCATATTTGGGAAACTGGTGATGTATAAAAAATATATGTTGGCCTTTATGTACTCTAAAAAAAGGATAGGAGATCTGATGCCAGAAGGAAGGAAGAATAGCAATAGCACTTAGACTTATATACTGTCCCATAGTGCTTTACAGCACTCTGAGTGGTTTACAATGTCAGCATTACTTGCATATTGCCCCCCAACAACCTGGGTCCTCATTTTACTGATCTTGGAAGGATGGAAGGCTGAGTCAACCTTGAGCCCCATCAGGACTGAATTCCAGGCTGCAGGCAGAGTTTGCCTGCAATACTGCATTCTATCCAATGTGCCATCACAGCTCTTAATCCTCAAGAAACTGTAATCCTCAAGAACCTGGAAGAACTTGGTTGGACTGGGGAGAACATCCTGTACACAGAAAGAGAACAAATCATGAATTTGGTTGCTATAATCAGTTCAGGTTTGGTGTTCCTGGAGACTAGCTCTCTGATTCTTCATTTCATTCTAACGATGCCATTTCCTTTTTGCAGATGCACCCCAAATATTTAAGAGACTAATACAATGTGAAAGCTGGTTACCTCCATGGTTCTTGACAACCTTTCCTAAAGCTGAGGTGGTTCATTACCCAGTGAAGACAGGAATGGAGTAAATATTTCTGGTTTGTTTTTAATTTGTGGACTTTCTCATTCTTATCCTTCCTTAATGCAATCTGTCACTGGAGCAAAACTGCCACACCAAGGCTAAATGACGTAGGATATAACGAGGATCATGGTCTAAGTCAGCAGAGCAGCTGCGCTATCCATTTTAATGTATGTTTCTCCTTCTTCTCCCCTCTCCCCTAACTCTGAATCCAAGTTTAAGACCCAATTGCTTTCCATGGAGAAGATCAGGAAGATGAATTTGGGAATTCTACTATACGAAGCCAGAGAGAGGAGCAAAAGAAAGAGCTTTCAGCTGATGGAGAGAACTTATCATAATTCACTCTTATCCATTAGATTTCCAGGGGGTTTAGGCTATGTAGCACCTTGTTAAGGCTTCCCAGGGAATCCTCTTGTCAGGCTAGGCTGCTATTCCCAATGATATATGCACTTCCCTCTTCCTATTAGACTCTGCGCTTCTTCTTCCCCTATCAGAAGGAAATGGCAGATTGATGGTCCGCTTTTGCCAGCTTTAAAAAGGATTGATTGTTTTCACTGGCAAAGTTTGTTAGGGTCTTTTTATTTTGGTCATTTTCATATAGTAACTTGGAGGGAACTTTGGAGATCTTCTAATTCAGGGATCACCAACCACTGATCTGTGGACTGGCACCAGTCCACAGCATGATAACAACCAGGCTGTGCAAACAAGTGAAGCCCCATCTGCAGAATTCAGGCAGCAGGCAAAACTATGCCCCTTCTTGTCCGTGGAAAAACCTTTCTCTGTGGAACGGTTCCCTGGTGCCCAAAAGGTTGGGGGCCACTGTTCTAGTCCAATCCCATGACAGGGCAAGAATATATATATATTCATATACATATACATATATGTATGCTAAGCAAATAGTTCTCCAGCTTTTATTTTTAAAAAACCTCAAGTGATGGAGCAAGACAGGCTCTTGCAGAGCTTAGTTGTTCTCCATCGTGAAATTCCATCTTATTTTGAGTTTGGTTCTCACTCTGTAAAGCTTCCATCCATTGATTCTTGCCCTGCCCTCAGGTGCTCTAGGGCAGGGTCTCCAACCTTGGCAACTGCTGCTGGGGAATTCTGGGAGTTGAAGTCCACCAGGCTTAAAGTTGCCAAGGTTGGAACCCCTGCTCTAGGAGACAAGTCCACACCCTTTTCTCTGTGACAGTCCTTCAGGAAGAGTGCTATCCTATTCCCCCCTTATTTTTCTCTTTTTGAGACTAATCATACTGGTTCCTTTAATGATTATTTATAGGACTTATCTTCTCAGGTCCTCACCATCAGTGTCACTCTTCTGTGGACTCTCTCCTGTTCCACAGCACCTTTCTATTATTATGGCAACCAGAACTGGACACTGTATTACAGATGGGGTCTAACCAATGCAGCATAAAGCAGAATGATTACTTCCCATAATCTCAAAAGTATACTTCTGTTGATGCAGCCCCATATTGCATTGGTTCTTCTGCATCTGCAGAAGAGGTGCTGGCTATGACTTAATCTGTGGTCCACCAGAGCATTCAGATCCTCCTCAGAAATATTATTGCCAAGCCAAGTATTTGTTTTGTAATTGTTCATCTGGTTTCTCCTGCCTAACTATATACCTATGTATTTCTCTTTCCTAAACTCCATATCGTTGTATAGGACGTAAAAATCAAATTTATCAAAATCCTTTTGAACCTTCTGAGGAGTTAGCAATGCCCCAGGTTTGTGTCATCTGCAAATGTAATGAGCATCCCATCAATCCCTCATCCAAGTCATTTATGAAAGCGTTGAAGAACAATCAAGATCAGAACTCTGAGATGCCTCACTGCATATCTCTTTCCAGGTAGACACAAATCTATTGTAGGACCATACATTGGTATGGTGGTTCAACCAACTACAAATCCATCTGACTTGTACATCATTTCATTTGATCAAGAAAGAAGTTACAGTCAATTTTTCCAAATGCCTTACGGAAGTTTAGGTACACTACATTCACAATATTCCCTTCACCTAGTAATTTAGTGGACATGTTTTGTGAAAAAAAGCAGCAAGATTTGTCTGGCATGGCCTGTTTTTAACAAATCTATATTGGTTTCTGGTTTTTTTTCTGAACATTTGCAAATCTACTCCTTGAATATCTTTTCTAGAATTTTCCCAAGTATTGATGTTAAACATTGCTATGCCATTTCGAGATGTCCTTTACTCCCTTTTTTTAAACATTGGAACAACAGTATTTCTTCTTCAGTCTTTGTCACTTTCCCTGTACTATCCATGTATTTTTAAAGTTACAATTCATTCTGAGACCACAATCACAAATTCCTTTTAGCACCCTTTAGGACACAATATATCTGTTCCTGGTCATTCAAAACAACTGAGTGTTTTCTCACAAATTCCTTACGTATTTTGATCTTTACTTCTGTTTTGCCCTACATTGTGGCAGGTTAGACCATAGGAATGCAGATACAAAATAAGAATTAAGCAGTTCAGCTTTCTCCCTATTGCCCATCACTATTTTACCATTATCTCTTATCAGCAGGACAACCAGCTTCATTGACTGTCTCCTGTTTTGCACATACCCACAAAATGCTTTTTTTTTTTAGGCAATGGCATTCATTGAAATCCTCAGGTTCTTCTGGGCCTTAACCTTCCTTCAACATCCTTCCAGGTTCAGGCTACTGTCTGATATTCTGCTTTTCTTTTATGGCAATAGCACTTAGACATATATACCACTCAGAGGTGGTATTCAGCAGGTTCTGACCAGTTCTGGAGAACCGGTAGTTTGGAGAACTGGCGGTAACCTTCCCCCTGGAGTGGGGTGGGAATGGAGATTTTACAGTATCCTTCCCCTCCCACGCCCACCAAGCCACACCCACAACCACAGAACCGGTAGTAAAAAAAAATGAATCCCACCGCTGATACCACTTTACAGCTCTCTCTGAGTGGTTTACAGAGTCAGCATATTGCTCCCAACAATCTGGATCCTTATTTTACTGATTCAGTAAAAGAATGGAAGGCCGAATCAACCTTGAGCCTGGTGAGAATTGAACTGCCGAACTGTAGTCAGCCAGCAGTTAGCAGAAGTAGCTTGCAGTACTATATTCTAACCACTGCTCCACCAAGGCTCAGTGTCCCTCTTTTCAGTTTGTAATCTTTGTTTCTCTTATCAGAGAGCTGCAACCACATCAATTTCATCAATGTCTCCCGCTTTTCTTTCTTTAAGGTATTTTTTGATATAATTTGCCTGCCCTGCCAGCTTGCTCTGCAAGTAGCTTGTCCTGCACTGGCTTCTATATTAGCAGGTAGCAAATATTCATTTATACTGAAGACATTACCTAGTTGGCAGTGGTGAGATTCAAATAATTTAACAACCGGTTCTCTGCCCTAATGACCAGCTGGGTAGGCGTGGCTGGGTGAT
>JAOYMU010000098.1:69346068-69356128 GCA_025802295.1 Psammodynastes pulverulentus
AGACGCGTCACGTGACGCGGACTCCGAAAAGGATCCGGAACACAGTTCCGCCCCGTTCCCACAGAAAAAAAGCCCTGATTGTAGTGATAAAGAATGAAAGAATGGTGGTTGCAAGTGATTTAGTAAGCTGATTGGCAAATAATATAATGGGGTGTCTGGCCAGAAGCCCTCTCAGTTTTCTGCATTCCACCCTAGCTACAACTTCTGGACATGATAGTCCTACATACAGAACATGACAGTAATCTAAATGTCAGCAATAGCAATAACAATAGCACTTAGACTTATATACCACTGTACAGTGGTTTTCAGCACATTTTAAGCGATTTTACAGAGTTTTACATATTTTCCCCAACAATCTGGGTCCTCATTTTACCCACCTCAGAAGAATAGAAGGCTTAGTCAACCTTGAACCTGATGAGATTTGAACTGCCAAATTGCAGCAGCCAGCAGTCAGCAGAAGTAGCCTGCAAGTTCTGCACTCTAACCACTGCACCACCATGGCTCAATGTCGGATTACCAATTTACAAATAACTAGTAGCTAAATTAACAACCAGCAGCTAAACCATCCTTGTCCAGCAAGATAAGTTGCTGGTGTAGCAACCTAAGTTGATAGTACCGGTATTTACTTATTTACTTGGAAGTCTGCCATATCAGGAAGCTGCTTTTGGATGACTAAATGATACAATAAAGATCCAATTGGGGGGTCCTTGGGGCTTTCTGAGCTTGCTTGTTTTCTTGCAGATGTTTTATTACTCAAACTAGGTAACATCATCAGTGCTGGTCCAGTTGGATTCCTGCCAGTTGGACTCATACCAGTTGGACTGTAGCTGTTTTCTAGTCTGTTCCATTACCCAGAGCTCTTCAGAAGAGCAAATTTCACAGCACTAGAGAAATCTGTTCCTGAATAAGACTCTAAGCACAGATCTTCTTAATCGTCTTCCCATCCTTTGGAGGGAATGGTGCTGTTGACTGACTGTGGTTGCACCTTATGATCAATAAGTTTTGATCAATGCATTTCTCTTAGCTTTTGTCTTACAGCACTGTGTAAGTTCTTGCTTCACCTATGATTAAACAAACCATGGCTTTGGACAGTGCTTGAAGATGGTCTTTGGTTTTTTAAAAAAAACAGAATCATCTGAAGCAAAGCTTGAATATAAATGAAATGGGATCCCAGAGAGATAATCATTTCCCATATGATATTTCTCATATTTCTATTAAATGCGAATAAGAAACTTCCTTGAATATTGATAAATGAGAAAATGTAAGCCATACAGTTTGGAGTAAGATAAATGATCTCAAGATGAATGTAATTCCAGGTCAATTTCTATTTTACGTACTACATACATTTCTAGATGATATTTTCAAAAACTTGGCTTCTATGTGGTTCTTCAATTCTGAAGATACCTTTAAAAATGATTAATTCTTTGTTATAGATGAAAACTTTTGTTTCTCAATTCTTGCCACTGTAGATATCTTTTGACTAGAATTAAATTTTGGGTGCCTTTATGTAATATAAATTTTCCTTCCTGCTCTCTTTTGGAATATTCATACATAGCAACTTTCAACTGTTTGGGATCCAATAGGTCAGACACATTTCCTCTTAATATCAATTTGAGTTTGATATCAGTATCAAATTCAAATCAATATAACTTAATATCAGTATACTTACGTATAAGTATACTTAATATCAGTATCAGTTTGAAAATTGGTGTATCCTATTTCTGGAAAATTGCGTTTTATCCTTTTTCTTATGTCAGACTGAATTTAAAAACCTATTATAAGGAATTTTTGGATGGATGCTGGAAATGTTATGTTGGACTATCTAAAGGATGACAAATGATGAGTTTTTATTATTGGGGATGTTAAAAGATAAATACTATTTGTCTGTTGCCATCCACTGGCAATATTTATAACTACAGTATTTACTGACATCTCAATTTAGATCAGACATTTTCTGCATCAGAGACACCTACTGTATTTTCTTAGAAGTGATCACTTAAATAAAAAAAAAAACTTCCATAGTCACAGAAATCATAAAAACTATATGATACCTACTATCAATAAAAAATTTGATAGGCAAATTTTAAAGTCTGAATGGAATCAGAAACTGGAGATTCTCATTTTGTCTAAACAGTGGAAAACTTTAATTTAATATACAAAGTTTTGATAGACTTTTTAAAATTACAGATTATTCAACTAAAGAATAATCAGACTTATTTGATTCTCTTGTGCTTATGTAGAAAAAGGAATCAATAAATATAATATTTGTGAAGATGAACTGAGTACAGTTTTATTATAACTTATCTCATGTCCTAAAAGAATTGTGTTCTAGGAGAATAAATTTCATATACAGATAGTCTTCAACCACAATTGAGCCCCAAACTTCTGTTGTTATGTAAGACAGTTGTTAAGTGAGTTTCGCAATGTTTTATGACCTTTCTTAAATGAATCGCTGCGGTTGTTAAGTTAGTAACACAGTTGTTAAGTGAATCTGACTTCCCCATTGACTTTGCTTGTTGGAAGGTTGTAAAAGGTGATCACATGACCCTGGGATAGTGCAACCATCATAAATACATGCCAATTGCCTCTGAATTTTGATCATGTGACCATGAGGATGCTGCAACAGTCGTAAGTGTGAAAAACGATCATAAATCACTTTTTCAGTGTTGTTGTAACTTTGAATGGTCAATAAATGAATGGTTGTAAATGAAAGACCATCATTATTTTTTGCGGTTCAGATAAAAAAAAATTAGTTATGGCTTCAAATCTTCTAAATTACATACCTATTACTTGGAAATTGATACTGGGACAAAAAAATGATATCTTTGCATCTTAATTGCTAAGACACTGATCCTTCAACAGTGAAAAGATAAGTTTATGGCCCAATTACTCAGTGGATTGACGATCTGATGTTTCTTGTGATTTATGAATGAGTTACAATCATAGTTTTGGTACAGACAATTACAATGAAATATAATAATCTTTTATGGAAATTGGTAAAATAACTTCTTATTAATCCAAAATCAATCAGAGTAATGCTTCTTCATTGAAAATTATGGACTGCAATCTACTACATTGGTTCAATCCGAGTTGGTTGATAGATGCCTTTCAACTTCTCCATCAAGGACTGAAAGGTAGCAACTGGCTTAAAATCCCCCAGCTGGTTTCCATGCTAGAGGGAAGGCTAGAACCTGGGGTTTTCCATTCTAATCCAGAACCTTAACCACTATACTTACTGGTCCTTTCTCTCTTTCCCAATTTTAAGAAGTTTAGGATACATAATGTCAGCTTTTGCTCATCCTTAGCTCTAAAATTGATGTGACTTACTTTGGCTGGATTGGTTTTAAGATGGTACTTTCCCTCTACTTGCAGCATACATTATGTCATGCAAATGATCAATAATCAATTGTATAACTGAATTAAAGCTTCATCTCAGCCTGGGAAAATCTGGCATTCAGATATATCATATGCCTGATATATTCCTGTCTCTTAAGCGTTTTTTTAAAAATGGCTTTTGCCATAATATGCTTGAGGCTTTTTTTCCTCCTACACCATTACCAGTTAGATCATTTTTAATGTTAGTCACTATTCACTCTTTGCTTTATGGCAAAAAAATTCATAATGAAGATTCCATAAGCAAAATTGTACTTAAATAATTGCCCCCTCTAAATCCCCACTTTTATCAAGTTACTATCAAAACTGCTTTGGATTAATGTAGTGTCTTAGCTGTGCCAGTCACTCTCTCTCATTCCTACTCACCTGACAGGGTTTCTGTTGTAAGGAAAATAGGAAGAGGAAAGTGTGTTGATATGTTATTTGTTGAGTTATTTGTAAAAATACTAAAGGTGGGATACAAATAAATAAATGTAAGCCAGCTGATTAGATGAATCAAATGATTTATTTATTTGTTTGTTTGTTTGTCAAATATGTAAAAAATAACAAGTATAAGTAAAAGATTTGATAGTGCATATTTAGACTTCTTTAATGAAAGGGGTATGAAATATAATTTTAAAAGAGAATATGTCAAATAGAAAAATAATAATTGATTACGGAGTAAGTGTGCACTTAAATCTATGTCTCTCCATCCCACTCACTCATCTTTGTTAATAAAGGTTGCTATTGGGTTGAAATATGTTTAGCGTGAAAGAAATCTGTATCTTTCAATTGGATTTGCTTATTTTTGTGAGACTTGATGGTGGGAGAAAGAAAGGAAATAAGTTCTTCCACATAAATGCTGTAAGTATATGCTCTTGCAGACTTTCTGATGTTCCCAATGTTTGCATAGTTAAAACCAGCCTTCAGAAAAAACATGAATGATTCACTAGCTGGGCTTTCTAATAAAAACCAGATCTCTAAACACTAGATGTGCTGCCATGAGATTAAACAGACATTGCGATTTTGAAAAGTATCACATTTGTTAATTGTTATAAATATAATCCATTTCAGGTTCATTCATGTTTGGAATATTTGCAAAAAAAAAAATATTCTCAATCTTTTTATTTCTCTCTTCCCTAAGCAAAAAATTGGAAACAAGATGTAATATAGCATCAACTACTATTATTAATAGTAGAACAGAGATTTTTCAAAATATGATCTTTGGAAGAAAGGCAGAATGGAAATTGTATAATTGATGGCGATGATAATCAAGTCCACATCATAGGCATAATGAAAGTAGCTTCTTCTGTTTTACGGTATGATCTAAGCTAAATATTTAACAAAAAAAGACTTAATATTCTCAATATAATATTATTTTTAGTGATGGGCCTAGAATGTCTTGATGTCTGGATTTTTAAGCTCGACCTGTTCATTTCTGCTTACTGATGGACTCACCTTTTGTTTGCCATCATTTGCTATGCTTCCATCTTCTTTCCTATTATCATATCTACCATTGGAAATTTCTGCATCTCTTTGCTGCTATCTGGATTCTTCCAGCCACTTATGTGAGACCAAATGATTTAGGAGAGAAGGAAAGAAGTGAAGTAAATGACTGTCACTTGTAAATCTCCCATAAACTCTGGAAATCTTTCCCAATACAAAAAACAAATAAAATCTTCAGAAAAGCAGTTGGTTTTTGTTCTTTATACTCCTTGTATTTTCCATCTTAAGTCTAACACAACCTGGCAATGCCCAATAGGTGAGTGGCCAGGGGAAGCTCTGCTCCCTCTGGTGATGTCCTTGTAATATTATTTATGAGCAGGAATCTCACATAGGGTACATTCATATACGGATATCTACTGAGAAATCTTCATGCATCCAAGTACCATAGTTACTGGCATTCTCCTAAAAGATGATAATGCAGAATTTGAAGTGCCAATACACATTGAAGTACAAGTTTCACAATAGACACATATTGGGTCATGTTTCTTTTTAAATGATATCATGGTGGACAAAAATAACTGATGATCATGTAGAGAGTTTTGCCCTTTTTGAAATGAATACCTGAACAAGGCTTTTGCAAGTTAATGTTTTGTTATGGAAATCAGCAAATAAAGAAGCCACAAACTGTAGAAAATGGATGTGTTCAAAGGGCTCCAGAGTTGAAGTTCAGATCCTGGAAGGCTTTTTTGTCCCTCAGAATGCTGGAATAGCAGTATAGCTAAGAGGAACAAGCTGTAGAACAGGAAATTTCATCACATGGAACTCCCTTACCCTTATTCTGCAAGATAGGGATATCAAAGTTACAACAGTAGTATAATAATTAATTAGATCTTCAAACATCAGTTTTTGTAAAGCAATATAAAAATACTAAAATATTTTAGTTTGCAAGACTTCTGCAATGTTTCTTTCCTAACACTCTTTAAAATCTCAAAACAGAACTCCAGCTAGAAATTAAGACATTTCAGCCAACCACCTCTGACTGTATCTCTGCACAACGAAACAATTTTATATCCTGTTACAATGATCCCTGTTCTTCAATTCTTTTTCTTCACTGGACACACATTTTTGAGAAGCAGCAGCAGCAGCAAGTGCTGCAATTAAAAGATACACACCAAACGTCCTCCAAAGATGGATGAAAACATACCTCAAAGTCAAAGGTAGAACAAAAATCTGCATTAAAGGGATTTTGTATAATAAAGTTCCAAATGCTACGGCTAATTTCTGCAAAGCTGAATGATTTGCACATGTAGCATTGGAATGGAGCTGTGCTGTTTCTCTCTCTTTTTTTGTACTTGTGCACAGTTGCTTTAAGCCTCTCCCTAATTCAGAATCTCACCAGAATTAGAGATCTTGTGAGCTTTGGTGCTTGCTTCAATCAATATCTAGAATAGATTTCCAAATGATGTGGGTTTTTTTAAAGGACAGAAATCAAGCACTGTGATTCTGGATTTTACACCAGTTGTGGAAGGATGGTTTTAATTACTCCACAGGGTTGCTGTACTGGTTGTCAGACTCGCTAATAAGCAGCTGGCTTTGTGCTCCCACCCACTGGGAGACTGTCAGTCAAAGCTTGTAGCAGTTATATAGCAATGAGAAGCTCAGTTAAGATCCATATGTAGCAAATTGAGACACCGCACAGAGGTTCTGTATTATATACAGCATTACCAATTTGTCTTAGTCGCAGTTGAACGAAAGAAGCAGAGCAAAACAAGAAGAGGTATATCAAGAACCTCCGACGCTGACCAGCACAAGGCTGCTTTCAACATCATGAACAGCTCTCTGGTTGAACCCCTCCATTATGCAGGGGGCTACCAACCCCAGGATGCCAAGGAATGGAAGGTGATCATCCCGGCTTTCTTGGGGGTGATTTGCCTGGCTGGCTTTGCCGGGAATGTGTGCGTAATTGGAATCTTAGTGTACAATACAAAGAAAGGGAAGCCTTCGGTGATTCATTCTTTGATCTTCAACCTCAGCCTGGCAGATCTGCTCCTCGTTCTTTTTGTCCTGCCCTTCAGGGCAGCGGCTTATTCTCAAGGAGTCTGGTACTTGGGCTGGTTTCTTTGCAAAGCCTCAGACTGGTTCCAACAAGCTTGCATGACAGTGAAGAGTCTAACTATTGCTGCAGTGGCCAAGACATGCTTCATGTATGCAAATAATCCGGCGAAACAAGTGAATATTAAATGGCACGCCATCTGTGCAGTGCTGATGGTTATTTGGCTGGTCGCCTTGGGAATCCCACTACCTTTGTGGTTCTTCAACAGCCTTTGGGAGCCAGAACTAGGCTCATCTTTGTGCATTGTGATTATTCCAGCCCAAGCTCGTGAGTTTATGTCAGCCTTTGTCAAAGTGTATCCCTTCCTAGTATTTTGTGCCCCTCTCACCTTTGCTTTCTTTTATTTCTGGAGAGCATATGGTAGATGCCAGAGGAGGGGGACCAAGACTCAAAACCTAAGGAATCAGATTCGATCCAGGTGCTTGACAATGATGCTTCTGAGCGTTACCATTACTTCTGCTGTGATGTGGTTTCCTGATTGGATATCTTGGTGCTGGCTCTGGCACCAGAAGAAAGATGGACCTGCTCTCCCACAAGGCTTCATGGCCACTACCCAGGTTTTGATGTTTGCCATCTCTTCAGCAAATCCTGTTATCTTTGTACTCATGTCTGAAGAATTCAGAGAGGGTTTTAAAGGTCTCTGGAAATGGTTCACACTGAAAAAGCCTCTACCGCCTACAGAAGATCTGGAGGAAACAGCAGTTGATAACTTGGAGGGAATCCCGAGCAATGCTCCTTCACCAGAGGCAATGACTCCCAGTCAAGAGGAAGAGCCCCCTTCTGCCCCTGCTCCCTCAGAAGACTTGGAAATAAAGGAAATGCCCGTTTTTCCAGATGTTGAGCAATTCTGGCAGGACAGGGAAGCTCTTCCTGATGCTCAAGATAATGATCCTGTTCCTTGGGAACATGAAGGACGAGAGATACCAGGTTGCGATCAACCAAAGTGCAATTAGGAAGCTAGAAACCAAATTTTACTAGGTTGGATTCAGACATAATCATGTTTAGGGTAGAGTCACTGAAATCATGGGATGTTCCTTCGATAAGGCTAACTTTAAAAATCTATTAATGTTAACGGATCTCATCTCTAGATTTCTTATTACTTAGGTGATGTTGAACTGGCAGTTGTACCATGTAGAAGTTATTTTCATTACTGTACTTAGTTTTTTATTTTTTCATGCATCTTCATTGTCTTCACATTTGGAAATTATTTCTTCAAATATTGTGTGATGCACGGATGCAGTTGTCATTCTCATTACTCTGCTGTTAAGAGTTTATTATTTAAAAATTACATTGCACTTCCGGATGCTAATTGTTAAATTTGCAAAGTAACATTGCTTATGAGCTGGTTCTATGTGATCTGTGTTTAAACTTTAGACATTTGAACAAAGAATTGCAAAGGAGAAGGTATAATTTGATTTTCAGTAATGCGATTACTCCAAGTTATTATATTAACTGATAAGCTTTCAAATTGGTAGTTTTTTTATTGCTGTACCTCAGTAATTGAACTGAATTTAGTGTTTCAAGGAAGTAAATTCCTATGTGCTGCATAAAGATCATTTAGTAACACAAAGATTGTAGCTGGCAGTATTCTATTCATTTGTATTTTAGTCACATCAAATACAGGATTACACATTATGCAATTTAGTTTTTTCCAAAGCTGTTATCAGTTACTGATATATAGAAAATATATTGATTGTATGCTGTTGGCATTTTCATTTTACTGTTTTTATAACTTTTGAAACAAGTTGATACAGGTTATTATTCAGATGTGACAAGCTGTGATATGCCCGTTTGTGACTTAGCGAGCCTTCAAGTGGAAACTAATTTGTCTTATGATGTCCGATCACACATAATATATATAACTGTGGAGTCATATAAACACATACAGCAAAATTAGTGATCTACTTGTTTTCTAAACTGTTTAATGGAATCTTTCCCACAAAAAACCGGAGCTCTGAGTTGTATGTTTAATTTGGAGAATAATTAAAACAGCAGGCAATTGCTAGACACCAACTCCCATCAGCAAGCAGCTAAAAATCATTCGCCCACTTAGTTTGTGGTCAACTGTGTCAAGGTGGCAGCTTTGCCTATTTTTGATTGTTTTTTTTGTTTCCATCAGTATTAAAAATTGTGAGCAAAGGCAGTAGTCTGTAGCATCCAAAAACAGTATTTTGCTCTATCCAGCTATTGAACTACTGCGTTGCTCATGAGTGTGCATGCAGCACTAGCAACAGTGCATTTGCCACTAAATATTTTTTTACTAGATAAAAGGTTTGGTAAGAATGTACCCAGTAAAAAAATCCCCACATACGAGGAACACTGGAAAAAAAATGCACTTTGGCATCTTCTGTGACACTGCAGATGAAACAGCTCTTGACTCATGTGCCATTTTTCTCGTGAAAGAAAAAAAAAATACCGCTATGCCGAGAAGTAAACTGGATTGAACAGTATGCCAATTAAGATAACCTCCGCACACACAGGTAGGGGTGCATGATCATTTATTTCATTTTGGACAAAACTCCTCCCCCCCGCCCCTGGGAACTCTTACCTTAATATTCTGATTTCATCTGTGTTGGTTATTATTTGTGCAAAGCTTTGTAATTGAAGATGCTAAATTTGAATAGCCACCACATGCTTGTGTTACACTTTGAAATGCATTTTCTGCGCAAATATGTCATGGAATCACAGTAACGTCTTCGTTTATTTTCTATTTTAGAGATATTGCCCAGTCATGCCTTAATTTAACTTTAATCTATGAGCATTAATTGTACTGTAAATTTGTCCCCACCATTTATCTTAGAATTTTGTTGGCCAATACAATTAAGGTTAAATTTACAAGGTGTTACCTAATCAGACTGGTTAGATTTTTTTTTTTAAAGATAAGAAATCTATGGTCAACCAATTGAACTCTTATAAGCCCATCCAAGGATAAGCTGACCTTTGAATTTTTAACCAAAATGCCATGAAAAATATACCACCCATGGATAATCTGACCCACATTTTTCATGGTATTCTGGTTTAAATTGAGGATTTGCTTAGCCATGAGTATTACTACACACACATGAGGACAAGCAGGGCTTTTTTTCTGCCGGAACGCAGCGGTACTGCGTTCCGGCACCTTTTTCGAGT
>JAOYMU010000098.1:69511348-69521529 GCA_025802295.1 Psammodynastes pulverulentus
ACACTGACTCTGTGAACCGCTTAGAGAGGGCTGTAAAAAGCACTGATAAGCGGTATATAAATCTAAAGTGCTATTGCATGAAAACAAGCACCCAGTAGCTCACAGGTTGAATAGATTGTTCTACATAAGGTCTCGATTCAGTCAAATCATGGCCATGTTCTGGGTTTTATCCAAGAAAAATCTAAAGATGTGAGAAGGTAAGTGGTATCCCATGTCTCACTTGCCTTCTCTATGCTATGTGTCAGCCTGCCTGCCTTACATTCCCCATTGTCAAATTTAAATTCAAGCATGGCATACCTAACTGGTCTACCCAGCCAAATGTTTCTTTAACCTTCGTAGCTTCTTCCTTCATCATAGCTCTTCTCTTATTCAACTGCCCCATGGCTCTCCAACAGTTTTCCTTGACTAGTCAATGCCTTCCCCATCTTTCTATCCCTTTCTTCCTAGTGCTAGAAGCATCAGTACTACTGGTTCTATTTTTTTATTGTTTTCACATTGGAATGTATGCATTTAAGCTTCATCCATGCTCAGACAAAGTATACGTTTTGATCCGATATGAACCAGCCAATGTGGACCAATTTCATGCACATGATGGTCCTTGCAAGAAACTTTTTATGCATCCCTGATAAATATCTGGACTGAAAGAGCCAAATTAAAATGAAAGCAAATGGTTGAATATCTTCAGAGTACAGAAACATTCCATTATAAATGATAAGATATTAAGTGCCTCAACACATCATCAAAGTGGCCCTTTATAGAAGTCTTCAAACATGGAAATTCCCTTTTACTACTGAGACTTCCTGAATTTTTCCTCAAAGAAATTAGAAAACTATTCAGAAAACAGTTCAGCAAAAAATAATAATCAACATGGCCACAAACTTTCTTATGAGTTCAATCCTGACTGGTTGACTCAGCCTAAGAAGTGGTATATAAGTCTAAGTGTTACTGCTATTAGGAAACATAGTGCATGCCTAGCTAAGTACAGAATAAGTATCACAATTCTAGCATCCCATATTATAAAAAAACCCAAGTCTTCCAATTCAGATTCATGTTCTTTAAGTTGTTGTTGTCTGTCTCCTTTACATAATTTGTGCAGAAGGCTACCATCCATGTTCTAAGATTAGAAAGGGCAATATAGTGCAGAATACAATTAGGTAGCTTCCAGCAGAAATTTCTGAAACTTGTTTCACATGCAATTCTTTTCAGCATTATCAATATTAGTTTCATTCACTTAGAAATATATTTATAAGTAATAATAGTATTAGCATTAGAAGTAACAAAATCTGTTAATTGTAAATTATATAACTTAAAACCAGGTATATAAAAATAGAAGCATAGGTCTTCAAATTATAGTATAACATTCTTATAATTAAACCACAGGTAAAGGGTAACATACTGGGGATTATGTGCCCACACCCACCACTTCCATAGCCTGGTTCCCAACGGCTCAAGGCCCGAAAGTAGGTCATGGGACCCCTGATATATACCGGGTTTTCCTGAAAATAACACCCTGTCTTTTTTTAGTCACCCAAAAAGGCACCAGGTTTTATTTCGGGGGTGGGGGGGTGTTGTTGTCCACTGACTCACCTCACTCTGGCCTCCTTTTCGCTGTTAAGAGGCCTTCAGGAACTTGTTTGGCTTCAGATAGTTGCAGCCAGGCCTCGTACACCTCGGCCCATTTCTTCTGCAGGCAACAAGTTTTTCCTGAAGGCCTCTGTAGCCGATAACAGAGCTTCAGATTGATCTGGAGCTCTGTTATTGGCTACAGAGGCCTTCAGAAAAGCCTTGCTGGCTGCAGAAGGAATGAGCCAAGGTGTGAGGCCTGGCTGCAATTATCCGAAGGTAAGTAGTAGGGTAGCCCCACCACCCTATCCCCACCCTAGCTTAATTTTTACATATGCACCCCGGAATGGGCGGGGCTTAATTAGGGCTTATTTTGCAGGTAGGGCTTACATTGGGTGCATGTAGGACTTACTTTCTGAATGGGTCATATTTTCGGGGAAACAAGGTAGTACATCAGGTTTCCTTCAAAAATAAATGGAAAACTACATGCAGTGTTTCCTCGAAAATAAGACTGGATCTTATATTAATTTTTGCTCCAAAAGACACATTAGGACTTATTGAAGAAGGTATTTAATTTCGTTGCATGAGGTACAATGACAAAGTGAACTAACTTTCCAGTTAGGTCTTATTTTGGGGGAAATACAGTACTAAATACGTCCGTCTGACTGACAATCTTAACTAGGGCTTATTTTGGGGGTAGGGCTTATATTACAAGCATCCTGAAAAAATCATGCTAGGGCTTATTTTCTGGTTGGATCTTATTTTGGGGGAAACAGTTATCAAGTAAAACTAGAATAAGGCAATACTGTTATATTTACTTACCTGGGATTGAAGCCCATTATATTTCACTGGGTTTTCTTTCTTGGTGATTTGCTTTGAATTATGCACAACCACCTTAGAGTATGTTCAATGAACATTATTGGGGTGAATTTTGAATGGATTTGCACAGGACTCCTCTAAGTATCAAGGAAATTATATTGAAAAACTTACCATTGCCTCCTCTTTGATTTCTTCTTTTCCTTGATTAATCTTCAGATCTGGTTTTACAGGTTCATTAGGAACTAGGTAATCCTTAGTATATAGGCTTTCAAATAGTTTGTCAACAAAACCCGATGTTTCTGTGGGAGACAAGCAAGAAAATTAATCATGTTTCTAATGAACCTAACATTAGTTTTGCATTACAGATGACTTTTCCCCCCTCGAGATCAATTCAACCCTGGTAAATGAAAGAGCCTTAAACTTGGTTTAAGAAGTAACAGAAGCATCACTATAGTACCACACTGTTTCAAACATAAATTGTAATTGAGACCTGATATTTGAATCGGACACATTAGATACCGCATGTTTGCCCTTGATTATGCCTAAAACGGTTGTTCAGATTTCAGGGTCATATTCTTAAAATTATATTAAGAATCCACTAGGAAATCACTCTGTCTGCTGAAAACGATGGTATAAATTTCATTTTAAAACCAGTATAATTTCTTCAAGGCACTAACTTTATAGCCTATTGAGAAAAAAAAATCATGGCTGCCATAGTGAAATTTTAGGGTTTCCCCCATTGACTTGAGCTGTGGGTTTTAGGATGCTGACAAATATTTCCCTGCATTTGGGCAAACTTGGATAATGCCACCAAATGCCACCAATTTTATTTTCAGTAAAAACATATGTAACATCATATAGTTTCATTATAAATTCCCAAATTATTCTGGATGATTACCATTTTTGGAGGAAATAACAAGTCTTAACAATCATACTGGCCTTCCTGTATAGCATGGGTAAGGTAGATTGTTTTCAGTTTGGACCAAAGTTGGGAAGTGGAGATGCAGTGGCTTGCTTCTTTCTATTTTGCTCATCCATGTTAGAGCTGCAGATAGGAAGTAGATGCACACTGACATATTATGTCCTAGCAGGTTCTCCAAACTTAGACAACTAGGCCTACTGCATGCTGGAGTTAAGATGGGCCTTGGCTGATGAGGAACTATTCTTATAAGAAGCAGAAGATTGCTGCATCTCAACAAAGCCAGTATTTTTTGAGTGAAATTACAGCATTGTTTAATGTTTTAGTCTGCCAAAATGACATTTAAATGTTTTTGCCATTGCCATCTTTTGAGTTATTTTTTTTTAAATTTTTGGTCTTGTCTACAGTACTGGGATCTTAGTAGTCTCTCTTCTAAATAATAACAACTCTGATTGGCCTTTTAAGACGAGCAAAGCCTCAGTACCTACTACCACTCAGCTGGGGCAAATTTCCCTATGTTTAGCACCAACATTTTATAGCGTGAATCATTTATATTATCTGTCGTTAGGTGCTGTTGACTATTAACAATCACATAGATTTTGTCTATCATCTGTTTTTAATTTTGTCCTTTTAGTCTTCCAACTGAGGGCCCATCTCACGGTGACTAATTCCATCCATCCATCCATCTGTTGGTTGTCGTCTTCTCTTGCTTTTCATTTTTCTCAGCTTTTAGCACTTCTCCAGAGAGCTAGGTTTTGCCTAATGTAACCCCAAATAGGATAATTTGTTATTGGTTATTTCTGCCTTGAATCAAAACTCTGGGTCAATTTGTTCGATGTTCCATTTGTTTGTTTTCCAACAACAAAATTTAAAAGTGTTAATATGACACTTTCCTTTTCTTGCTCCTTTACATGTGGTGGTTGATCCTAAAAAACAGAATATATCTACTACCTTGATATCTCCATTATCAATTTTAATGCTGGTTATTCTATCTGTTGTCATTAGTTCTTCTTTATAATTAATTTTAGTCCCATTTTTCACTGTGCTCCTTAACTTTTATTACTAGAGCTTGTAGATCCTTTGCATTTTTAGATATCAGAGTAAAGTCATCAGCACAGTGCAGGTTACTAATGTTTCTTCCTCCAATTTCAAGACACAGTAATCTTCCAATCCTTCTCCCTTGCGTATATCCATCGTTTAGCTGAATAAATAAGGAGAGAATATACAGCTTTGTCTCACTCATAGAACCAGTCTGTAGTTTCCTGATCTGTAAATAGGTTTCCCATGAGGACAGGATGTTCTGGAGCAGGAATTTATATATTTGCCCTTAGTATGTTTTAATCTGCCCAACAAGTGAAGGTCTTTGGGTAAATTATATACTTTAAAATTATATTTTAAAAGAAAAGCAACAATGTAATAATAAGTAATATTTAAAAGATTATAAAATATGTAAGTCGTTATCATGTCTATTATTTATAACTCACAATTATAATGAATATATATACACACACACATATACATATGTGCGTGTATGTATGTATATTCATAATACATTATTAATATATATACATAATTGTACCTTTTTGCAGAAATACATCTAGCTGATCAGCACAGAAAGCCTTCAGTTCTTTTTCTGGCTTGTCTTTTTTGACCAGTGCAACAACATAGTTAGCCAAGGCTGATGGATCAGCATCACATCTGAGTAAAAATACTTTTATTAGCATATAATTTTTAGCGTTGAGAAGTCTAACACAAAACGATCTGTTGCAGTAAACTTCTCTGAAGATGCAGTATCTTATTCACATAGACAAGTCTGGTACAACTTCTAGATGGGTGATTGGTATAAAAATAGAAAATTTAATATAAACTTAGAAGAGCTACGCAAAACATTTCACATAGGAAGCAATGCTCTGTACTAATGGCAAATTCAATGTTATTAATAATAAAATATTAATATTAAAACTAACATTTAATTCAGACTAGAATGTAAGATTCAGCTCATTTACCACGCTTCTTCACACTATAGAATTCTTTAGTATTATCAGATCACAGCAAAAGTCACGATGAAGATTTAGGTCCATAAAAATGTCTTTAAAAATGTTAAATTAACAAGCCTGTATGTCTTCTGTATTATAGGCTCCCTATGAAGTTTCCTCCATTACTACAGCCTTAGCATTTTTATGCATATTATTTTACTGTTATTTCCTCATGGTTCCTGTTTTAGAAGACACTATTTTGCTGGGTAAAAATGCTTTTACTTTTTTTGCCTGCCTGATCCTTGGTTAGCCTAATTAGTTTTCTCTCAGATCATTTTTTTCAGAGGTGCATTTTCTTCTTTCCTCAAGTTTTTGTTCAGATTCTTTTCCTGTTTCTGTTTCTGCTTCTTACCACTTCAGTCATCTAGGGACTTCCTGTCATTTTCTTTCATCTCCCTTACATAGTTTTTCTGCTTGTCATGTCAGATTGTTCTGTGCAAAGTTGTCATCCCATCTAAACTAATAGCTTTCCTTCCTGAGTGCAGTACTACAAGTTGGTTTCAAGAATAATTGGGCATTGACTGAACTATTATGGTGTTGAAGCCATGCACCACCATTAACTCTCAATGTTATTATAGATATTATATCCAAGGCTCAGAAAGAAATAGATACACACTGTCTATAAACAGTAAAATAACCTGAATCATTTGCCCAGACTGAGTATCTTAGTTATTCCTTTAAAAAAATCACTCTTAAAATGTCCTAATAATCATTTCCATCAGGCAATTGAAAATATTTCATGTCCTGAAATTCTTTTAAAGTAAACCATAAACACAACTTTATTAATATAGAAATGTTTAGGTTATAATAAAATATGGTCCCAAGAATAATCTATTTATATAATATATTTTTATTATAACCCAAATATAGGTTGGGAGTATATCCAATAATCCAGTGATCTGATTTTTGAAATACTAAGGCATAGTTATAATTGACATTGGAAGTGTTAATCATATATTAGTTACAACAGTGTTATAAATTATAGTGGGGAAAGCTAAAGAAAGTGATAAGGAGAAAAAGACAAGATCTCTTGCAGACAAATACACTTAGAATAAAATATTTGACATAAAAGCCCTATTCTGCATATTTGGCCACAAAAGAATGCTGAACACCACTTCAATGGCATGCAAGAAGCAAGTGTCACAGATAAGGTATCAGAAGCAAATGTATTCACAGGTAGATTTGCATGCAAAAAATCTTAGGGTCAGCTCTAGGTATCTGCAGGTCTTTTGGAAGTAGAGTCATTGCAGACTTGAAAATCCCAAGGTACAGTCATATTTTGGCTTAAAGATACGAAATACAAAATTCTTTTTATACAAAGATTTTTTATATATTCATGTTGGCTTTGAAATGAAGATTTAAAATATGTATGTTGTGTGTTGATAGATCCTTGTTTACATACACAATGATCATTGTTTTGTTTATGCTTTTTATACTACTGAAACTAATGAATGAAATAATGTAAACTCAATTCTTCTCAACATTAACTTAATAGTACAAGTTCAAGTTGATTTTCGAAAATGGCTTGTCTTGAAAGTAATGCACATATTGCATTATATATTGGTCATATTTACACATTGTACTAAGCTGTGATATGGTTAGTTTATGGTTCACATATGAACTCAGATATTGTGGGTCATAAACTATGTTTGTTTATTGCATGAGGGAATGAGGCAAGACAGTGAAGAACCACTGATTTGCTAAGATTTTTCATGATGTATATCTCGTTTCCCTTGATATATGTTGTTATGCTCTAGTAACATATCCAGTTCTTTGGATATGTTACATGAACTCAACCAACTGGGATCCATTTGATCTACGTAATTTACTACAAGATTAAATGTAGCCATGTTAAAAAAGAAACTTTTGTAGTCACAACTAAGCCAATAAAATCAATTGATCCATAAATCTGAGTGTGAAAATCTTCATCTAGATATCTATTGTTGAATAATGAAACCCAGAACAGACTTCAGTTGCTTGGGAGTGTATATTAAGTGCACAATTGAACAGAAATTTTTAGGCAATCTTAACTGAAGTGCATCTTTCAATCAATCCCTAAATAGAAAATAAATATGATAGATGAGAAGTTTGAACACTCTTTTGTTTAGTATTCTGTCAATACTTCCTTTGACAGAAATAGCAACTTCCAAATATTTCCTACAGTCAGCTAAGACTCTATTCTTGCTTTTAGGTATCTTTTCACCAACTCTTCTCTATTGAACTCTTATAGGCAATATTCTTAGGGTTCCTTGCATGTCTGAGATCTCCCCAGATTTTTCATATATAAGTCTGTGGACTGTTCAGGCTATTCTAGAGCATTATTTTTTGTATGTTCCAGATCATTGTCTTGTTGAAATAGCCAACCCCGGTTTTGGCTTCAGTTTCTTCACTGACTGTGGGACATCAGCTTCTTTGATATTAAGTTGAATTCATTCCTCCTTTACTTGTATAAATATTTTCTTTGCCACTGACTGCCACACAATCCCAAAACATAATAGAGCCATCTTGTGTTAATGGCAGCTAAGATATTATTTTCTTCAAATGCTTTACTCTTTTTCTCCAAATGTATGTTGTGTGTAAGGTTGTGACCAAGTTGTTAATTTTTATTTCATCAGTCCAAACCCCTTTGTTCCAAAATGTTTTTGACCTATTCAAGTTTTTTTTTGCGTACCTTAGATGATGAAGTTGGAGAAAAAGTTTCTATTTGGTAACTATCCCTTTCAATACATTCTTGTATAATGAATGTTGTACTGTGGACAACTTCTCCAGTGTTAGCTAAACTTTTCAGCAGGTAGTTTGCAGCAATCTGTGAATTGTGTTTTGTAGATATGTCCAGTTCCAGGCAGTTTTGGCAGAGATTTGTCTTGATCTTCATGCTAATGTCCCATAGCCAGTGAAGAAAATGAAGCTGAAAAGAAGTTGGATAGTTCAGCAGGACAACAATCTGAAAGGTACTTCCAAATCAATCATGAAGCTCTTACAGGAGAGAGAAATAAAGGATCTGAAACAGTCTGTACTGTTCCCAGAGTTGAAAATTACCGAAAACCTGTGGAGGGAAAGCTCAAGCATTCATGCTAACAGACCCAAGGATTTCTAACCTAGAAGAACTCTGTAATGAATAGTCAGGGAAAAAAGTCCAAAAGCAGCAACAGAAAAACTTCTGGTCAGAGGAAATATTTATTTAGAAGTTGATATTTCTGCTGAAATAAATGTTACAAAATGCTGACTAAAAGTGTGTCCAGACATTTCTACTTTCCATATACATTTTTTTTATCTATAAACAACTGCTTACAAATAGCCAACATGCCCTGAGATTTACAGCAAGGAGTTGTGCTTAACTGTTAACTATATTCTCTTCACTCAAGGATTCATTGAAATGTAAATAGCCATGGGTAACTAAACTTTTGCATTCAGCTGTAAAAAAAGAATATTAAATTATGAACACTAAAATAGCCTTTAAAATGTGCTTAGAAATTTGGACACACATTCATAATCCTATGATTTTATATGGTATAAAAATTCAAATGGAGACTCCGCAGGTTAGTTAAAAATGCCAACTGCTTATGCAACAAAATAATTCAATGTTATTCTACCTCATTTTATTTTTATTTTAGGAAACCAAATCAGCATTCCAGTTTAAGCCCTTAATTCATGAGACTTCAAAACTACTTAAAATAGGCTGTAAAGTTTGGGATAACATACTTAAGTATTCAAGGCCAAAGGGAAAAGTTAATAATTACAAAAATTAGGAATTGCGATAATTTAAGTATATTCTCTGGAACTTGTACTCATCATTTTAAATGTGATGCATGCAGCATAGTACTCTTTAACGTAACATGTATACTTCAATTTTTTAAGTGTCAGTTTGAAAAAACTAAGTGGTTTGTAGTATAAGCAACAATTTGTACTTATAAATATATATATGCAATTATAGTATAACACAGCTATTCAATAAAATATGTTCCTCTGTTGAAACAACAGAAGATACAAAGTTGTATTCCAAAAACTCCTCATGAATGTCCTGAAAGATATAATAACTTTTATAAGGTATTAATTTTGTTTTGGTCAAGTATTGGACTAAGTAAAACAAAATGTTTCAGGATTCAAAATTTAAATGGGTCAGAATCTCTGAAAGTTATAGACAATGTGCTTGCATAAAAAAATTCAGAAAAACCTCTAGGTATTAGTTTGCCAATAACATCGAACTTGGTTAAAAAACAAATTACATTATTCTAGCCAGGTGTTCTTTCTTCTAAAAGCCGCCCCCCCTTTTAGTACTTAACTCACACCCAAATTTAAAGAGCGGGTTCGAGGGAAGGATGGGCAATGGTTTCATTTCTTCTCCGAGTTGCTATAGTATATGATCCATTGCCCTAAATAAACGGTTTTGTTTTTACTTCCACGCAGCGCCTCTGAACAGGAGCCTCCCTCTCTGTCAAACCCTCATTCTCCGCAATACTCTCAAACCACGACCGGGACGTTTTGGGAACCAAGTAGGCGAGCAAAAACCCCGCTTTTTGTCCCCGTGGAAACTCAGGCGCTTCATCACCCCCTTCATTCTCACGTGTCTCTTTCTCTCTCTCACCCTCCCGGTTCCCAGTTTATTCTGTAGCTGTTACATTGCCTTGCTCGGAATCTAGGCGGAGGGACCCTCCACGCCACCGGCAGGACCCCGCGCCCTCCACCCCCTCCCTTTGGCTTCTATTAGCCCCAGCAGCCCCTTCGCTCCAGAACCACGCATCCCTTGCGGGCCCCTTCTCAAGCTAGCCCACCCTTCTTTCCCGGGTCAAGCCCCCTAACCTCCGCCTTAAGGTCCCCTCACCCTGCGCTTCCCCCCCCCCCCC
>JAOYMU010000098.1:69539715-69554394 GCA_025802295.1 Psammodynastes pulverulentus
ATGATCACCCAGCCATGCCTACCCAGCTGGTCATTAGGGCAGAGAACTGGTTGTTAAATTATTTGAATTCCACCACTGGTTTTAACTCTTCCTAGAGTTGGAGCTGACCTAGAAAACCGTCCAAGCCTCCAAAGTCCATGATCTAGAGCCACGTTCTTTAACAAGTATAGCTCGATTATCTGGTTTGCACGGAGCAAATGAGCACTAGATAAATACATAATCTTAGAATCATAAGGTCTAGCCAACTTACTTTTTTTTAAAGACAATCCCAATATTTAAAAGGACAACTCTTTCAGCCAGTAACTGAGGATCTGGCTATATTTCCTGAAAATCCAGAATATAACCAGAGATAAGATGCTAAATGCAATCTCTATGATCGACAATTTAAATAAAGAGAATTGGGTGATAGGAAAAATTGCCCCCAATCTGGAGGGCTGTATCTATTAGAATGTCCTCTTAAAATTATACAGCACTGTTAAAGACAGTATTTTAATGTATGTAAACAAGAACCAATGTAAACCTGAACCAGGTTTAGGGTAATCCAATTAATGTCAGCAGTTTCTGAATAAAGATGTACTATCCGGGCAATTCCCCCCCACCCCAATTACAAATGATCATCCCATCAGATCTTGCAAAAGATGATGGATGTATGGAGATAGCTAGCTAGCTAGAGATATAGATATAGATAGGCAGTATTTTAAATACTTATAGAAATAAGACATAAGACTTTCATCACAGAACCAGATCCAGTCCAGATATGCACATCTATAATTGACACGAGACAATGTATGTCATCTTATGCCACTTTATGGATATTAATAATTCTAAATGGTAGAAAATTCTGTATCTGGTAGATGTCATAAGTACTGAAACAGGAAGTTCAATGACATGACATGCAAGTTGCAGGAATAAGAGCCTTTGCTTTGGATGTGCAGAAGATGACAAAGAACCCTCTATTTTTTTGGTCTAATCCTTTAAAATGAATCAACCAAATTACTCACAAACTTTCTTGTCAATGTGTGCCAGTTGTGCAACCTCCCTCATTTGATTGACCCCACACATTTACCCATTTGTACAGTGAGTATACTGTGAGTATACTATTGAGTAGTGAGTATACTATTTGTACAGTGAGTACACCGAGCATAACCAAAATATGGACCTTGAGCATGCAATGTAATTTGGATCAGATTTTTGTTTATTCGACACAAAATGGAAAGGTTTGGACCTGCTCTGTTCTGATTCCAGACCTATTCAAAGCTCCATTTCAAAACTGTCTTTGTGGGGCATGGTTGTGTTGCAAATACAATAATAATAATAACCATGCCAGTGATCCAGCAGAAATTCAGTGATTAGTAGGTCAACCGTCAGATCAGAGGGAACCTTATGGTCAAATCACTATTGGCTGATTTAGGGAAGGACTGAAGTCTTTCTAGGTCTCCTAAACATATACACACAAGATATAGCTAATGGTATACATTTTAATGTACAGTTTGTAAAATATACAGTAAGTCTTATTTTTGCTTCTCATTTTTGAGTTATCTGAGATTTGCAAAAGCTCATTTTATAAGTCTTTGACCTCTAAAATAGAGCAACAGGGTGTATTCAAGCCTTAGGCTACTACAATCAATCACCACAAGAACCGTGGTGGCACAGGGGTTAGAATGCAGTATTGCAGGGTAATTCTGCAGACTGCCAGGAGTTCGGTCCCGATGGGCTCAAAGTTGACTCAGCCTTCCATCCTTCCGAGGTCAGTAAAATAAAAACTCAGATTGTTGGGGGCCATAAGCTGACCCTGTAAACCGTTTAGAGAGGGCTGTAAAGCACTACGAAGTGGTATATAAGTCTAAGTGCCATTGCTATTGCTACAGTATCAAGTGCCTTGGAAACCTGAGAGGGATTCTTAATTATATTACTTGCTTTGTCTCATTGTTGCTAAGCCAGTCACCCAGAATGTGCTGTTTTTCTCTTGGAACATCCTAATCTAACTTTCCCAAGAGTGGGTCATAGTTTTCTTGGAGTAAATCTTATAAAACAGCAAGTGGCAACATTGCTCTTTACAAACAAACCGATCCATTGCATAAAAGCCCCTCAATGTTGTATGGGACTGACATTTGCCATGGATTTTTCCCTTTGTAGAGATTATTTAAACCGCAAATTCAATCACATGCTGACCCAAAGGAACAGTTACATTCCCAGTACTTTTATTTTTTTTTAAAAATAGATTTTTAAACAACCTCCAAAATCTTGGCACTGCTTTACATGACACTTGGCATGGTTTATTATTTCTTCATAAGTCGAGCTTTCCTATGGATATCACCCCCACCCCATTACAGCTGTTTGTCTTTCTCCTACACTGACTAGATCATGAGAAATGGACTTTCATTTTTCTGAATGTTATACTGATCTGGGCATCAAAGCAAAGTGGATTACTACTAGAAAAGACCAGATACATTGAGAGGATTTCCAGAGCTGAGTTTGGACAGATTTTGTATACCTTTGGCTGTCTATGGAGATTCTCAGTCATCCAGGCCATGGTTGTCCCAAAGGTGCTTTTTCAAAAGGTAACTGGACTTTTTAACATTTTTCCTTGAAGATGTTTGGCTTCTCATCCAAGAAGCTTCTTCAGTTCTGACCAGGGCTTTTTTTCGGCGCGGAAAGGTGCCGGAACGCGCCCCCCCATCGCGCTAAAAAACCCCGGAAGTGGTAGCGCGCGATTGGTGGGGACGGAGCGCGTGATCCGTGCTCCGAAAAGGTGCCGGAACGGCGTTCCGCCGAGCTCCGGCTCAAAAAAAGCCCTGTTTCCAACTGATCTGAGCCTGTTATAAATTGATAAAAGGGCTTTGTACTGGTGGCTGGTGTTAGCCAGTCAGCTTGTGCAGAAGGAACAAACATCTCTTCAGGTTAGGTTTTGCAGATCTAATCTGTGACATTTTGTTTTTGATTTTCTTCATAGGCTTTTCGAGGGAAGTACGGCATTAAAGATGAAATGGTCCTGCCTTTTGAACCTGTAAGTGCAGAAGGAAATGATTGCTATAGGTGTTTTGCTAAATGCTTCTAATATTTCAGTCAGATTTATAAGTCTGCTAAGTATCGGTGAAATAATGCAGATGGTATCTTCCAATTAATGTAATAGACTGATGTGACATCTATTTGCTGTTTTCTTAACACATTTCAGCTGCTAAATGTTGCATTAAGTTGGCATTTTTGGAGGGGCTCGTTATCAAAACAGAAGAAAGATTTTTTTATATCTAGAAGAGATAGGAGGAAATGCCATTTATTCCCCAGCTTGCATTCAGGTAAATCAGTGTTGACGAGCAGAGCTTGTTTTTGTACACTCTTGAAAACAATTCCAGAGGTTTGAGAAACAAGATTCCTGAAAAACTGATTGGTTTGAATCTAGCGCTGATGCTTTTATTTATTTTGGAAATGCTTGTTAACTTGGCATGTGCTTTACTTAATGCACCAGATTATTGTAAGCATTGAGCACACTGATTATTGGGTGGAAAATTCCCATGAATATACCTTTGTAGTGGCACAAGAATAATTGCAAGGAGCTTAGCAGTTCATGAGGGTTTTTATCCTATTGAAATGCTGGGCTGCTTTTCCAATTAAATGAGCAAAGGCAAAAGAAATTTGAGAATTGTTGTAGATCCTGACAGCCTGATCTTGCCCAAAAGGCAAAGGAATAAGACAGCCCCATTCATTATTTTAAAGAGAAATGTTCCATTGCCCAACCTCTTAGGAACCGTCTCTTTGCTTTCATTCAGTTTTGAGTCTAGGTTTGCACAATATCCCACATACTTTAGTCAGATTGTCATTTAATTGGGGCCTGAGTAGAGGAAATTGAGCTAATTTGGAAATCTGTACTTACCCATCATTCGCTTAACTATAGTTAGGTCCCTCTGGGAACCCAGTTTTGTAGGCACAGGCCAAATGGTAGTACATTCAGTGCATTGAAAATGGAAATAAATGAAAATAAATTCATTTGCTAATTAAACATGCATCTCTCTCTCTTTCTCTCTCCCTCCCTCCCCTCTCCCCCCCAAAGCTCAGGATAACTAGGTATAAAAATGCAAGTGAAATTATAGGTAATATATCAGTTACGAAAATAGCTAAGGAGGTAATCGGGCATACATTGAGATATCAGTAAAAGTAAAATACCAGTAGCTACTCAGTCGACATCTAATTCAGCAGGCAAACCAACTCAAAGGTCAAATGTCTGTTCCAATAAAAACATCTTTGCTTGATGGCAGACTGACAACAGATAGGACCCTAGACTTTTCTCACTCTTACAAAGAAACTCTTCATATCCTCAAGTTGTGCAAATTGAAACTATCCATTAGCAGGGGACAGGCAGAGGCGGCTGTTGCCGTCATTGCCCTGGATCCATTATAACATGCAAGTTAGTAGAGCATGAGATATTTAAGCTACCAAGCGCTGTGCAAAGTAGTCACAAAATACTATTTTTGAAACTGGGTTAATGGCAGCTACATAGAATATTGATAACACTGGTAGGTTCTGTTAATATTTTGATCCTGTTTCAGAAACAACCAAAACACTCAGATTTGGTAGAACAAATAAATCCACATACTATAAGTTAAAGAGTCTTACACATGAGTACAATTAACAGCATAGGCTTTAACTCTTTTCCTTTATGTTTTATGCTTCTAGCCCACTAGACTGAAAACAAGATTTGTTTAGTTGATCAACCATAAAACACAGTTCTGAAGGAGTCAGGCTTGAATTTCCTATAAGATTCTTGATTGCTTGCATGATTGAAAACCACTGATTCACCGTGCTGTCATTATATTCCCAGATACCTATCATTGAGATCCCTGGGTATGGCCACCTTTCTGCTCCACTGGTCTGTGATGAGCTGAAGATCCAGAGTCAGAATGACAGAGAGAAACTTACAGAAGCCAAAGAGAGGGTATACCTGAAAGGATTTTACGAAGGAGTAAGTTAAACTGAACAGGAAAAGCACTTTCCTTTCTGCTTGCCTGCCTTACCCATCTCCCTTTCACAAGTTAGGAGTCCCCCCCCCCTTTGGGAGGTGTGGAGTTTTCTGAAGGATATGAAATCTGTCCAAAGTCCCTATTATCTCTGAGCACACATTCCAGCAGTTATGCACTAGCAGAAAAGCAGGTGGTGGTGGTGGGGGGATGCAGCTCCAAATATGCAAAGCTGTTCCTGCTGCTGGGTATACTTATCTACTTGTTTGCCTGTAGACCAAATCTAGCCAGTCTGCTTGCCTGTGGCCCATACACTGTCCATAAATGCCTCTGTCTGGTTTGCAAGAAGCAAAAATGGGCTTTCCCCCCTCCTTCCTCTCTGCTTTGCTCAGGTGACTGGCTGCCTCAGAGCACTCCTTTCCATTCAGTTTTAACATGGCTCTTGCTATTCCCAGTAGAACATCCTAATGAAAAGGGTGAGAGGCCACTTTAGCTTACCCAGATTCTAAATGAGCCAGTGCTGATTCTAATCACTACAATGAATATTCTTTTCAGGTAATGCTTGTGGATGGATTCAAAGGCCAGAGAGTTCAGGATGTCAAGAAGCTTATTCAGAAAAAGATGGTAGACGATGTATGTAACGGTTTGCGTGTGCAATATATTGATTGCCTTAGCAGACAGCAGCACCTGGCCAATCTTCTCTGGGCTTACCAGCCAAGCAAGTTTGATCTGATTAGTACTTAAACCTCAAGGAAATCTCAGGGCTGGAAGCTAAAGTATTCCAGAAAGAAGCAGTGGCCTATCATTTTCTAACTTGCCATGAAAGCTGTACCAACATGTCTGCATAGTTAGCAGGAATCAAGCTCTACTTGAACTGTTTTTACTATTTTGTTTTTTACCCATAATCCATTTGATATTCTGAGGGCTTTTTAAAATACAGTTTTGCTGGTTTATTTCTACAAAATAATGGTTGATTTATTGGAATAGAATTGCATGAGAAATAGCCTGGGGTAGGGATTGCCAAACAGCATCTTCAGGCACTGAAGATGTTACCTATGGTAGATCAGTGGTCCCCAACCTTTCCAGTTCCGTGGACCAGCAGTGGGGGTAGTGGGTGGAGGGGATGTTTTTGCGCTCACAACCTAATCCTGCACATACGCAAATGGAGCTTCGCATGCTTGTCTGCCACTTCTGTGGCCCAGTTCCCAACAGGCTGTGTACTGTTTCTGGTCTGCAGCCCAGGGCTTGGGGATCCCTGGCCTAGATGGATAGTGAAATGACTGCAAGAAAAACTACCAAGCTCAGAGAGCACCACGAACTCAGCCAATAGCCTGAAATCAAACATATTTCTTTTAATGGAAAAATAAATTACATTTAGCCTATTCGATCAAATAGAAATAATTGTATTTTTTACTATTTTTATACAGCAGAGTTTGCTCTTTTGTTTTCTGCATATAAATCTTTTCTCTGCTTGCTTAAAGCAGCTTTTTGATTTGAAAATATTTTAACATACGCCAAAGAAGGAGAGGTACATTGTATCTCTGAAACTGCCAGCCTTGATAAACTCTCAAGAGTTTTAAGAAAGACTCTTAAATACTGCTGCCCACTGCTATTTCCTTAAAAACTTGGGCAGTTGGGGTATTCGTATTGGAGGGTTTTCTTTTGCACAAAAGTGTCATTTCGCATTTCAGTCACAAGAGGACAGTGCAGTAGAGATTTGTAACTTCCGTATGTGGTATGTTCATCTATTCTCAACGAAATACAGGGCAGACTATGCCTCTTTGCCTGTGTATAGGGGAGAACTGAATTAAGACATGCAAGTCTGTTCCCATAACACTTTCTGTGATTTGAGATTTTGCAATTTAGGCATTAGAGAAGCTTCCATTGGGCACTATGGGAAAGAGGCATTGTGAGAAATCAGATCTATCATTTAAGGGCAGATTATTTTCACTGCCTTGGACAGGAAAAACTTTTGTGATTGTCTTATGCTCTCCTCGGTGCAGTAAGATGCACAGTCTAATAGAACTGATAACAAAATAGAATTCAAAAAGAACTTGCATGGCTGTTTTACATAGGAAAGTTAAACACAAGTCACAATGCACTGGGTAGTATCTATTGTCCATACAGCATACTGAGTTCCATGAAAGTCTTAGGCATTATTAGAATCACATCCAAATTGCTGATATTCAGCATTAAAATGCTAAAATGATCATATTCTGATTTCATATTTTCCACTTGGTTGTCTCAGCATTATAACCCCCATTTCCTCCCTGTTTCCTTATTTTCAGGGTGAAGCAATGATTTATATGGAACCCGAGAAACAAGTTATATCTAGATCTGCAGATGAGTGTGTGGTGGCTCTCTGTGACCAGTGGTAAGTTGAAAGTAAAGTAAGAGTCACAGTTGCATTGATTACCACCTTTCTGCTTTTTGCAACTCTTTCAAGTTCCTTCTGCTTGTTTTGGACTTGAAGCCATGTTTCCCCATTTATTGCTTTAGTAAAGCATCCGGCCTATCTCTCTCAAGATCACCTTTCTTACTCTCTACGATATCTGGCTCTTTTTCCCAAGGTACTTGGACTATGGTGAAAAAACCTGGAAGCAGCAGACCCACGAATGTCTGAAAAGCCTTGAGACGTAGGTGTGGGGATTGTGTCGGGGAAGAGGGTTAACATACAGGTATGACATATAGGTAATTAATGCTTTGCTTTCCCCAGATTTTGTGATGAGACCAGAAAAAATTTTGAAGCCACCCTGAATTGGCTCCAGGAACATGCCTGCTCAAGGACTTATGGCCTAGGTAGGAAAGCTTCTCTGTTGATCAGCTAGAAATAGTGTTTTATTAATCGACACTTTTATTATTTTGTTTTATTTATTTTCCATATGTGATTGACCAATTATTATATAACTGGAAAACCTATGAAAAATATGGTGTATGAGCAGCTCAATTTTCAACACTCTTTTTATGGACTTCTGTCTTCTACAGTATATTGATTTAGAACTGAGATTGGTCATCCATACAAATTCCTGTAGCGCCTAAACATATTTAAGTCAGATTTCTCATGAAACCGTTATATTTGCCTTTGCATTAACATAATGCGAAGTTTCATATGGTAGGCATAATTTTGATAAACTATACAAAAATTACCTTAGGTATAGTTTAGATAATTTCCTCTCCTCATCTCTTCCATAAATGCGAGAGGCTAGAATATTAATTGTCAATGATTAACAATTAACAAAATATTTTGTCATCTTCCAGGAACTCGTATGCCTTGGGATGAGCAGTGGTTAATAGAATCTCTCTCTGATTCTACTATCTATATGGCCTACTATACGGTGGCTCATTTCCTACAGCCTGATAATTTGAATGGACAAGGAGAATCTCCACTGGGCATTAGGTGAGAAGGGAGGGGTGATAAGGTGTGGTAAGTACAGTCTCTTGCAAATGTTGCCTTGTCTTGTAAGAAATAAAAAGTAAATATACTGTAAGTCATGTTGCATTCAACAGTGAAATTTGGGTTTGGGGGTTATTTCCCCAGAAATAGGAAGCAAAATATATGTGCTAAGTTTCTGAAACTGTTTTACTTAATTTCACCCTACAAAACTCAAAAAAGCAAAGGGATATGTCTCTCCTGGGTCTTGAGTGTATCTCTGTCATGGCTCATGGATATATAGTAACATAAAGATGTGGATCTTGTTCCATTCCATTCCCGAGTCACAAATGTAGCTCTAAATGGCGATTTTTATTTGATTACCTGCCATAAATATAAGAGCTGATAATCCTGACTATTTACATAATATCTTCAAATTTCTGTTTGCATTAATAGTCACACAACTTTGAATCTTCAATACATTTATTGTCCTTGGTACAAATAAACTTGGCTTATCTCAGAAAATCTAAGTAGGGTGGAATTTGCTTAGTATTTGGAGAGGAGACCATCAATGAGCCAAGGACTATAGATTAGCCTGAAAGCTTGAAAAAAACATCCCAGAATAGGGGAGACTTTATCTTTAGTTAAAATAGGTAATCTGTAATTGAGAAGTAAAGGATGACATCTTTCTTTTTGAAAGGTATTCTGTATTTAGTCTATCTAAAAAGATGCCTTCAAATTCTCATCACCGCAGCCATCATTGTCAGGACCACCAAGGTGGGCTAAGTTGATAGAGTGATAAATTTCACTCGTTCTACTTATTTTAAAAGTTCTGTTTCTAATGAATACATGTGGATCCTTCCATGTAGTACATTTGTACTATCTGCCTCTTCGTGATATGTTACCTTGAAGTTCAGTATTGAAATAAATGAAACCAGAGAGGATATTCAGAAATGGGATGTTTAACAATGTCTCAGAATCTCCTTAGCTTTATAAAGCTGGAAGAAAATTAACATCAAGGGTCAGGTTAGAATTAATTTTCCTGTCATGTCTTCTGAGCTCTTGGTAGAGTTGGTTAGTCTCATTCATGTTTAAAGTGTAGACTGAAATTCTACAGAGAAATTAGCATGACAGGAATAATGTTCTATACTCTCTAGAGTCATGGCTTTTTAAAAACTATCTACCAGATCATTATGTGAGCTGTTTGTTGCATTTCAAATGTATTGATTACATTTCCAAAGGAAATAAAAAAAAATACAAAGTAGGTTATTTTGAGCCACTATTGACACATGTGGTTAATGCACAAGAGAAATCTATAAGTGTGACCTTAACTCTGATGTTAAATTCTGACTTTAGGACTAGTGGACATGCTAGCTTCAGATCAGGATTTTCAGGGATGAATGGGTAATTTACAAATAGATTGTTGTCAATCATTAACAAAGCCTTCTGTGAAAGTTAGCACTGTTTTCATCAGCTATATCTAATTTTAATGTGCTGAAGGATAATCTGTTAAAATTATCGTTCTGGTAATGTCTAATCTTGGGTAACCTTTAGGTTTGCTTTGATACTTTAAAAATGGTAATAAATCAACAAAACAACATTTGATTCATTGGGAGTATTTAGTAAGCTACCAACTGATTTTTTGTTTCTTATTTAAAATGTTTGAACTCTTTTTAGATGTTAAAATTAGGTCATTTTTTAAAATTAAAAGCAGTTGAGTTTAAAGTAGGAAACCATATTTAGTGATGATGCATGTAGTAATCATACCAAATGGGTACTCAGCAGAGAAACCTGCAGCCTTTCTTTCTTTTTATAACTTTTGCCTATTATACACAGAGCAAACCAAATGACGGAGGAAGTATGGGACTACATCTTCTTTAAGACGGCTCCATTCCCTGCAACCAAAATCCCTAAGGAGGCTCTGGATAAACTGAAGCAAGAGTTTGAGTACTGGTATCCAGTGGATATACGTGCTTCTGGCAAGGATCTTGTTCCGAATCACTTGTCTTACTACCTTTACAACCATGTAGCCATGTGGCCAGATCAGAGGTTAGTCTGTGAAAAGGTGCATCTCCAGCTTTATTAATTCAAGCAATCGAAATCTGTGCAAGCTTTGAAAAGGAAAAGAAGTCTGAGCAGGCAAAACTATATTAAAATGAATTGTTCTTTTACAAGACTTGAATATGGAATTAAAGTATGGAACCAGTTTGTTATGTGTGTAATTGCTGAGCCTTGCTGAATCACTTCTTGTTGACTATCTAGTCTCCCAAAGTGAATTAACTGACCTTAGAGGTAGGCTCTGGAAGCTCATGTTTTTTATTGTTTGCCCAATTTGAATTTGCACAGGTGCGATGTCCAAGAATGGTACCTTGTACCCTTAGTTTACTTTCCACTATGTTGAACTTTAAAAATACGTTGGAAAGTTCCTATCGTAGTTTTTGGCTCAAGTACGAGTAAATCTTGCAGATTCACTGAGATTGTCCCAATCTCCATAAGGAATTCCTCGGCTGATGTGTGACCCAGCTAATGAGCTTTGAAAGACTGTTTATCTTATGATGCCTGGAATGCTTGTTAGTTACCTTTTTTCCCTTCTCTGTCAAGCTACATTATTTTGCAGATGACAGTGCTACAATACCAGTAGGTGGGAAAAGGACTCCCGCAAGGATAATCATTAGTTCCTTCTCTGTCTGAAGGACATCTGGCTTACTTTGCACTACTGAAGCAAATGGGGTAAAATCAGGATCCCATGCTTGCTGCACAGTGCATTGGAAGGGATGGAAAGTTTTTTACTATAGATATTTTCCTTCCCTGTTGTCTGTGCCAGTTATGTAATAATTCTGTGCATTCCTCTGAGTCATATTTTATTGCTTCAACTTGTTAGAGGCTAATTTGCTCCAGGCTCTGAATAGCTATTCTGGCAATTAAGGGAGTGAGAGAATCTTTGGGAACTATTAGAACTATCCGTAATTCTTCAATACTATGACCTACAAGGTGATCTTAAGATTCATGCAAGTTATATTAGTTGATAAAGAGATTCTGGTTAAAACAAGCACCACTTCAAACAGGATACTTACTGTGTTATATTTTTATTGAACTTACAGAGCCAGGGTTCATCTTTTCCACTGGAAAAGTATGTGAAGCCCAGTAATCTTAAAGTGGTGAATTGTATTGAAATGTATATATTGATTACTAGCATTAGAGTTTCCTTTTCACAACACAAGTTTGATCCAGCAGGCTGTTGGAATAGTGTTCTGTGGATTTTTTGGTCTGGACGAAAAAAGCTATGTTTGGAGAAAATAAAAGACTTTTCCAACAAAGGAACCTTATCCTAATGTGAAGCATTTTGGTGGGAGTATCGTGATTTTTGGCTGCTATGCATCCTTAGGGGCCGGATGGCTTCCAGGAATTGAGGATTGCACCAGTTAATTCTGCCGAAGAGTGTCTAGATAGCCATCTGTAATGTTTAAATAAGTTTGGGTCATGCAGCATGGTGATGATCTTAATTGTACAACTAAAACTATGAAGCAGAAAAAAATGGGCTGAAGTAATTGCTACCATTGGACAGAAGATGCCACCAGTTGCTAAATCTAAAGCTTCACATACTTTTGGGACATTGATTTAGGATGCACTTGATGTTTTATGTACTTAATCAGAATGTCTTAATCAATTTATCTTAAGCTCAGATCATATTGCAGGTCACACTGCTGCAGAATTATAGCTAGTCCTAAATAGTTCACAAAAATTGATAGACTATTTGAAGCCAGGAACAAATTTGCCTCCAATTACAGTAGTCCTCAACTTACAACAGTTCATTTAGTGACTGTTCAAAATTACAAAAGCATTGAAAAAAGTGATGACCATTTTTCACTCTTAGCAGCATCCCCATTATGTGATTATGTAATCCAAATTCAGATGCTTGGTACCTACCACTCATTTATGACAGTTGCAGTGTCCTGAGGACATGTGATCTCCTTTTGTGACTTTCTGACAAGCAAAGTCATTGGGGAAACCAGATTCACTTAACAACCATGTTATTAATTTAACTGCAGTGATTCATTGAACAACTGTGAAAGAAAGGTTGTAAAATGGGGTAAAACTCACTTAACAACTGTCTTGCTTAGCAACAAATGTTGGGCTCAGTTGGGGTCATAAATCAAGGACTACCTGTAGACTACAAATTTCTCTACATTATCCCTTTGGTGAAGTATTTTGGTGCCTCTGTTTCAAGGTAAGTCGTAAATCGAGGATTACCTGTATTTGATGGAAAACAATACACAGAGGAATACAGAGAATTATTACATTATTGACGTAGCCAATAAGGAAAAGCAATCCTAAAATAAAGAATAGTTCACAGTGAGGAATGTTTTTAAAACAGTGCTTTTATCTAAAAATTGGAAGATTGTTTTGAATATGACAAATTATGTGGAACAATGGAACTCTTGTCTTCCAACGCAGAGAAAAATGGCCTGTATCTGTCAGAGCAAATGGGCATCTTCTCCTTAATTCAGAGAAGGTATGATGTCTTTTTGAATCTATATTGAACATTTCTGATTATTATGGCAATGAACTAAATCCTTTCTCAGTTTAAGGAGCAGTAAGTAATATATTAATTTACGATATTGCTCAGGAAAGTTGAACTTACATGACTTAAAGTTCTTTTTCCAAATATGGAAACACAAACAAAAAGTTTATGGAACATTTAAGTGTTAGACTTTCCTGTCCATATTGTTTTTCTAGCATATAAACAATAGATACACATTTGCTTTTTTATTAATAGACATTTTGTAGTGCATGTCAAATATATATACTGATGGTCCTTTTCTGTTCTTGAAGCTTATTGAAACCTTGGTTTCTCTAAATATGCTGTTAAAGGAGAATAACTTTAAGCTTTTGACAAATAAAATTTCATGAGAAAGGTTTTTTTTCAGAATTTTGCACAAAGAAGATTGAGGTTTCTATTGACAGTATTGAATTTGAACTGTAGAACTGATATTAATACACAAAGTACAAACAGTTGGGATGGAGAAAACTTTCTAATGTTGAGTTTGATTCCTAGTGACTATATGAACACACCCATGTTTGTTTGTAGACATCACAGAAAATAGATTGTCACTGTCTTCTACAATATTTTGATGTCTTTTTCACAGTTTAGTGTACAGGCTTCTTGATTTGATTTATAGCACTGAGATTTCCTGATAGTTCCCCTCACCCAAGTATCAGTCAGGGTTTTTCAAGATTTGTTGAGGGCAGCTAGATGATACTTGCAAGTTTGTTTATATATATATATATTGTCTGTGTTGATAGCAGATTCAGCAGTGCTTTTTTAAATGACTGACAGATAAAAATATACTACTCTTTCTTTGCCCCCATTAGATTTAAGTTTGGGGTCTGATTATCATAGATCGACCATCTTTTAAATGCAGTTATTTATATCTTTCTCTCCTTCTGATTTTGTTAACAGATGTCTAAATCTACAGGCAATTTTCTTACTTTGAGTCAAGCTATAGATAAATTTTCAGCTGATGGTAAGAAGGCATATTACATTATGTTTGAATTTTGAAAACTCTACTTGGCTGAATAATGTATCAGTAATATAATGTCTATCTTAAAATCAAGTTTATATTATCCATTTTATAGAAGTTTATCTAATCGAACAGCCTTCCTTGTTTTTAAAGAGAAAATCTTGATCAGCATATGAAAAACCTAAATGCATACCCTATTGGAAATTTAACAAATCAAAAAGCACATTTTTACAATTGCTTAAAGTTCTAGTGTTCCTTCCCAATGAAAATACTTCCGCTGTATTGCAAAGTGACAGAGCCACATCCTCTGGAAGATTTGAGGTGGCTACTTTTTCCAGTTGTCCACTTTATTTCATTGGTAATCCTAAAGGAAACGGTTGTTTGTGTGTTCTTGCAAACACAGAGAAAGCCAGGGAACAGACTATACGTTCAGGTGAATGAAGCAATTTTGGTGACATTAAGTAGGGACGCTCTCTTTATATAACTTGATTTTTAAAAAAAATGGCTCTTTTGAATGCTTTGTGCAGCCTTCTTTCACAGCAAGAGTGGTGTCTCCCAGCTGTTGACTGCATGTGTTTTGCTGTTGCTTTAGAAAGTGAAACCTTTTTCCCTTTCAGGCATGCGGCTGGCGCTGGCTGACGCAGGTGATACTGTTGAAGATGCAAACTTTGTGGAATCCATGGCAGATGCTGGCATTCTCCGCCTTTATACATGGGTGGAGTGGGTGAAAGAAATGCTTGCTAACTGGGACAGTTTAAGAAGCGGGCCTGCCAGAACCTTCAATGACAGGGTCTTTGCCAGGTATCCTTCAGGAAGGGTCAATTTGTTTGCTTCA
>JAOYMU010000098.1:69560001-69576728 GCA_025802295.1 Psammodynastes pulverulentus
ATGCAAGTAGAAAAATAGGGACCACCTTTGGTGGGAAGGTAACAGCATTCTGTGCACCTTTGGCATTTAGTCATGCTAGCCAAATGACCACAGAGACATCTTCGGACAGCGCTGGCTCTCCGGCTTTGAAACAGAGATGAGCACTGCCCCCTAGAGCCGGACACGACTAGCACGCATGTGTGAGGGGAACCTTTACCTTTACCTAAACATTGAATTAAACAGATATTTATTTTTTTCTTCCATTCAGTTGTATCTGATTCTTGGAGACTATTTTCACCAGTCCTGAAGTTTTCTTGGGAAGGCTTTTCAGACGTGCTTTGCCACTGCCTCATTCTTAGGGTTGAGAGAAAATGACTGATCCAAAATCACTATGCTGGCTTGTGTGTGACTAAGCTGGGACTAGAACTCACGGTCTCCTAATTTTTACACTTACCTAAGCACTACACCAAACTGGCTCTCAAATGGAAACTACATAGATCTTAATTTTTCTAAATTTCATTCTGCTACTGTTCCTTAGTTTACTTTAATCATTTTAAGTTATGCCCTTTTTCATCGTACAGTCAATGACATTTCTTTATTCCAGATGCTTATCTTAATGAAAAAAGAAAAATAGTGAAATGTGACTACATCATCACACAAACACTGTGAATTACATGTGTCAGATATGAGAATGTACATAATAATCAAATTTAGATGACAATCAACCGCATGTTGTCATTTGGGCATCACTTTGGACTGTTGCCAGTGCCACTGGCCTCTAATTTTCAGAAATTAAAAAAGGGGTTTGGATTTTAACAAAATGGTATTTGCATTCAAATTAAGATAAGGTAATACTTGGTCTCCTTGTGAAGGCAATCATTTAATTTTATATACTGAATTTCAGAAGATCAGCAAATAAAGCAAAAGGTAACCCAATCAAAACATCAAGCTCATTTGTTACGTTTTATTCTGAAGAGTGATTCATCACTGAAGCCTGAAGGATTAACCAGCATTAGCTGACAAAGTAATGATCTCTGTGACCTCTCTATGACTACAGGAAATAAGCCCATCAATTCAGATTTAACCTCACTTAGAAAGTGGCAGGATTACTGCCTTCATTGAACCTTGTAAAGAAATTAACTTTTAACTGAGATGAACTAGGAGTCTAGAGTGACTGAGGAATGACCTCTTGGCCCTTTAATACACAATTTCCTCCAGTGCTGAATCAATGCTGGTACTTATTATACAGAAACAAAAAATGCCAAGTTCATATGTGTATGTCCATGTCCACATCCATGTCTAACAGGAATTGTGATGAAGTTTTTCTGAACTTTAAGCAGCAATTTTACTTTACATCACATTCCCTGATGTTATTATATCATATAATTAGCAAATTAATAGCTTGTGAATTTCACCAACTGAATCTAAGTAAATTCAACTTACAGCTCCACAATTACTGTCTGTTATGTATGTTGAATACAGCCTCTGAAAGGATTTTAAAGACTTAAAATAAAAATCACATAGCCATGAAAAACAACAACATAAAATATGATATTTTCTGTTTATTTCTCTTTTCAGAGGAGCTTTATATTTCATAAATAGATGACACCCAAAGACACCCAAAGTGGATATTTAGAGAAAAAAACAAAACATACTAAGCACAATAATAATTGAAAATGTAAACACACACAACATGAATAAGTAGAATAAAATAATATGTTCCCAGGTTCATCACTCCAAATTCACTTGCTGATATATTGCACTTCTCCAAGAACTTAAATCATTTCTCTAACTAAAATAAATACATTAAAAAACTTTTCGCTCCGTTTTAAAAAAGCATATGGCATCCAGCTTGGGCTTCAAGTTCCAGACAGCTGAAATCAATAAACCACCCAGAATAATATTAAGATGGCCAAAATACCCAGCTATTATTAAATGTCAATGTTGTTAGAGTCTGTTTTTTATGCAAAATGCTTGAATTCTTTTGCATTCTGTTCACAGAGAAACAGTTAACATTATAAGTTGTCCTCGCAGTTTGCCTTGCTCAGCTACACATAATATAATTGTCTCACTTGCTGATTTGCAATACAATATCTTAAAATAAAATATGGAGAATTATACCAAATGTTGCTTAATATATATAGCATATCTTTCCTAAACTGTACCAAGTTCACTGGCAACCAAACCAATGTATTACTTGAAATAAAGGAGGAAGGGAACAGAATACCTAGCTTGAGATTTTGAAAGTCTGAGATTAATATTAAATAGAATGGAATGGAAATACATAAACAAAACAAATTCTCTTGTAAAATTGATGGAGTCCTATAATAAGGAGTCAATAAAGAGATGTGGTTTCAACTTTCACCTTTCCAGAAATTTTAGAAACATTTGACATAGTTATGTAGCCATGAAAAAACAAAAGACAGTAAACAGAAAGTATATCAGCTACCTTCAATATGATTTGTCAAACGAAGGAACTAATAGAGTGCCTAATCCACTTTACAAGAAATGTAGACTCATTATTGAACTGCTCAATGAAATCTATCACTCTAAAAGGGCATTTGTAAATAAAGGATTCTTATCTCAAGAAAAGACCTACTGACGATTTTTAATAACTTAAACCAGCAATAAATCTCAAAGGAAAGAAACAATGAGTTTGCTTTGGCAAACTGTAACCTTATACTATACTCAATGTATCTTTTTAAATTTAGTTGCAGATTGTCGAGTATAAAAAGCTGGATACAATAAGAGAGACATTGATAAAGCCAACAATATCAGATGCTCAGAGTACTTTGAAATTAAGTAGTAAATAGAGTAACTAAAATTCTCTATTTAACGATGTGACCAATTAGAATATGTTTTGCGATGGTGAAGCTCAGTTTATGACCCTGTTGACAAATTTTAAGCTTTGTGCTTTCAACTGATGAATCAACATACATTTCAAACTCTGTAACTCTGACAGGATTTTTCCCCCCAGTAACTAGGGGTATTCACAAGGGGGGTGGTCAGGAGGGTGGTTGTGATCATACAGTCAAAACCATGCTTCTTTTTTGCACTTACCCTGCATGATACAAGTAAAAAGTGTGGGAATCAATCTCAAAATCATGGGCACCATCTTGATTTTTTTAAATTTAGTTCCAAATACCCAATGAGGAAAAAGTGCCCCCAAATGCATCATGATTCATAGATTGTCTGTAAATTATGCTTATAGTCCAGTGGTTCCCAATCTGTGCGCCGCGGCTCCCTGGGGAGCCACGGCACCATCGTAAGGACGCCGCGCCATTTCTAGAAGCCTAGTGCGCATGCGCAGTTACAAGTAAAACATGTAAAAAAACCCGGATGTCCCTATTAAGGGAGCCGCGGAAGAAATCCGACATATTTAAGGGAGCCGCGGAAGAAATCGGAAGCACGTAAGGGAGCCGCGGACCGGAAAAGTTTGGGAACCGCAGATTGATGGCGTTTGAGAAAAAACTGTTCTTGTGTCTAGTTGTACTGGTGTGCAGTGAATTTTGATTACCTGACCCACAATGGTGATCAGTATGAAAAATGCTCGTAAGTTACTTTTTTCAGATTCATTGTAACTTTGAACGGTCATTAAAGGAACTGTTGTAAGTTCACATTTTGGAAAAAGTGCAAAGAAGAGCAATTAAGATGATTAAAAGCCTGGAGACCAAAACATATGAAGAACGGTTGCAGGAATTGGGTTTGGCTAGTCTAGAGAAAAGAAGGACCAGGGGGGACGGGGGACGGACGGACGGACAGACATGATAGCAATGTTCCAGTATTCCAGAGACTGTCACAAAAAGGTAGGGGTCAACTTATATTCCAAAGCACCTGAGGGCAGGATAAGAAACAACAGATAGAAACGAATCAAGGAGAGAAGCAACCTGGAATTAAGGAGAAACTTCCTAACAGTGAGGACAATTAACCAATGGAACAGCTTGCCTTCAGAAGTTGTAGGGTGCTTCATCACTGGAGGTTTTTAAGAAAAGGCTGGACAGCCACCTATTTGAAATGGTATAGGGCAGGGCTGTCAAACTCCCAGCTTGTGGGCCAGATGCGTCATGCGCTGGCCATGCCCGGTTTAGCGAAGGTGGAAAAAGTCCCAATATGTCACGTGATGATGCCATAATGACGTGAGTTTGACACTCCTGGTATAGGATCCCCTACTTGAGCAGGGGGTAGGACTAGAAGTATTTTGTATTTTGATTGATTGATTGATTGGTATTAATTTTAGTCTGAATTGAGTAGGTATGTAGATTCATACCTTATTTACCTTGGAATGTTGTATTGCTGCCAATTCTCTTGCAGACACCAAAAGGCTTATTAGATAGTCACTGCATGTGCATTATGAGTTGGCAAAAAAAAAAAAGTACGGGGTTTTTTTGCTAACAATTAAAATTCAGCAAGATGTTGGAGGGAGGCAAAGCATCCCCTATTAAAGTATATGAATCTCCTCATATGGCTTCTGATCTGCAAGTTCTATTTACTTTCAAAATCTGCCCCTCAGAGATGTCTCGTTTTATGTGCTTGCCAGAGTTGCTGGGAGTCAGGTGGCATATACATTTAGTTAATTAAAGAATAACAATAATCATAGAAGTAGTTTTCTTTTGTAAAACGTTTTTCTAAATGTGCTTTTTTAAATATTAAAAAGTAGATCTGAGGCAAAAACAAGTTACTTTTAAGAGCTTTCAAAATCCTGGCTGGAATTGGCAATCTTCTGTAAACTGTAATGGCTCTGTTGGGACTCATAGACCAGCTGGGAAACCTACTCGAAAAGTTCTATCAAAGGTTTGCTCAGCACTGATGCACTTTAAAACTTGTACTTTTTACTGTTGGTAGGAAAATTTGGAGAAGAAGGGACCCCACGTGCTTGATCTGGAGCTGGAGTTCGATGAACAGGCAGTCCTGCGGGAGAATATAGTCTATTTGACAAATTCCTTAGAGGTGAGCATTTGCTATGAAGTCTTAATGATATTCAGCTCTTGGTAAGATTCAGGGTTGCTGGAAAATACTGTATATCATTGTCTTTCAATCTTGGAAACTAAGATGTGTGGAAACTCCCAGGATTCCTCAACCAGCATGGTGACTGTGGAATTCTGGTAGCTGAAGTCTGCGCGTCTTGAAAGCTGCAAAAGTGGGGAAACACTGCTCAATATCCTTTGCCTGTTTATCTTCAATCCCTAGCTAGTGATACAAAGTCTATCTACAAGGTGTATATGTGCGTGTATATATATATACTATACACGTGGGTCTGTAAAAGAAAACTATAATTTTCATTTTGAATCACAACAACAACAATCCAACTGTGGAGATATGCAGCTATTCAGCATGGAAGTGAAAAATTGGCTTCAAGCAAGTGGCCGCCCTTGAATCTCTGGGTGCCTCTTTAAAGAAGCTGCATCTTTCCTCAGACTTGTACATTAGCTACCCATCCCAGGAAAATACACCTTTGAATTAAAGCGGAACAGCAGTTGCAATCATCTTGTATCCTGCTAATGACTGCTTAATGCAAGGATATGTTTTTCAGAGGCTGCATAGTTACCACATATCGAACTCAGGAAAAGATGTGGCTTCTTTAAAGAGCCATCTGTATGTTCGCCGAGTGTTCTGTTGTCTCCTCTGAGGCACCTTTTCCAGTTCTGATCTGAATGGCTGCCTAATCCAATCAAATCCTATGTAAGGCTGGCAAATGAGAAATGTTTAGTGGAAGAATTCATCCAGAATTAGAGTCCTGAACTCAATATTAATGATCTTCTGTAAGTGAAACCAGAGTATAACAGTAACATGTTCCTTTCTTATTATCATCTGAACAGATGCATGTCTTACCCTATTGAGATTGCTGTTTTCCCACAAGTTGAGAAAATTATTGGAAATTCTCAGCCTTTTTTGGGCAATGTTTATTGCTTCTCTAAATTTAATGATTCCTAGTATAAATAGGAATTGCTGCTTCTAACTGATTTAATTGGGGATTTATTTATTTGAATTTTGAACAGTTACTTTGAAGAAAGTAAAGGCTTTGATGTGTGGGAACAAATAATGGAGTGCTGGCATCTGTCGTGTGCAATAGGCACTAAAGCAATAAAACATCCTATAACTTTGAAACTGCCAAACTTGCCCAAAGTGGAACATTTCCTGGCTCAGACCTCTGCACTTGAGATACATTTAAATTTATAGATAAAAGAATCAAAATCTGTGGATTTTTTTAAAAATAAGAATTCATTAGTTAATTACAAAACATGATTTTATTTAACAGTGAAACTCTTTGTTTGATACAATTGAACTTTCTTATTAATCTATTTGAACTATTTTTTAAAAAACGGTTTCCCTATTTTCTTCTAAAGCTGGAACATATAGAATTAAAATTTGCCTCAGAAGGAGATGAGAAAATTAAAGAAGATTGCTGCCCTGGAAAGCCATTCTGCATGTTTAGAGTAGAAGTAAGTTTGGTTTTCTTGGTTTCTTCTTTTATCCCTGCAGGAATGTTATCCACAATGATTTGTTGTTTTCTGTGAGAGTTTTACACTTACATTGGTCTTTATCAAACTTTTCTTTCCATCATTCCTATTTCCTACCCAGCTAAACCCCTGGCAAGCCTGAGTGGCTTTGGGTTTAGGGTCTTCTGTGTATCTGGGGATTCGTCATCTTTTCTACTGGATGGAGTTGCTCCATTGTACAGGGTTGAATGTATAGGTTCAGATGTACATTCATTTAGAGTCCAATTTATAAGAGGTAGAATAGGGCTGCCCTGGTGCTAAATGCAGTGGCATGGGCAGTTATGTGCACTCCAAAAACTGCAGATGTCACACCTCTGTTGCATAAGCTGCACTGTTTGCCACTTTATTTACGGGTCCAATTCAAGATCCAGAAGTATGTTGTGGATCCTGTCAACTAGGGAGTTTCATCAGGTAGGACCTAGGAGGAAAGCATTCTCTGCTATGTCCCCCACTCTATGGAATATCATTCCTCCTGAGGTGAAACTAACCTCAAACCTAATTGACCTTCCAGGAAGCTCTTAAAAATGCTTCTGCCAACTAATTTGGGAATCCTATGATAGAGTAGAGCTTGCTAGCCTGCATTCTTTCTAAGTGTTGCAGCTATTCTGGTTTAATATTTTTATCCCTTTTATGTAAATTGTCTTTAATGATTTTTTAATATATTTTGATTCTGTGACTCTTTTATACCCTTTTATCTCCCATGACTCTAAAGGGTATAGAAATGTGATAAATAATAATAAAATAAAATAAAATAAAATCCTAGTGGGTATTGTAGGATCACAATCTGGCAGTCATCAGTTGAACTTACAGAACAGAATATGTTTAGGAACATGATAGTAGTAAGGCTAAGGCTGCTCCTGAGATTTACTTAAGTATCTGTTTTTGGTTGCATCCATAGAATTTACTAGAAGTCTCTGAGAACTGAGCCTCCCTTGAACTCAATGTTCCTCTTCTCCAAGCTACAATTGTGTCATTCTCTACTGAGATTGCTTTGTGTAGGGCTTGACAAATGATGTGCAAAGTGACTACAGGGGACACCCGTATAGCGTATAAAGATTGGAAGATGAGACAGCTTATCTGTGTATTCTTCCTTCTCAATTATTGCTCAATTATTAATGGTAATAGTGCATTGGAGCTTTTCCCCTCTCTTGCTATATAATATTATTACTTTAATTAATGTTTAATTTTAGTTGTGAATGTTGTCTGGATAATAACATTCCTAGAATAAAAAGAATACAAGTGACAAATCTAAGCATAATGAGAAGATTCAGATGCTTTCTGTGTTTATATATTATATTCCTGTTCAATAGTAACTGGTTGCACATCCGGCTTCTAGCACAACATTTAGTTTTGCTTTGTTCCGGAATATGGAATTGCTGGCTAGGTTTTAGATCAGTTAGCATATATATAATTAGATACTTCACCTCATAATTTGTAAAGTATATTGAATGAAAATACTGGAATATTACTGGCCAGCACAAACTCTAGCTCCTGTTTCAGGACACAATGTATTACTAGAAAGGCTGAGCATTTGGCTATATTAATTATCTTTTGGTGACAGCTTTGGTCAAGGCTGCTGAATTTCTTACATGTGCTGTATTTTTGAAATGGATTCGATGGCAGTTTCTCTTAATAAGAAAACTCCGTGCTTCAATCAAATGGGCAAATCGAACTATTGAGTAGAGAGCAGTTTAGGAACCCGGAACTGCAATCTGATGCATGTCAAAAGCTTGGAAATGATAGAAGCCCTGGCCGGAAATTTGACAGCTTTCATTGAAAAAAAAAATGATATTGAATCACAGTTTGCAGTATGGGAAAGAAAATCTTGTTAGAGAAATGAATAATGAAGCTTTTTTATTTACTGTACAAGTTATGTTTATGTACTATTATATACAATCACTTATTTATTGTATCTCCTAGAGCTTATTTCTGTGACATCAGTGTACTGTTCTCACATTTTTGTGATTTTCCTATTGTGTTTTCATTCTGCTTTATTATAACTTTGAGTTCCCTCCCTGATATTCTGGTTTCATTCTTTGCCCAAATGCCCTAGTTGACTCCAAGTCTTAATCACTACAGTTTCCTCTCTTTCTTTTCTTTTGCATTTTTATAGTTGATCTTAGACAGATTCTTTTTTTCTCTTTTTGTTTGGCAGCAACTTAATTCAATGGTTGATAATCTCTTTGTTGTACCAGCTTTAACTATTTTCTTTGCCTACCAATTCATTCTGTTATCTGTATCCCATTTTCTCTGTTAGCATTACTTATTTTTTTATCCATCTACCTGTTATATTATCCCTATTAAGATCCCCTCCACCAGTCTCCCTTGATTGGACTGTCATCTTGCTCTCCTCTTCTCATAATTTATCACACCTGTGTGTCTTGTCATGGACATGACTCACTGATTCTGGTATTAGCATCCACATTAGTGTGCCCCCCCCCCAATCTGCTGCTGTTGTTTGCTGTTTTGGCTTCTGGTATGAAGGTCATATTCTGAAGGAGGGGAAGGGCAACTAACCTTTTTCTTCTACCCCAGTCATGCCTCTCTAAATGTCTTCCCTTCTTGGGACCCAGCCCATCACTTCTAACTATCCTGTTCCTCTGGGTTACCTGTCAGTCTCTTTGTTGGCACTATTCGCCCTTTTCATTGTCTTTTTAGGTATAATTTTATTAAAAGCTCTAATTTCAATTAAAATTAAATCACAAATTAATACAAACTAAAATAGAGTAAGAAGGAAAACAGAACAATGAATAAAGGAGAAAGCTAGAAGGCAAAAAAAAAAAAACGGCAGAAGAAAAATATAAAAGAAAGAAAAAAGATAAAGGAGTGCCTTTGCTTTTCTTTACAGCAATTATACATACAATTGTAAATTTATTGTTTTCTCTAAAGCATGGGAGTCCAACACTTTGGCTCGCTTGGGCCACATTGAGTGAAGAGGAATTGTTTTCAGCTGCATACAAAATATATAATACAGTTTTTAATGTAAAATGACATAATAACATTAAAAGTTTATGATCTTGTGGGACTGCATTACTAACTGGGCCGCTGTTTGGACACACCTATTTTAAAGTTATATTATGACTGTTTCCTTTCTATAATATTGTTGTGGTCTGCCGGCGGCCTGTGGAGCTGGCAGCAGAATCTGACAGCGAAGAGGTTGGGGAGGCTGAGGAGGGCGAGAGCTCTGCGTCCAATGCAGAAATGGGGCCAGGGCCATCTGGGAGTTAGATGCGAACTCTGGAGCCTCCAAACTCTGACATAAGCGAGGCAGAGGAATAGGATCCCCCTTTTACCAGTGCGCGCATGTGCAGAGCCGCCAGAAGGCAAGAACACTTGGGATTGAAAGGGAGACTCGAGAGTAAGGCTCAGAGATGATTGGCCCCTCCCATAAGACATAAAAGGAGGAGCAAAGTCACAGAAGCTCTCTGCAGGAAGCAACGTTGTTTATTCAGTTCAGTTTGCACTCTGAAGTTGTGTGTGTGTTGTTAGGACTCCGGTTGGTTTTGCACAAGCTAATTGGCACTTAAGTCATTGGCAGCCATTCAAGTAAGATAAAGGTTTATTAGCTTGTTCTTGAAAGACTGTGGCAGACTGCTGTTGACTTATTTCTGCACTGTTCTGGACTTACTAAAGGCTGTGAATGAATATAATCCACAGCCGTGAAAAGAGGTTTTTTGGACTTAATTGAGTGTTTGTTAGTGTCTCAGGAAGCCTAGGCCAGAACACTATATTTCCGTGTTTTGCAGCCCAGCTGACTCGCGTGGCACAGCAGATTGCCACACATCAGCTGTTTTACTCACCAGGGCTGCAGTAAAAAGGTATGCTTTATAGCTGAAAAGGGGCGATTTTCAAACGCTGCATGCACATGCAAAGCACACACTCACCGAACCCATTGTTACACCAGTTGAATCCCACCATCGGAGTTAAGAGATCGTAAGCAAAGTCTTCCTGCCCTTGATAAGGCTGCATTTGAGCAAGAGCTACAAATCCAGAAAAGCCTGGATAGTTTCTCTACCTAGAATCCTCATTGGAACTGAACAAGAACTTGGTTATTCAAACAGCAACTCCATCTTATGAGAGTTCAATTCTCCATGCAATCTATGTCTTCAGTTGTAAAAACAAAACTATGAGAGCATCTGACAATGTAAAGCTGAGTGTCATCAGCATAGTGACAATACCAAGCCCCAAGCTGCCAAATGCTTCTTAAGAATGCTACAACCAGGCTGATATTTATCCCCTACCACCATTAAAAGAGGCCACCAGCAAAGGAAAAAAGCTGAACCAATATGAAACAGAATTCCCAACTCCTGACCCATGCAATACCTAACAATACCATGAAAAATGGTAAAAACAAACAAACACTGAGAGGCCCAACAAGACCAGACCCATATCTTTAATAAATATCATCTACAAGAATGACAAAGGTAGGCTTTCTCCCATGCCTAGACCTGAATCTTAGATTATTTGGACCCATATCAGGTATTTCCTCTGGAAGTGAAGAAAAAAATCTCCCCCAGAAGCTAAAAAGAGTTAAGGATGCAATTTATACATTGATGAAATTTATTTTTTTTTCATAAAAAAGTTTTATTGGTCAAAAATACACAGATTTATCGCTTACATTATGTAGACTTGATCCATATCCCAACTCATAAAATCCAAACTTCTCCCAATAAATTCTCCCAACAATTTGGTCATCACATCTCTCAAATCTTCTTGGTCCGTTTCTTCCAGATTTTGAAACCTGAGGAAATAAGACATTTTATCCAACTGCAATGCTAACATTTCATTTGCCTTGATCTCATCCCTCCTCTGGATTGCCCGCACCTCTCCCTCCAAACCTTCCACCTTCTTCTTATTTTCCTCCGTCAACTGTTGGACAGCATTTAAGTCTTTGTTGATAGCTGCAATTTCAGATTTTATTTCTAATTGTCCTCTTTGCAAATCATCAAGCTTATCAAGCTTTTCAAGTTTCCCTTCAACTATGTCCAACTTTCCCAACTTCTCCAAAATTCTCTCCATATCGCCAGCAGCTGGTTTTTGTCCTCTTGCCATCACGCAATAATGAAGGGTGAAAGGCCCTCAGGTGAGTCCAGGCATCCAAAGAAAAAAAAAAGGTGTTCTTTTAAATTCCCTGCTATTTCCTCAGGATCCACCAAGGGGCACTCACAGGAGCAACGAGTCCAGCGCACAGAACAGGTCAAACAGGAAACCAAAGGTAGGTGATGTCATCAATTTTGGATAGTGAAGCAGGAAGCCAGGCTTCGGCCATGGCATTCCAAAGAGGGGGGAGACCACAGCCTTCCCTCCTGGATCTCTCCTCGGCCATTCTGATCAGGGGCTTACCAAGGTAAGACGTCTTTTTATTTTTCCTTCCCCTCTCTCCTACAGCTCCGGCATCCTCTCCAGGACTCCTCGCTCCGCCGCTCACCAATGCTCCGGTCTCCCGTCTCCATCCTCTCTGGTCACCGTCCTCTTTTTCGTTCCTTTGTTAGGCCGCCGTGCCTAATTTAGAAAAGCCCCGGTTCTGCTGGGCACAGTGGCACAGACGACGGCCATAGCAATGGCCGCCGCCCGATGCCACCTCACCTCCTGGAGCCTCAGGCATGCCAGCATTGGCTGCCCAGCCCCTGGGATTCGGGCTAGGGACCCCTGGCGAAAGCCGCCCTAAAACGGCAGGCACCCTAACCAGGCGCCTGGCCCCGAAGGGCCTCCGGGATGGTGGGTTACGGGCGCTGGGGGCAAGAGCAAGCCTCATCAGCGACCGGCGCCACTGGAAACCGGAAGTCGAGTCCTCGGATTTCTTTTATAATTTGCTGAAGCATTTCTGCCATAATTGATGGTGATTGGGACTGACTTTGAGTGTCTGTTAAAGCCAGTGCAGCTAATTTAGTAGTTTGGGCAGGAGAACTGCCTGCACTTCCTGTTCTGTAAAATCCTGATTTCTTTGATGCCATTTTCAAAAAAGAACCAAATCAGTCAAATCAATCAGTAAAAGTTGTTTTTCCTTCTTCCAATTAATTCTTAAAATTTTAAAACCTCAGTAGGGTATTAAATCCAAAAGAAAAAAATTTAAAATGGATCAGTGGCAGCAGGAGAAAGTGAATCCACAAGTCAATACACACTCTTCATTAACTTTCACTTTCCTGTGTTAAGCAATCATCACCATTTTGCCGCCTTTTTTTCTTCGCATCCACTTATTTAAAAATGAAAAAACCCTCGTGTTGAAGGAAATTGAAGATATAAAATACTTGCTGTTATGTACTCTCCTGTTTGGTCTGCCTGCTGCTGTTTTCACTTGTTAATCACTCAGTAGCAGGGGTGAGCGCAACGTCACTTTCTGCTAAAAGCAGAAGTGTTCCTCCTTTGGAGTTTGCCAGAACCCTAGGGAGCTCACTCTTTACGATCCCCAGAGCAAAGCCTAGGGGTCTTGGAGGGCTCTACCGCAGGTCTGGCACTCTCTTCCTCTTCTTCTCCCGAAGGGAAAGATTTTTGCCACCAAAACAGCTGATTTGTGCTGTTTCGGTGGTTTAACAAAGAACGGAACAGACGCTCGTAACGGAGAGTCTTTGACGCCAGATGGTGCCACCGGAGGCTGCTCTTTTGCCTTGTTATCATTTTGTTTTCATGTGGTCCCATTGTAATTCTAAATGTTGGGATTCTTATGCCAATTCCAGGTGAGAAAGGGCGTTGGACTTACCTGAGACACCCATTCTCTCCTCCTCCAAGGCAGAAGTCAGACTAGTATTATCTTCCTTATAACTCTATAGACTGAATCTTCAAACTGAGGACACACCTCCCTGCAACGGTCCCATGTCCCCAGTTGAAAATGCCAGCAAAGCGAATGAAATACCTTGATCAAAGTGAACATACGTGCTTGAACTGGACCACAAGGCCGCTCCCGTATATGTCAACCAAATGCCCAGAACAGTACAACCATAGGGCAGGTCTGGCTTCTGCCTTGAAGGAGGAGAGAACGGGTATCTCAGGTAAGTCCAACGCTTTCTCCTCCCATTCCAAGGCAGAAGGCAGACTGGAACATACCAAAGCTTGTAAGTCCTATAGGAGGGATTTGGTCTGGGCAGAAGAATCCGCCTCAACAGAACTTGTTGCAGCACCCATCTACCAAAGGATGCATCAGCTGATGCGAATCTGTCTAGTTGATAATGTTGAATAAATGGTAATGGAGAAGTCCACATAGCCGCTCAGCAGATCTCCACTGATGCCTCTGTGGACCAGGCTGCGGATGTCATGACACTTCTGGTACAATGTGCCATAATACGTCTAAGTATTGGCAAAGCTTGGATGGTAGGCTTGAGAGATACAAGATCTGGGTGGATAGAGCAGAGAGGCCCCTATGCACCATGACAGAACCAAGTGCCACCACTTGACGACGTAATGTGTTGGGGGCAAGCCCCTTCTCAAGGCCGTCCTGCAAAAAACTCAGCCGAATATACCTGTTTGACTGAACACCAAATACTAAAGGCCTTCCAGGTCGAATTATAAATTCTGGTGGTCGACAGATGTCTGGCTGCCAAAATAGTCTTGATGACACTGTTGGAGAGGTTTTCCCTTCTCAGGAGTCCCTGCTCGCACGCCAGGTGGTCAGATTGAGCCATTGGGACTCTGGATGGTGGATGGGTCCCTGGCTGAGGAAGACCCTGTCTGGTGGTATCCTCCAAGGTCTGGCGACTGAGAGGCTCACCAGATCGACGAACCACAGCCGCCTTGGCCAATGTGGAGCCACCACAATTACCCTCACCTTTTCTGAGAGTATCTTCTGTATGACTCCTGGAATCAGAGGGAATGGGGGAAAGGCGTATAGAAGATGCTTGGGCCATGGACACCTCAGGGCATCAATCCCCTGTGCCCCCAGAGTGGGGTATCTGGAACAGAAGCAGGGCAGTTATGTATTTGCTGGGGATGCAAATAGGTCCAGTACCGGTAGACCTAACCTCTGGACTTAGTCCACAAATAGACTGGGATCTAGGTGCCACTCGGCCTAATCAATGGTGGCCCTGCTCAACCAGTCTGTCTGCGTGTTGGAGAGGCCCGAGATGTGCTTGGCTCTCAATGACAGAAGGTGAAGTTCTGCCCAAATGCAAAGAAGAGTTGCCTGAACAAGCAGCCCCGCTGAATCGCTTCGGTTGTCCACCAATTGAGGGAACGGAGCACTCTGCGTGGAAGCCTCACTCATCGAGTGGAATTGCTGAGGCCTGCTCTTTGAAAGGGGAGCAGAAACCACTGAAGCTGCCGGGAGTGAAAACGTGCCCAAGGAACTATGGAAAGGCACGAAATTAGCTTCCCCAATAGTTGAGACAACAGGGAAAGTCAGACTGTTGGGTAGCGTCTGATTGTCCCGATTAAGGCATTGATACTGACTTGCCTGTCCTGGGACAGAAACACCTGTCCCAAGACCGTGTCTATTATGTTGTGGGAACCAGATGGCATTTGGCCATATTGAGAATCCGTGGTCCTGAAAGATTCAGATTGTCAGCTGTAGATCCTGTTGTACTCGGGCCATCGAAGACGATTGGATTAGGATGTCGTCGAGATAGCATTGAATTCTTACTGGGGTGGCCCGAAGGTAAGCTACTAATGCCGCTAGAACCTTGGTGAAGGTTCGAGGGGCTGAGAGGCCGAAGGGTATGGCTGCATACTGGTAATGCTGGCTCGCATAAGCGAACCTCAGGAAGCAACGATGTTCCAGCCAAATTGGGATGTGGAGATAAGCCTCTGTGAGGTCCACTGAGGTCAAGAAGTCTCCCTCCTGAATCCCTTGTAGGATGGAGTGGAGGGAGTGCATCTTGAACTTCCTGTAAGCCAGATGCTTGTTGAGGCTTTTTAGATTTAAAATGGCTCTCCAGCCTCCGGAAACCTTGGGTACAAGAAACAACATCAAGTAGAAGCCCCGAACCCTGAGATCCGGCGGCACCAGCTCTATTGCTTGAATATCCAGGAGGTGCTGGATAGCTGTTTGCATAAGCTGCCTTTTGACCGGGTCCCCTGAAATGGGGACACTGTAGGAAATGGTTTGGGGGGGGGAAACTCGAGCGTTAGCCTCAATCTTACTGTTCGAAGGATCCACAAGTCTGATGTCGTCGCCTCCCATCGGTGGATGTAGAGACCCAGCCGGCCCCCTACCTGAGAAAGTGACCTGGCATCACTTATTGAGTTTGAAGGCACGTGATACACGATACGGCCTTCTGCCCTGGGCTGGTTGTCAGCCTCTGGCAGCAAAGTTACCACGGTTGGACTGGTAGTACGGTCTGTAAGAGTTAGGCCTCTGAGTATGGGGGAAGCTAGGCCCAGCATCCCCCAGTCTGAAGGCTTCCTATAATACGGCGTTGAGCGCCAATCAAAACGTCTGCTCTGGGTAGGGAGAATCTTCCTTTTATCCTTAGTCTCAATAAGGAAAGGCTCTAAGGATTCTCTGAACAATGCTCCTCCAGTATATGGAGCTGAGGCAAGTCTCCATTTGATCTTGGAGTCCATTTGCCAGTGGTGTAGCCAGAGCAACTTCCTGGCTGTAATGAGGCCAGCCATGGCACGTGAAGAGAATCTGGCCGCAGACAAGGTCGCATTGGCTGAATACTGGGCTGCCGCAATGATTTAGTCAAATGCTGATGAGCCCTAATGTCCTCAGTTGAAATACTGTTTTGCAATTGTCTGAGCCACCTTAGGGATGATCTCATGAAAAAGGAAGCTGATGTGGACGCTCGTGTGGACCATGATTCAGCCAGGTGTACTCTATGGAGGACCATTTGCTCCGTCTGTTCTTCTGTCTTAAGGGCATCCTCAGCCTCAGGTGGGATCACTGCTGTTGAGATCAATGCCGCTATGGGCCTGTTTACTGTGGGAACCTGAAGTAGTCCCACTAGTCTGGATCCACTGCAAAAAGTGAGGAATCTGTAGCTGTTGGTCTTATAGTGAGGCTAGGATTTGTCCATTGGCGTTTAATCGCATTCTTAAACATGCCTGGTTGGTCTCTGGTTGGTGACCCCGTCGGTATCAGACCGAAGTCCGTGATCGTGCGTGGCTTCGATCTGAGCTCAGCCTGCCGGAGGGTCCCTAACGGGATCAGAGCCACTCTGAAGGGATGGTGAAGAAGAGGAGACCACCAGACAGGTAGAGGGGAATCACAATTCCCCTCCCTGACACAGTAATTCCTCATCCAAAGGCAGGCAGGAGCGGTAGCCACAAATGGCTGCCATGAAGACGGGAGCAACCAGGACTAAGATTGTGCAGGAGTGA
>JAOYMU010000098.1:69614354-69629541 GCA_025802295.1 Psammodynastes pulverulentus
TCCTCTAGACAAAATGTCTACCGATTGACAAGCTGCTAAACTTGCGAATCTTTTGATAAGCATACGTTATTTAAAACTGATAACAAGTTAATCGTTTTCCTTTAGTTTGCAAATCAAATTATGAACTATTTTATAAAGATGTTTGGCTAAGCTGTATACTTTTGCAAACGGGGAGAAAACGCTGTTAAAAGAGTGCACCAAAAATCATAGTTTCAATTTTCTGTGGAAATAACTGCCATATGTAACTTGGCAACTTAATTATTTAGCCTTGATTGTAAATATTTTATAGACCAACACCATGAAAACTACTGATTTATTCAGCGATGTCTGCAGGGGAAGCAAGGTGTAATTGTTCTTTTTCCCTCCCCTTTGGTGAGTGTGTTGATGTTGCATAGAGGGGATAGGAATTCAATTATGCTGCCTTGCCCATCATCTTGTCTTTTGTGCCCCCAGGATACTGCAGGATTTATTTCTACAAATGTTTTGAATATGAACAGTCTGGTGTGCAACTATGAAATTCAACCTGTTTAACTGGTTTACTTTTTCTGGAAAAATTTCAACCCTCACACAGTAGCCATTTTGATAGCAGGACATACATTTTTAATAGTTCAAATGTGATCTGTTATAATAGTGTTCAAACTAACTTGATTAACTAACAAGGCCAGCTATATATGTATTTCTAAGTCAAAATAATGTTTACTTTTTCCTAATGAAAATTGTTGTTGAAATGGAGCATATTTAAATATTCCTAAATATTCCCATACATCACAAACACAATGCTGCTATTTTGTTTTGAATCCTTTTTCTGGTTGACACGTGGTTCATGTATTTATAAAGTAGGTTGATGAAACAAGTATTTGCATTTTGTGAAAATTTACATTTTATAAAATGGCAGAAATGTGTGAAGTTGTTCTAAAGCCATATAGTTAAACATCTAACTTGGCAAAGTATGGAAAAGATCTTCTATTGAAGCAAGAAATGAAGTTGGAATTTTTCCCATTATTATCAGAGGTGGTGTTCAGCAGGTTCTGGAGAACCGGTAGCGGAAATTTTGAGTAATTCGGAGAACCGGCAAATACCATCTCTGACTGGACCTGCCCCCATCTATTCTCTGCCTCCTGAGTCCCAGCTGATCGGCTGGGTATTCTTTTGTTGCCCTGCACAGGAGAACGAAGCTGGAAATCAGGTTAGTGGGGTGGGGAAGGAATGGGATTTTGCAGTAACCTTCCCCCAGGAGTGGGGAGGGAATGGGGATTTTGCAATAACTTTCCCCTACCACACCCACCAAGCCTAGCCCACAGAACCAGTAGTAAAAAAAATTGAATCCCACCACTGCATGGCTCTTAACCTAGCCTCAGCATCCTGTTGGTTATTCTGACTGTAGAAATTGGCATTTACATATATTAAGATACATATGTAAGAACATATTTTTGTTAAAAAAAACAGTGACCATCCAGTGTATATTCAGGTCTCCTGCTCCACTTAACTCTACCTGTTCCATAACTGTTTGACTATTCCACCAATATGTTGGTTAGCAGGTAGCTTGCTCAGTGGAAAGAATGCATGAAACAACATCAGGAACATCACTCTTTTGGGGATGGGTGGGGGGGGGAAGGAAGAAAGTATTCTCAAATCTGGTGCTTACATGAAAGGAAAGGAAATATTCAGCAATAGGAAAGGCTGGATTAGTTGGATCTATCTGCAGCTGAGAGCTGGAGATACACTGGATTGTGCTGCTATCCATTATGGAAGGAGACTGACTCAACTGAGAATCTGAACTGCACATATCAGAGTCAGGGAAGAAAGGTGCTGACTCCTGAAAATACCAGTCTAACTGGTCCGAAGCATGCTATGTAGAGACAGACAAAGTAAACTTTTCAGACAAGGAAAAGTGATAAAAGTGCAGAGTCATCTACTTCTCTAACAACATATATTGCTCCTTGTGGTGGATGGATTGATGGGTGCAGAAAGTTTGGGCATGCAAAATTGAATCCCGACATTCCAGTGCAGTGTAACATAGAGATCCCATGACTTTATAGATGAGCAGGACAATGGCCAAGCCCCTGGGAGGAACCACACCTGTCAGAAGCAGGTTGAAAGCTGCAAAATCCACATGCTCTTAGGTACCAGTTTCATAGCCACAACATTATTATTTGTCTGCTGTGGATATTATCAGTATACATCAGAAATGTTTAAACCAGTCAGCTGATTAGTGGTGTCCTTTACCTGCATTCATTAGAAATGAGGCCAAATATGCTAGTACTGTTCACTGAGAGTCCCAAAGGTACTTTTTTCCCAAGAAGCAATTGGACTTCTGGTTTTCTTTGAAGACGTTTTGCTTCTCCATCCAAGAAGCTTCTTCAGCTCTGAGTTTTATGCTCTGTGTCCCTTCACTCTTGAGCACAGGGCGCAGGCTGTTGGGGATGAGTCTGTCCTGTCTGCATCTCAAACTGAAATGCAAATAGTTCCTGTAGTCTGCAATTTTTCTGGAAATCCGTTCGTATTCCCGCACAATACATTCAAAGGGTGTTCTTCCCAAAGTACATCGCTAAATGTCTATGGAGATTCTCAATCATCCAGGTCATGGTTTTCCCAAAGAGAGCCAAAGAAGCTCCCTGGATGGGAAGTGAAACATCTTCAAAAAACCCCCAGAAAATCCCCTCTTGGAAAAAAGCACCTTTGGGACAACCATGACCTGGATGACCGAGACTCTCCATAGATGTTCACTGAGAGTGTTTAGTGATGAGCTTGAAAGCTGATTCTCTCAGAAATTTCCCACAGAATCTCTTTCAACTCTAACTGAATGTATTTCAGCCAAGCCTCCTGCAAATCCTTCCGCTAGCAAAGTCTTTAAGGACCTTCTCCCATTCCCTGCAGCCATGGATCTAATAAGAAAAACTATCAACGTCTAATCTAGTAGAAGATGAGAACAGCTTCACTAGTTGTATTCAGAACCAATAGTCAAATAGCTAGGTACAAAAACAATAATTAAAGGATAACTGTTGAACTCAATGGCAATGAATTTCTCAGTCTCCAAGACCTCTTTAGCTTTGTCAACTATAATCTGCTCCCAGGCAATACATGCCAGTTGGTCCACTTCTCTGCAGCCAGTATGTACTGGATAGTCTTCCTGAATAAAAAATGCAGCTTCTCCTGGTGCCCATTTGCCAAGCTATCAAAATCTTGTGCCTTCTTTCCTTTACCTTCTATTCACAAGCGGTCATTCCATCTTCCCTGATTGAAAGCCTTTCCTTTTATCTCTCTTTATCTTCTTAAGATGTTTGTTAGGAGTAAACTTTCCGTCTCCCCCATCACTTGAAAGTTTTGGTACATCCTTTTCTTTCTGCATTACTTCCAGGTTAATTTCGGCTCTTGTCCTTTCCCCCTCTATGTAATTATCAGTGCATAATGGAAGTATCTTGTAACTCACAACTTCACAGATTTTATATTTTTTCCCCTAAACTTGAAGATCTTTTTAATTTCAACTCTTTGGAGACAACCTCCTCTTCTTTTTTGGAGGTTCCCAATTCTGATTTTCTCACTATCTGCCTAGAAGCTCCTTATCCCTTCAACTGTATTCCTATTTATCTTAACATCTGAGGATCCCATTTCTTCTTCTGACTCCTTTTAGTTTCATCACCCTGAACCCAGTTAATTTTTAGCACCCAGTTAATTTTCTAGCTTCTTATGGTAATCCTCTGCAATCTGCCTGAGATTTATTCATTTTCCAACTCTACAGATACTCTCTAAGCTGCATAAACTTGACAAATATGTCCTGACAACAACTATTTTGATTCTGTGTTCCCACAATGTTGACTTCATCTTGTCATTAGATCATGAATTAGACAGGTTAAAGTTGTTTTTAGCTAAACTAGGATTATAGCTCCAAGGGCAATCACAGATGTGTCAAGTTTTGACACCCATTATTTGGAGACTAGTCAGGAGACTACTAATACTTGAATCAGAGGCAATAGAGGCAGGAAAGGGAACAGAAAGGAGGACACCCAATTTCATGCTGGCCTCATTTTCTGCAAACTCAAGAAGTAGAGAGCACTTCAACTCACTAGTGAGGAAAGACCCTAGGGCTTGTTTTCATGCTAAAGATAGAAGTTGCATCAATGCAATGGCAGGAAAAGAAAATGTGACCACGTTTCTTGTGGGCCACATTGTTCCCATCCAAAAACTTAGGTGATTAGGTAAACAGCAGGCAAGAATTAAAACACATGTAATTTGTTTATCCAAACTGGATATCTTAAATTATTTAAATTCAGCTGATTATTTCTCCATATTTGTTCCTTGATGTTCTAGAAAATATTGCCCTAAAAATTAAAAATCTTGATGTCAGCCCTGGAGCCATTTTCTTGGGTATCTTCAGGGCTGCCCCAGTGGTGGCTGGGTGTGGGATCAGGAGGGGGGGGAGGTGGAGATAGCAAGGGCTTTGTAACTAAAATAAAATCTTTCCTCTGAGAACTGAGGATGTTCCCAAGAGATGGGATGTGAGTCTGGGTGAACTTTGGACTGTGACCTGATTGGGCCATGTGATGGTCTGAAGGGGCAGGAGGAAGAAAAAATGTATTTTTACTAGTGGGAAACCTGAGGGACTTTAGATTCAGGTTTCCCCAGATGTGCCAATATGACTTGCCTAATAAATCTGTACTTTGAGGAATATGCCTGCCTCGGAGTCTTGATTCTGTTGGGGGTGTTACTTGGAACCCTGACACTTGAACTATATTATTTAGCATTTGACATATTTATCTAACAGCCAAAGTGGCTAGCAAGGGATTCGTAGTGATGCTTGGTGTTTATGTTTTGATCTTTGCTTTAAGAGTTCCCAAAGTACCTGCCATTTGAGGGAGCTTACAGTAGTTTCTAAACATTCTGAAAACTAAGTCCTCGGGGGATTCTTTTGAAATCTCTAAGCAAGCCTGGATAAACTATGGTCAAACTTAGCATGGTTCTCTTTCGTTGTTTTATTTTAACCTTCGCCTTACCGTAAGAGTGGTTCTGATGATACTTTTCTGCCTTGTACTACAACTAGAGGCTAATTTTGACAAATTGTTACTTTACTATGCTTGAATGGATTTCTTGAAGGCCTTAAAATGCTGCCTGTTTCATTAGTTTCCCTCTTTCTATTTGGAGCAGAAGCTGAACTGCCTTTCTTTCGTTTAAGCATTAAGGGTGCATTTTTTTGGAAATTTGGAAGTCAAGTCCCTTAAGGCCATATGATGTTGTAAATGGATGGGTCTGAGGTATTCTGTATTCTTTCATTTTAGGAGTGGGATATTTCTGCGGGAAAGAAAATTCATTTTTGGGTGAAAACCTTGTCACATACTAAATTTTGGCAGTAGAACTGGAGGATTCCAAAAATACATTTCAGCGGTCTAAGTGATACAAGTCCTGTTGTCAAGGCAATACAAGTAGTCTTTGTTTAATGACCACAAGTTGGGACCAGCAAGTCTGCCAAACGTGACATCACTTGACCATAACTGGTTTACAATCTCATTTCCACTGTGGTCATTAAGCAAATAACCCACGATTGTTAATTGAGACATTTGTGCCTGCAACTTGCAATTTTACTACCAGCTTCTCCATTGACTCTGACAGTTGGAAAGTAGCTGCGAAGCATAAGGCAGATGGTGATTGTATGATTGCAGGAGGCTGCATCTATTATAAATGCACCACAAGATGAGTGGCATATATATTTGATAAATAAATAAATATCTCCCAACTACAAAGCAGCCAAATACTAAGCCCTGGGGGTCCAGTTCTCATAATGAAGTATGGCAGGCAAACTCTGCCCACAACCTGCAGTTTGATCCTGATGGGCTCAAGATTGACTCAGCCTTCCATCCTTCTGAGGTTGATAAAATGAGGACCCAGATTGTTTGAGGGCAATATAATGAAATTGTAGACCACTAAGAGAGTGTTGTAAAGCACGATGGGGCGGTATATAAATCTAAGTCTTATTGGTATTGCTAAAACTTAATCTCTTGATAATGGGGACACAGTCCTGTGAAGAATGATAGGGTTGTTGTAACTTCAAATACTTGAAGGGCAGTTGTTGAGTGTGAACTACTATGGATGATTCCTACTCCCAATGTAGGAAAGGAGAACTCAGTGAGACTAAGATACCTGTAACATGATCAGTCACTTAACTTGTATAACAAATGGTGCCTTACATTGACCAAACAGCTGCTAAAATGACAGTAATCCATTTTCTGTATAGTTTTCAAGGTTCAGTTAAATGTTGCCTGAATCAAAACCATTACTGGTTGAAGCTATTATTCTGCCTAGAGAGTAGGCACTTAGGTGATGGCATATAGGGGTGTCAAACTCAAGGCCCAGGGCCCGGATTCGGTCCATGGAGTGCTTAGATCTGACCTGTGGGGCCACCCTGGAAACAACAGACTGTCCCATGGTGCCTTTGTCAGAAAAAACAGAGCTCGGGAGAGCCACCTGTGGCTCTCCTGAGCTCCATTTTTACTGGCAGAGGGTTGCAGGAGGCTATTGCAGCTGAAAACAGTGCTCGGGAGCCCGTTTTCCCTCGCAGAGCACTTGGGCCACTATAGGTGCTCCTGACACAAATGACATTGAGCTGACCACACCCACTCTGGCCACGCCCATGGTCCCATTGAGGCCAAACACAACCCCGATGCAGCCTTCAATGAAATCAAGTTTGACACCCCTGATCTAGGAAGACAGGAGTTTTTCACCTGAGAGAAAAACATGGTTTTCTGGAAGCTAAAAAGTGAGGTGGGGAGAATTTCCTTCTGAAATACTTTCCATCCTTCCCCCTCCCCCCAGCTGCTGACTAAACTGCCTCCTATCAGACTGTTGCCTAAGCTGTAGCTCTTCCTTCTGTCTCCCAAGGCCATTCTCACATTCCCTCACAACCTAAGACTGGGACCTCCCTATTTCAAAGGTCAATACATGAAAGCATCGCTGTTCTATTCAAAGCAATCCTTTCCTGGTTTAACAAAATACTGTGCTTTTTTTCTAAACTGCCATTCTAAAGCAGGTTGCCATCATTCTGCTGCCTGATAAATCTCAATCTCAAACCATTATTGGGAAGTGGCCTAGAATCTTTCAGATGTGGGACCCTTTTTTGCCCCCTCACACCCTTTGATGCTCACCAGTTGCAACAGACTACGTTGAAGTGCACACCATTCAGTTCTGAGTGTCTTTGCCTAACATTTCAGAATCCTGCTATCTATGCTGGATGTTCTCAGCCTTCCTTGATTTGAAATCAAGTGTTGGCTTCAGCTTGTATGTATTGATCTATATAGCTATTTCCCCTTCATCCCATATCCCTTAGATATGGAAGTTCTTTCAATGCATCCTGTATTGCTGCCAATAAAGCTGCCAGCTGCTGCCCCTTTAAAACCACATCCCTACCTTTAAAGTAGGTAGGACTACATCCATCTCCACTTTTTAAAAAGCTCATCTTCGATTCCAAGTTCTATTCAGTAAGGCCTAGCTCATCAATTATGAAGGTAAAGCGATATGAATAACGCATTGTGCTGATGACAGGTATCACACAAGTGGCAAACAATGTCAATCAAACCATGGCAGATAGCTCCTGTACCCTCTAGCTTCATGTGTTTGGCAATTGAGCCAATACACAGTCGAGGTAGGCAGCCTTGATATGAGCCATAGCACTAGCTCCGAACAGCTGCTTCTGTTGGATTGGAAAGGCTTTCCTTTGTTTTCAAATAATTCCTTTGGAAAACAATTACAGCAGGAAATAACGAGCTAAAGCTTTCTCTATGCCAAGGCTCCTGCTGCTTAAAGGCAAGTAATCATAAGCTGGTCATGGTTTTGCATCAAGGCTGTCAGATCTTTGGGCCAGGAGTCTCATTGGATGCAGCCAAACTGTCCCTCTGGATCTGCAAACCTCTCTATCATCAAATCAGCCACCTCTGGTTTTTCAAAACAGGCACATTAATGTAAATGGATGAAAATTGTTTTTTTCCCCCTTCTCTGTTCCCTATTGCTCTGATATGCGAGTCCCGGTTTTTCATTTTTCTGCTTCGCTTTTACAGCTGGCATCTTCCCACCTCTGTTTTCAGCGAGTACAGCATTCGCCAGCAACTCTATCTGCACATTCTCAAGCAATGGTTATTTTTGGCACAAGTGTGTCTCATGAATGTGTATTTGCATTCATATGAGGAAGGCATAAATAGACACCTTCCACCCCCCACCCCCACCCCCACCTAATGATGCCTTCTCAGAAGGATTCAGTTTTAGAAAAGAGTTCAGTTAGGCGATTAGATGCTATTGTGGGAGGCATGATTATTCTCGCCTGTTCAGGGATGTCTTTGCGATCAGTGTGTTTTAAAAGAGGTTAATATATTCCTCTTTCAGAATGTTTTAGTCTGTGAATCAGATTAGAAGTGATACTTTTCGTACCAGTAGTGATGTATTTTTCCCCTCACAGAATACACACCAGGCATGCTCTGATATGGACTGGGACATTAAAAGGGAGGAAATCAGAAGTGGTATTCAGCAGGCTGTGACCAATTCTGGAGAACCGGTAGTGGAAATTTTGAGTAGTTCGGAGAACCAGCAAATCCCACCTCTGACTGGTCCCGCTCACATCTATTGTCTGCCTCCCGAGTCCCTGCTGATTGGCTGGGTCTTCTTATGTTGTCCTGCACAGGAGAAGGGAGCTGGAAAGCAGGTTAGTGGGGTGGGGAGGGAATGGGATTTTGCAGTAACCTTCCCCCAGGAGTGGGGAGGGAATGGAGATTTTACAGTATCTTTCCCACACCACACCCACCAAGCCATGTGCACAGAACCGGTAGTTAAAATATTTTGAATCCCACCACTGGAGGAAATAAATTGCAACTCTTGGCCTCTCTCTGTGCCCACAATATAAACTGTTTCTCTCTGTTGCACACTCTGTCTGCACTGGAAGGAAGTTCTGGATCATATGAAGCTACCTTCCATGCGTTATACTAATTGCTTATTTTTTAAATTGTGATTTTATCAAAATTTATTAAAATGAAAAGGTAAAAACTAAGACAAACTAAAAAATAAAAGAAAAACACAGGAAAGGACGAAAAAATTAAGACAATAGAAAAGAAAAAGAAATAACTATGAAAAGAAACGACTTCCCTCTTCATCATAAATATATACTATTTTAATAGCTTGTCCCCTACTTTTAAAATACAACAAATGATCTCTTCTTCCCATATCCATCTCTTCTTTAGAAACAAATCCTTAAAGTCTTATTGTTCAGTCCTGGTCAGCAAAAGTCCCTTAAGGGTTATCAGAGATAACAATCTTACCTATTTTAACCTTGATCAAATAAGCCAACTTTATACTTCTTCAACAATCTTGATCTTTAATCCCTTCAAATAATGTCCTAGAATTGATTTATTTTCATTTTTTTCATTGTCCCCTCTCATACAATTCTTCAAAGCTTCAACAAATGTCTTTTGTAAATCCAACATAAAAAAGTTATTCAGGTGACTCTTTCGGTTTATTTGTATATCCTACTTAATTATGAAGACCCTAGATGTTTCTTTTGTATGTCCAGTGCAGCCTCTTTTTCCATACCATTCTTAAAACCTGTCATTTTAAAATCCATTTTCAGATCCATCTCAGCCTTCTCTGGTAAAACTTGTTCCACTTCCATAATATCTTTTAAACACAGTCTATCTATAGATGCAGATGCTCTTAAAATTAGCTTTTGGGTCCGTTGTTCAAAAATATCCTTGAATATGTCCAATGTTAAAATATTTTCCTTCATTCTGTATTAGAAAGTCAGATGCAAGTGTCCTTCTCCTTTAACTATTTTTCTTCTCCTTTAGTTTTTTTTAAATTTTATTCTGCCTTTTTTCATATAGCACTTAAGATGAGCATACTTAATATTCCTTCCTCCTCCTATTTTCCCCACAATAACCACCCTGTGAGTTGAATTAGACTGAAAGTAAGTGACTTTATTCCACTGCGGTTTTGGCTTTGCTTCACATCACCATTTCTTCCCCCCGGAGATTGGCAGTGCATTAAGTTGATGACTTCTAAATCTAAGCCTGCTCTGTCGAAGGGCTTTTCCCATGGAGTTTTGCTCACGTAGTATGTCTTGTTTCGAAAAGAAGGCAAGCTTTATGAAATGGGCTGAAGGGAGGCAAAACGAAATGGGCTCAGAATTGGATGCCTATCTAACAACCCTGATGGGATAACCAAGAACATGAAATGGCATAAGTACACATACCGCAATGCTAATCTGACTTGCATTAGTAGCCACACACACACACATACACAGTATAAATATATATTAAAATTACATACTGCATATGTAAGTATGCAGTTCTTGACTTATGATAATTGAGCTCAGAAGTTCTGTTGTTAAATGAGACATTTGTTAAGTGAGTTTTACCCCATTTTATGATCTTTCTTCCCACTGCTGTTAAGTGAATCATTCCAGTTGATAAGTTAGTCACATAGTTGTTAAGTGAGCCTGGCTTCCCCATTTACTTTGCTCATCACAAGAAGCGATCACTTGCCTTTGGGACAGAGCAATGGCCATACCAGTAAGTATGAACTAGTTGCCAAAAGCAACTGGTTGAATTTGATCACGTGACCATGGGGATGCTACAAATGTGAAAAATGGTCATAAGTCACTTTTTCAGTGCTGTTGTAACTTTGAACAGTCACTAAATGAACTGCTGTAAGCCCTTTCTACAAAATATTCCCAAGATACAGGTCACTCACTCAGTCAGTGCAGCTCTTTGCAGGCATTACCCAAACCTTATACTGTATAATACAAGGAAGAACTGGAGTTTATGGGACTCCTTCTTGTCCAGTGAGCTGTTCTGTAGGAGGGAGCCAATACATTTCTGAACCGAGGAACCTAATAGCAGAGCTTGTAGCTGCCCAGAAGCCAAGATTCACAGAATTTTATGCAGTATCCCCTTGTCTTCTAGAGATGCCCATGTTTAGAAATAGCATTTGTAGACAGACACCATGGGTAAACTCAGAAGGGGGAGCTGTTTCTGCCTCTGTTTTGCACATTCTATGATGTGTTTTGGGTAGTGCATTCTGGTAGTTCCAGAATGAACTGTAAACAGGGGAGATTATTAGGACTATGAGTCCTAATGAGAGAATTGTTCTTAAAGCTCACTCCACAGGAACTCCAGGGTACAACCACTTTTATAGGTTAACCTATCTTATATCTGAGAAGTAATTTTTCTATATATCAGCGGGTGTGTCAAGGGACAAAGGGTAAAATAAAATACCAAACCCTGCCATTCAACACGGAGAAGAGCTTGTCTCAAGCCACATTAGAGGTCTCCAGGCAGCAAAATAATTCCTTGCCCCCAAAATATGCTGATAATACGTCCTCTTTTTTTCTATCTAGTAATCTGGGGTGCAGCAGCAGTTTTGGTTTTTTTTTGCTCCTTTAGAATGCAAACTAAAGTGGTTTTTTTCCAGACATGAATTGGTCTGGAATCAAACATTGATCTCTTGATTTACCATTTTGCTCTATTTGTGGAATACCGGAACATTTTTTTACTTTCCAGACATTTAGAGGCAGTTAGTGTAGGTTCTAGAACAAGGGTGTCAAACTCAATTTCAATAAGGGCCACATCAGGGTTGTGTTTGACCTCGGGGGGACAGGGGTGTGTGGCTGTGGGGGGGTTGGCCAGCTCGACATCTGTTTTCGGCTGTGACGGCCTCCTGCAGCCCTCTGCCAGCAAAAATGGAGCTCAAGTGGGCCACGTTCAGCTCTCGTGAGCTCCATTTTTGCTGGAAGAGGCACCACGGGCCAGTCCTTCACTGTTTCCAGGATGGCCCCGCAGACCGGATTTGAGTTTGACACCCCTGTTCTAGAAGAATACCTTATTTTGCCCTTGGCAAGATATCAAGATGAACATGCACTTGTTCTTGAAACCTTTCCTTATGCTGTACGCCAGTTACAGACATCCAGTGTTGCATTAGTTTCATTGGTTCTATGCAATCATCCAAGACTGTTAGCTCCAGCATTTATTGAAATGACACCGCAGGAGCAATGACAAAACTAGCTCATTTACTTCAGGCTAGAATGCACAACCTTTGAACTAATAAAGGGGAACAAAATCAAACTGTGTATGCAGCGCTACTCTAAACATCAGTCACAGCTAGTTTATGTGATAGAATTCTGCTTCTGCTTATTGCTGAGGCTAGGTAGTCAGGGAGAATCTGAGAGGTTGGTCTCCATCAATCATTGTGTAGGTGAGAGCCTGCGTGCAGGGAAAAGGAAAGACTCATAGGTCCTTCTATTAAGTGAGAATTGCTCAGTGAGTTTATTCCATCACCTCCCTTGGAGATAACGTTTTTGAAGCCGAGAATGATTTTTAATTTCTAAAAAAATAAGCATTCTGAATTCTAACATAAATGGAAAGTGCAAATGGAAACGTTAAGGTATAAGAAAGGTGTACTAGCTCAGTTTCAAAAGAAGTAAGGGAAGGATGGTGGCTAAACCATGCTTAAAACTGATTGGAATACAAAACAAAACAAAGCAAAGTGAGACAAAACTCTGTTTGTTCTGGTTTACAAATGAATTGTGGAGATTTTGAACTTAGAGCAATGTGGATTTTGAATTGGCTTCATGCTCCTAGTCCTTTATTATTATTATTTTTAGATCTAACAGTGATCATAGAATTGGCACTACAATTGGGATAGTTTTTGCATCTGAAGAACATTGCAGGCTCATGCAGCAAAAGGTTTACTTCTGAGCCACACAAAACAAGAACTTCCCAGAGTGTTGGTGAAATCTTGTAATCATCAGTGAGATTCCAGACTCCTAAAGAGGCTGAGCCTGTTAGCAAAATTTAAACATTTTAAAAGGTAGCAGATCGGACCTAGAACTTATCTCCCATCTGGTTGCTGATCCTTACAAACAATGAGTAATAATGCATGTCCAAAACAAAGCCAATTAAAATAAGGTTAAATTTCTCAATTCTCAGAGATGCTATTATAAATCTTTTTTGTAGGAAAGGTTGGGTGACCAGTTTGGCTAGAAAGGTCCAGTGGCGAGGTCTTGTGATGTGACATTCTCTTCTGATGAACTGAATTAGCGATAATGCGATGGGAATACAAAGCTGATATTTCAGGGCTCTTGGTGTTTGATTCTGGTTGTATTGCTTCTGTAATCATTCCTTGTTCAGGCTTGCCATTGGAGAGGTTCAGTGAAGATACAGAATTATGCCTCTTGGATGGTGGTGGGCTGTAGTTTTGAAATCGCACTGTTTTCACTTGCTGAAAATAGAATGAAGAAATCTGGAGTTAATTTATTCCCAGAAGGCTTCCAGAAACACTGCTATGCCACTGTATAAACATATCCCCAAACAAGCAAAGTAAATTCTGTTCTACAATTTCCCTAGAAAAATGTGAAAAGACAAGTTATCTTAGCTCTCTCATAAAATATTATCTGTAATACTTTACCATATTGGACAGAAATTTGAAAGGAAAGTTAATGGTTGTATCTACAGAACTAGCTTTGTCTTGGAATGATTTTGTAAAAAAGCAAACATTTCTGAGAGGTATATTATGTGAGTCTTCCACGTAATTACCAAGCCATTTATAGCTGAATTATAATAAGAGAGATCAGTAGCTGAGAGAAACCCTTCTTTGCATGGAATAGAAACTGTGCTGTGGGTTACAGATTACTAACTCTTAAATAGATTTATGTAAGATCATTCATTGGAAGTAAAATCAGTCTACCCTACAATGTTCTTCGAAGATCACTGAAATAGTATTAGCTGAATTTTAAATAATACTATGTACATTATCAGCATTATAGTACTAGGTTAGTAATTACCATTTATAAATGTTTTTTTAACTCTAGTTAACTTCAGTCTTGAACATATTTCACTCCAAAGTATAATCTTCAGGAATAAGGACAATTTCATGTGTGTTGGGAAAACAGACTGTATGTTGTACAAAATGAGGACCCAGCAATATGCTGACTCTGTAAACCGCTTAGAGAGTGCTATAAAGCACTATAAAGTGGTATATAAGTCTAAGTGCTATTGCTAATAGGCCAAATGTGGCTCTTGGTCCCAAAATTTTAACACGTATCCCTAAATTCTCACAAAAAGAATTGCCAATAATTAGTGTTATCTTCACATTTGACAACTATACGACTCTATTATTGCAGGAATAGACCCTATTATTACCTTCTCAGTGGTGTTTTTCAAAGTGTCTGGTTTCACCAGAATGGAAGGTGGAGCAGATACTGGTGGTTTCACAGCTAGTTCGTTCTTTGGGACTTCACTGGTATCCAAAATGACTGAGCTACACAAAGAAGGCGCTCTGCTGCTTCCGCTTCGGGGCAACAGCACTAAGGAAGGATTATGAGAGGCACTCAGTTTTATTCCTGTATCACCTGTGCCAATTCCTCGGGGCAAAGAGGAAATAGATTGATATATTGGAGTTTGCTGCGATCGTGCTGGAGTTGGAGGATATCGCTGAAGAGAGTTGGTTAAAGGAATAAGGGCTCCTGGTTGCAAAGGTTTCTGTAAAGATCCACCTGGGAGGACAAATAATTAAAGAGAGGAGGGTTAAGATAACAATAAGCTCTTCCAAACCACATGGTTGAGAGTTCACATTACGAGAATTCATATTAAAAAGGGTGGGAGAAATTCACTGAATTGCAGGATTTAACTGAATTCCAGACTTCGGGATGATTGGCACTATGTGGCATGCTACTAGAACGCGAAGAGAGGAAGCTACAAGGGTGAGCGAACACTGCAGTAGAGCACATGGTTTGCATGAAGCACGTATGAAGCTCATTCTCTCCCAAACTAATGAACCCCTTCATCTGTGTTCCTCTCATTCTATCGACTACTAGGAAAATGATGTATCACACTGGTTCAACTTTTCCCTTTTGCCTTAGTGCTTAGTGTCTTATCCTAGAAACACAAGTTCAGTAGACAGGGGTCCCCAACCCCTGGTCCGTGGCTCAGTACCCGATCCACAGCCCATTGGAACCAGAATGTGCAAGGAACGGGCAAGCACAAATGCATGAAGCTACATTTGTGCAAGCAGCATGCACACACATGCAAAACCACTCCCTCTCCTCCCTCACTGCTGCCACTGCTGCCAGTCCACAGAACTGGAAAGGTTGGTCTAGACCAGGGGTGGGCAAACTTGACAGTTTTAAGACTTGTGGACTTCAACTCCCAGAGTTCCCCAGCCA
>JAOYMU010000098.1:69760984-69774613 GCA_025802295.1 Psammodynastes pulverulentus
CCCCGCTTCATCGCCTCAGTGAACATGCCCTGCAAGTCAGGTGGAGGTTGGGCTGACTGGGCCATCGAAATTGGAACAGGAGCAGACGAAAGCCATGATGCCACCCCAGTCTGAGAAGCCAGGCCAAGAGGCGGGCCAGGAGACAGCTCCGCTTCGGGAAGGCACTGCTGGTCCAAGGCTGTGGTAAGGAGAAGCTGCTTGGGCGCAGGAGAAGTTAAGGGCCTGTCCTGCCCCCTCTTAGTACCCTTTTGGGGAAGGGCTGTTGCCCTGGAGGGCGAAGGGGCTCTTGCCTCTAAGATTAAGGGCTCCACCGGGGCCAGGAGGCCTGCTCTGCTCACCTCTTTGGCCCCTTTCTCAAATTGTTTATCTATGGCCCTCTGCAGCCTATCTTCGGCCTTCTTCTGGGCCTTTGAAGATCGCCCCTGTGCAGGAGCCTTGGCCTGCGAATGGGAGGCCATGGCCTTAGAGGCCTGCTGCGCCTGAGCCCCTCCCACGGCCTCAGCAATCATATCCGATTCCATGATAAGCTGCTAAACTGGGGCAATTAACGACCTACTTGTAGAAAAAACCGTCCTCAAAAGCACCGGCAGAGGCCAAGCAACCACGCTGAGGTGAAGAAATCTTCCTCAGTGCCAATCTGACCGTTGGGCTGCACTGCGCACGCGCGACTGTCACGCCCAATCAGTCTAAAAATAACCCGTCTCTGGCCAGACTATCCTAATCTGGCCGGCAACAGGCTTCGCGCAATGCGCATGCTCCTACAGCCACTGATTAAAGAAATGTCGGACGCGACTCCGTTGCTGGAGCAGGCTCCGCAATCCGCGCCCTGGGGAGCCGGCTTCTTGCCCTGCAAGGCTTGCGATCCGGCCCCCACTCCAATCGGCAATGCCTGACTGCTAATAGCAAGCGCTTTGCAACGGCCCGATCAGGGACTCGCTGCTGCCGCGCCGCTGAGGGAATCTAAAACAAAACTCATGTCATCCCCTCCTTTGCATACAAGCCGGTTGGGGGAGACTGCGTCAGCCTCCAAGGCTGAAATAGTAAGATAAACAGCACTAATAAAGCAAATTGAAACAACTCACCTACACCTACACTCACCCCCCGGTCCCAGAGGACCGGAGAAACGTCTGATCTTAGCTAGAGACAGAGCGAAACTGGGAGGAACAGGAAGAAGGGAAGGAAGGTCCTCAAAGTTGATACACTCTGTCTGTAGCTAGGATGATAGAGTCTACCCCATAATTCAGCTGGATGCCATCGCATCACACAGGAGAACTAGTTAATCCATAGCTTCTTAATCTTCATTGCCTACCTGCCTGGACCATCAATTTTCTATTTATCTTTCTGCCCTGTAATACCTCTCCTCTTTCCTTGAGACTACACTCTGGTCAGATTTGAGATGGATTGCCAGGTGTTGCCAACCCATCTTGATAAGAAGGAAAACATATACATACATATGTACGTACTTACATATATATACATACATACATACGTACAATAAAAGTCTTTTCTTCAGTTGATAGGAAGTATTTAATTACTAGTCCCTGGCAGTTATAATGGAATGTTTGATATTTTGCAGCAGTGAATAAAATGGAGCTATATAATTTTGTTCAGCTATGCATAAGCATCCCATTCAGTTTCATATATTTTTATGACTACTGCATACCTGCTGAAAATTATGCTGGAGCAGAAATATAGGCAAATTCAGGATTGTGAGAAAATCCCTATGAGCCATTTTTCTAAGGTAAAAGGTGAATCTCATGACAATCTGTGGTTGCTGTCAAAAGGGATAATTCATTCCTTAGTTCTGCAATTCATTTCTGCGGCTCAGAATAATATAGCAATAATAATCATCTGTGGATTGTATCAATTATGTCTTCTTTTTCTATTACTCAAACTCTGCAAGCATCTTTTTTTTAAAGCGCTTAGGTTTTCTTTTAAACCACAGATTTATTCAACTATTGTTCCTTGTCCCTAAATGACTGCCCCAATCCCTCCCCCCTCCAAGAACTGCTTTCTTATCCATTGTAGCTGTCAGATTGGGGTCACAGAGTAGAAATGTCCTGTCTTCAGGAAAAAAAAGGATCTCATTACAATATAGTTACTAGTACAAAATACACTAAAAGGATCTGCATGTATAATACAAATACTAGTCAGGAAATGAGTAAATCATTACTACTTCTGGGAGGAACTGGAAACAAGACTGGTCATTCCACCAGTTCAGTTTCCAACTGTTGCCTTACATGTTTTGTTTTTTAAGGAAATAATCTGTTGGAAGGGATACCAAATTTTTGAAATATTCAAAATTTGTATTCGCCATGGCATGCAATTTTAATATAGTTTTTTCCTTTGGGAAATAATCAGCATATGTCTCCCTGTAAATATGTCAAGTGGAAATCCATATACAGTACCACTACGTCTATTTAAAACGTACTGCAGAATGCTGTTTCCAGGGAAGAAATATTCAGATAAGGTTTCAGAGAGAGTTGCCTTTTCTCAAGAGCAAGTAATGGCCTTGCTCCAGGCTATTTGCCCACCCAGGTTATCAATTAACATCTTCCTGAAGCTTATGGACTTAATCAGGAATCATTAAATATTAAAATGCAAATTGATTTTAGAAGCCAGTCACGTTTGCATTGTAGGGCAATACCTATAATTTGAGAACGGGGCTGTGCTTTAATTTTCAGAAAGAGCTTTATTCTTGTCACTGATTCAGTTCAGAGCAAATTTAAATGTTTGTTGTCCAAGAAAATCGCTTTAGACTTCAAACATTGGCATTGCTAGATGGCAGAGAGGTAGTTTATGCTCTTAGGATGTACTTTAGAATGCAGAGTGAGAAGAGCGAGCTGTTTTTGCTCTGAAGTGCTGACCCAGGAAGATACTTGAAGCTTGTAACTAGCAACACAAGTGCCTCCGAAATTAACTCCCTGACTGCTATTTGCCAAAATTTACTGTGATTTCAAGGCAGTTCCAGGAAGTTCTAAAAAGTTTGAATTTAGCATTGTATTTTATGTTTTGTTATCACCATCACAGTAGATTTAAATCAGTTGTTCCAAGACTACTAGGCAGGGTTGTTGGCGTAAAATCCTTCCTAGATTAACATATTGCAATATTCTTTGAGTGCTAAAGCAGAAAAAATTAACTAAATCCCTTTATGGCTTCCAAGCCTTCCTGCTGATATTGTTTGATTTTGTTTGTTATTCTGAAAACTTATTCTTTTATTATCAGACTTGTCTACAGGAGTCATATATCGAAGAAGGATTGCAACATGCCAAAATGTAATTCCACACATTTTAAGAAAGGTAACTAAGCTCAATCCATTAAAATTCATTATAATGGTGATACAGTATAGACAAACTATGCTTTTGTTCAAAATTCATTAATTTAACTTTTCCGAGTTACAGTTGACAATATTTAAAATCCGACTTTGTGCCTTAGAGATGAGATAGCTAGTGTTCAAAATCCTTATCTCAAAATGAGGATTTGTAAAACAATCAAAGTAACAGTTTTATAATACAGTTAATTTTAGCTCTAGAATCAAAATAGAATGGCGATTCTTGTTTTAAGCTTCTAATATCTTCAACTTTCAAATTAAATTACAATACTTATGATATACTGTGTCTTCTGCTATGTACCATACAATTTTGTAAAGTGCTTTTTAAATTTTACATATTGAAAATATAATAATTCAATTTTACCACATTTCTTTTTACTCTTTCCATGCCTCATCTAGATGGGAAAGCATAAAATGTACAGGTACCAAAGAGAATGAAAAATAAACCCAAATGTTTTGAGTAATTATGTCTTGTGTGCAAACAGTTGATGCTTTCTTTTGGATCTGTTACATTAAAGTGGACTTAAAAGAGAAATAAAATGGCACATATTAAGTTGATGCTTTGCTTTAAAATGTTGCAATTGGCAACATTTAACAAGTTACTAAGCAGTGGAAATAACTAAGAAAAGCTTGCATGTTTATCACATGTCAATGTTGTGTCAGTGGTTACATGTTACTGATAGATGTTAGCCTTAATATTGCTATTAATTATTTTTAGAGAATGAAATTATTTACTAATATATGTAATCTGATCTTTTTTTCCTCACTCCATTTATTGACCATTATAAATGTTATATTTGACAGATTAGTACCCTGAAAGTATCAGAAGTCTACTTAGAAGAGGAGTCGTGGCTTAATATGCAAGATAGAATTATGTCTATGAAGACTCACTGTCTTACGTGGACAGAGTATGCCACCCTAAACGAAGAATCAGTCTTCAAAGAAAGCTCTGAAAATCCGAATTGGTAAGGTGTAGTAGGTTCATTTATTAGAAAGTGCTATTTGTATTTTCATTTCATGTATCACCTTCAATAGGAAGAACTGAAGGTTTTACCTTGGGCATCCATGATGGTTCTTAGTGATATAGTAAGTATGTGCAATTTATGAACCATCAAACCAAAGGCTGTTTGCTACATGTATATTGAGATGCATTGAAAACACTGATTTGGGGCCCTTCTAAGACTTTTAACATGTTCTTTTAGTTTGTCAAACAGCTTACAATTGATAGCTAGGATGTCGTGCAGCTCTAAAAAGTCATAAAGTCATGAGGCCTTATTTTTATAATGTTTATACTGCTGTCATTATTTATTGATTGCAATATTTTTGTGCCACTTTTCACACTAAGAAGTTGTCTATAAACATTTTATTAATAATCGTTTTTGGAAAACTGTTACAAATTAAAAAGAAGCAATATCGGCAGACAAACATAAAATCAACAGTAACATCCCATTAAAATCACTAAAACAATAATGTTCTGAAAATTTATTTATTTCCCTCTTTTTTATTTTTATATAAAAAGACTCTGATGTAAACTGTAACCTTATGGCCTTTGGCATTCCAGGACTGTTATAGAGGAGGGGTTGATCAGCCTAAATTCAGTGAAAGGGATCCCACCTTGAAGGGAAAAATGCAACATCCCCTTTTTCAACATTTGCAAACCATCAGAACTCCCAACATTAGGAGAGGGAATAGTGGGGAAGATAATGTAGAATCTGAAAAATCCAATCCTTAATAATACTTCATCCAGAGAGAAAACTTATATCAACCCTGCAACTGATTTAATAGAATTATTTCCCATTATTCACAAATAACAACAAACAAAGAAGATGTGTCTTGTATGTATGTGTGTATTAACATTGCAACTGGGACCGGAGGTTAAGACTCAAATGCCTCTCTGCTCCTACTTCTAGTCTATTGGTTGCATTGCCCAGAGGCCACTGGATAATTTCTTGAATCCTCCAATCCTAAAGGGCCTTGGGGAGGAGAAGAGCATTGTCCTACTAAATGCCTGCTTAAAAGTCCCATCAACTTTTAAGCTTTTCTAAATCGTGAGACTATTGGTAATTCTATTGCAAATACTATATATTTTATATTTTGGGAATAACACAAGAGAAAAGCTTGCTTGGCAAATGTGTTTATGTGAGTACACAATTCCTTAAGAAGGCATCCTGTATTGATGTAACGATAGACTAATATAATGTTTTGGGGCTGTTTGTAAAAATGAAATAGAAAATGCCATATCCCTCAATATAAGCAAAGACAACCCATCACTGATCATATTTTTGTATGGCATGTTATAAGAAACTTTGATTTGAAAAATATTTCAATGCAGTTCATTACTTTTACATTTAAAAATATTTATTCGAAAGAACTGAAGATATAATACAGAAGGAAATATCTGTAAAATAATGTAGCATAATGAGTCTGACATGCAGAAGCTATGTTGAAAGTACATTTTTTCATTGAAAACTCATAAAGAATTTCCAAAAAAAGCTGTACTTTATAAGGTGTATTTTCTAAAATTTGGTTACACTTTAATAGTAAAGATTTCGTCAAATGAAGGCGAACCTGGTTTTATTTTTGAGCTGTTTTGCAGTTCTAGAAAAATAAGCAAAAGTAATGAACCATTGATAAAAACAGGAATAGCATCCAGACAATTGTAGTATAAAAGAAGAATATGTGGAGCTTAAAAATTGTCTTGCATGTTATAAACAACTGGCTCACTACAATAAATCTTTTTTAGAAAGCCCCATGAAATAAAAATGTAATGTAATAGTAACCGGCCCAAAGTGAATGTATTATAAAAAGTTAATATTGGTCGAAGTAAAAGATATATGGATTTTTTGGGGGACAGGTATTTTTATATGAGCTCCGTCTTCTTCAAGGAATGAATTTAGTAGATAATTAGAATGTACAGCAAATATTAGTCACTTAGTTGTATTACATGGACACACACAAAAGAGGTGCGCCACTTTGCTCATGTGGACTGGGACCCATTTTCCTGTGGTTTGAATATATGGAAAGTTGTGTGCAGGGATATTTTTAGTCTGTTGGTTAGAATTAATTGGGTTAAAAAGTGTTGGTTGAGAAGGATATGCTTTTGATTTCAGTCTTGGGTATGAAAAGAAAGCAGCATGACTTTGTCTGCATTATTTTTTTGTGGCTCACTTTTAAAGACTGGACTTGTAGACGATGAAAAAGAGAGCAGTTGGGAATGTTACATGAAAGTAAGTTTTGGAAGCAACAGGTCCATTACAAAAATATATTGATCAGCTTCTTATTCTGAAGCAAAGGACATTCAGGTTCCCGGGAAAAGAATGATTTTCATTCTGGGTTAACATAATTGAAACAGTGAAGGGCATCGGTTTATCTTTGAATTGTTTTCCATTAAAGCATACCTATATTTTAATTCCTGTTGGACTCTACCATTAATCAGGCTTTAAAATGAGATGCAGTATTTCCATCCTTCAAATGATAATGGCAGTGATTCTGAAATTTCATTTCAATAGTCGGGAGAATCTTTTCAAGTGCCAGTTGGCCTATCAGGATAAGTCAAGGATAAACATTTTTGTAGATTGTATAGATAGAACCCATGGTTCCTCACAATAAAGGGATTTCTAAGGATTCTGTGTAAACTCTGATGTAGTCCCAGGATTTAATTTGGAAAGGGGGAATATAAAGCATTATCAAAATCTTCAGCAGAATGGTCAACAAAAGCTAGCTCATGCAACATGACTGCTGATAGACCTCAGGAAAAATTTCCTTGTATGAAACAGTAAACTGACATGGTTTGCTATTTCATATCGCGGACCTGCTCTTTTTTTATAGTCTGGTACATAATTTTCTTTGGAGCTTCCCAACCGCTAAGTAACAAACTTTTTTTTCCTGAAGATAAAATCACATAGGCTAATGCACAATTGATACACTGTGACTGGGGAGAAAAGAATAATCTACTAATTCTGTTGATTCAGGAAAGACAGTGAATATTCTATCAAGTTTACCTTGCAATTTGTAGTTTAAGTGTCAACGTCTTCTCATCTGTTAATCTCAGATAGCACATAGAGCCAAATGTAGGTTCATCTCTTTAGTTTATATTGACAATAAAACAAAGAAAGAGCTCTCTGGATCAGATAAAAAACTTACCTGGTTCATTTTTTTCCCAATGCATTAGCCAAGCAGATGCTTTCAGGAGGCTCACAAATCGTCTGAGTTTCTGCCTTTCCTATGCATATATTCTTACTTCGTGGATTTCATTTGTTTCTTTTCCAACTAATCCTGAACAACAGACTATGCTTAGTCTTTACTGTGTCATTGTTTTTTAAAACTTTTTAAAAGATTCTTTGAAAAGTACTTTTCTATTGTTTTCTACAATGAATCTATCATATACTATATATATATATAATGGTATATACTATATATCACTCGCTCATGTCTGTCTATAACCTTCAATTTAGCATAACTGCCTCATAGGGCAAGAATTTTTCAACCAAGGTACTTCAGGTGAACTAAGTTATGGAATGCATCCAAAATCCCATCTTGAAATTTAGCAAACTTCTGGCTTCTTCAGCAGACCTCATTACAATGGTCAGCTGCTGTCCTGTGATCGGCATTTCCAATGCTCCCTGACAACTTTTCAAAGTCTATGGGGAAACTAGCAGGGAGTCTAAAATCAATTGTGGCAGGAACAGGGGAAGGGAAAGAGAGAGGGAGGGAAGGAAGGAAGGAAGGAAGGAAGGGGGAGGGAGGGACAAGGAGGGAGGGAAATAAGTCAGTCAGTCAATCTTCTGATGCTCCCTGCTATCTTTCTCAAGGGAATTCAATAAAGAGCTGGCAGGAAGTTGGAAATTACTCCGCTCCCGCTATTTTTTTTTGCCCAATAATGAACATTCTCTTTCTGTGTTTCAGTAAGGAAATACCTCTGCAATGATTACCCAACGGGACAAGGATTGTCTAAGTAAGACTTGGTGGGAGAGAGACCTCCATGGATATTGAATGTTCTTTGCTATGGCTAGTTAGCTTATTTTGAAGTGTTTCTATCCATCTTAATAATTTCTACTCCTGTAGTTAAATTCCAGTAGTGGCAGAAGCCTTTGGCAGTAAATAAACAAATGAAATCTTTGCATAGCAATATTGTATTGATTAACTTAAATGATAAGTTCAAAAAAACTAATTCATTAGAAAATGTGAATATTGAGTGAGCTGAATAATGTAAGCTAGCAGAAAGCAAGGGGATGGATATTCTAGGAAAAAATGGTGTGAAAATATCCAGAATCAGTGTTTACCAAATGAATAAAGTTCTTATAATGTCAACACAGAATTACTATAGGATTACACCTTGAAATTATCAATTGTCAAGTATAAGTTATCAATTATACACCGAGGTACAATTGACCCCCACTTTGTTGCTTTTCTGAAAGACCCTGAAGATGTGTTTTTGTCAGTGGACCTAGGGACCATGAATGGAGATGAAGCCAATGAAATGGTTGATCTGATTGTGTTGCTCCCATGGAGGAGAAGTTTTTTTTAAATTAGTTTTTATGTTGTGGATTTTTTAATATTGTACGCTGTCTGGAGTTACCTGTCTATATGTTGGGCAGCGATATAAACTTGTCTAATAAATAATTATGGAGTTTGGAAAAGCTCTTCTAAAAACGAAGATGAAACGAGAAGATAAAACAAAATGTTTCTGTATGGTCTAGAATTGATAATAAGCTTAAGGAATTAATTCTACAGATCTTTCCACCACCACCCCTCCATGCATTTATTGGTTTCTCTTTCTTTTGTTCACTTTAGCTTTATTTATTATAATATATCTAAGTTTTTTTTTATTTCATTGAATACTTTTTTCCCCTTGTTGGTGCTGTAAATTTCTATATTTCACTATTAAATTAAAAAAACAATAGAGGGATGTGCAATGATCGTGTATAAGTGATAACCAGCACAAAAGCTGGCTGTTCCTGCAATAAATGCTTTGTTAATACAAACAGACCAGCCATTCTGTTGTATATTCCAGTCCTTGTTCAGTCTACCGCTCTGAATTACACCAGCTGTGCCAGTAACCAAAGTGGTTGCCAATTTTGGGAGCTTCAGGGAAACAATGTCAAGAATGACAAGTGCACTCCAGAAATTTTTGCATTGTCATTTAGAGTGCTATTTAGATGTAAACATTTGTGTCTACAGTAATACCTCCTGCAATTTTCTGTAGTATATTACACACGGCTCTGATTTCAAAGGCGTATCTGTGTAGTGCAGTGAAATTGTGAATTGGCCTTAATTTTGATGCTGGGAATGTGGGGCTGAGAAACAATAACTTTATACTTTCTAATGGGATCTAAATATTTGGACAGAGTATAAAGAAGAAGGAAATTGGAGATCAAATATCTGCTTCTGTTTGTCTTTTTAAAAAATTATAAACAATAGTAAATAACATAGTGGAGACATTATTATTAAGCATTAAGGTCATAGCAACTTTTTGATATTATACAATAAATAAATGCATGGAATTGTCTTAGTTTTAATTGTACATTTCAAGCAACTGTTCATTTACATTTAGAAATTACATTATATTATATAATAGTGACAAACTTTTTTCTCTTTAAAGGTTTGACTTAACTAAACCATCAGGATGCTAACAATTTCTAGTTTATGTTGCATAAAAGCCACTGTACCAAGCAATTATCTGTATTTAATAATGTGATTTTCATATCTTACAATGCAATAAAGCAATTACTAGAGGGGGAAAACCACAATAATTTGCATAGTCCCTCCTCCATACATGCATTTATATTTCTGGTGTATTTTATAGAATCGTGGCTCAAAATAACTTTGAATGTTTACTATAGACATGCTTTACTCTGATACTCATTCATACTTATGATTATATCACTTCATCAGATACCTAAAGCAATCTGTTGCTTAGCAATCTGACAAAGTAAAGCTACTCCTCCTTTTCTTTTTCCTCTTAATCTTAACTGTATTTTAAAATTTAACAAGTAGCACAGATAGTTAGGTACTGTCAAGTTGGGTTCAACTCCTTGCTCAAACTGAAATTGATGATATATCAATAAATATTATCTGGACCTGCATTTCATAATTACCAATGCAAGCTTGTTTAAAAGTGAAATGAACAATGTTCAGTTGAATTTCTTCTGAGGAAGATAAGCAGTGGATTGCAGCCTTGTTGCTTTTCAATTAGGAATGGCGATAGTTCTCTTCCTTTCATATGGATATTTTAGTTCTTCCAGCTTTGAAAGTGATAACTACTGATGGGGGTTGGGGAAGAGGGAAATGGCTGTTGGCAGTTCTTTGGCTCACACATGTATTCAAGATATGATTATTAAATGCCATTAGAAAAGAGTGCTGTTATATTACTACAATAGAAACATTGCAACCCATATTATATGCACCCCTATTTGTAGGGCTGAGTTAGAGCAAATGATTTCAATATTTTCTTTAATAATCACTAATGAAATTTAAGGTAGAATATGTTATTTACATCTTCATTCTAAAATATACTTATTGTATATTATATATTATATTTGCATCATGCAGGCATATTTTGGTAGTATAAGGAAGATGTGAAACTTTAATGAACTAGACATAAAACCGTAGCCAACCCCCCCACGCTTTTATAGTTTGTGATATGTGAACTTGAAGAGATTATTTTTAATATTTTCTAAGCTTTGACCTCATTATTATTATTATTATTTTATTCTAAGAACGGTTTAACACACTGTTTTGGAATTCATAATGACCATGACAGCCATGACAACCAAAATATATGAAGGCATTTTTCTATTTGTATATTTGACTCATTCTTTTTGTCGTCAGCAAGTGTGGGTGAGTGGATCCTTTATTAGTGGATTTTTCTAGTCCTATCGTATGCATGAAGCAATTGGGTGACCTTACTCCGGGCATTCTAGGCATTGTAGACAATGGTCCAATTCAGTTACGTTTTTATTTTGTAGGACAGAGTTTGTTCAGAAAGGAAATATAGCAGTAAAAGGCACTGGATTGCTGAATTGCTTACTGGAAATTTTTGCACAATCCTTTTTAAATCAAGGAGTCAAAAGGGTAAGTGCTTTATTTTTAAAATTTAATTCCCAGGTTCTTGACAGCTAATGTGCTTTCTTCTGCTATGTACAATATTCTAGTTGCTTTATATTAAAATTTGTCAAAACAAGTATTGGTACATAAGACATTCCCATACATGTATTTATTAGACTAATACAATAGGTCACTAGCTGCCTACATTGTATTTATTCAAAGTTTTTATTCAGGCAGAACTTGGGTGAGCACTTGAAGCAGAGTTATTCATATAAGTGCCTCATTTTCAACTAATCCACCAAATCATAAATTATCTCTGAGATATTTAACTAGCAGAAAATGTGGCTATAGGATGCTGCTGCTGATAGTTGTTTTGTCATGGTATCTTCTCAGAATCTAAGATTGAATGTGTATATTCATCCACAAACAGACAAATTGGTCAATAAAATATGTGATTGTGTACATTATAAAATTGATTAGAAGAAAAATTGAGAACTTCTGGCACTTTTGAATAATGTAAAGAATTGATCCTGACCCATTTTGGGGTTCTTTGGATAATTGTCAGAACTGGAAAAAGATTTAAGATTGTATCGATAGAGCATAATGAGATGAAGTGATGCTACATGAGATCTTTTTATATTTCGTTTTATTTTTATTGATAACTTGGTTTTAACTCATTGGTCAGGCTTATTCTGGGATGCTGCCAGATATACTCAGAAACTTTCTTTCAATGATTATTTGACATTCATCTTACTTGCAGAGGGTTCACCTTTTTCTTTCAGATGTTTCCATTCTCATCCCTTTCTGTAATAATATTGGCATAAGCAAAACAAGGCAAATAAGAGATCAAAAGCATTTTCAGTCAGAAGTACACATATGCAGTGGATTGTACCTGGTGCAATCTTAAAAGAATCAGCAAAGTCACATGATGCAGCAGATATTATAACATTGAAACTAATATTACATACAGCTTTCTCTCATTTTATATGAATTCGTTTTATGTGAGGTATAGCAAGGTGAAGGAAGCCATGATTACCTATAGAAGAAAATCCTTTTACTACAGAGATCAGTTAAGTTCTATTGTCTACATTTGCACATAACAAACAAGGTTTGTTACAACAAAAAGATCAGCTTAGCTGATAAAATGACAAGTATTAGAACCTCAGTTGTAAGGAATATATATATTGGGCAGTACCATTATTTCAGTCATATATGACTTGCAATTGATCATTAATCATTTTATATATTGCTTTTGTTCCTCTTCCTTCCTAACCCCTATATTAGAGGCAGCAATGCTATGAGGAAAAAAGGGAAAGCAGCTTTCACACTGTGAACATAATTGATTCAATAAATAACATGTTAAGATTCCCAGTGTAAAACTCAAGAGTTCTCACATTTGTCAGTTCGTGCTGTATTTAGTAAATGGTGGCAAACTTAATTTAGATGGATGAGCTGTATTAGTCAGTTCTCGCTTACTGTGGAGATGATGAAAACAGATAAAGGAGCTGCAAGTTCCAATATTTAAAGTTTATAAAGAAGCATTTTGCGAGCCATTCTGAATTTTTAAAATGTGGATCATTTGGATTATTGGTTTGTAACTGATCCAATGTTGGCACAGTAAACATAATTTCCAAATTCTATTATAAAAAAAAAGATCTGATGGTATACTGTATTGTTTGAGCTGCCAGTTCTTTGTTACATATACAGATGTTTCTCCTTTACCAGAGAACAAAAGGATCCCAATTAGTGTGGGGCCTTGAACTACAATCACTGACATCCATATCTGAAAACAAACAGAATACAGTAAATACTAGAATCAAACCACCAAATTCTGATTGGTACACTAGTCAAAATTGCAACAAGCTATAGCTGTAGGTTCCAGTTATGTAGATGTATTTGTATATGTGTATGCGTATACATATATGTATACGTATATGTATATGTATGTATACATATACACAAAGACATATTGTTACCCCACTTCCTGAAATATTTGCAGATTGTGACCAGAAAGACATTCAAAATTACTAGCCAAAAACCCAAGCACTTTATTCACAAAATGTTAAGAATCTAAAAGAGAAACTTTTTTAGGAACTTGCAACTTGTCTTATTGCCTAGTTTTCTATGTAGAATTTTACTTGAGAGCAGCTTTCCCAAAATCGTATGGTATGGTTAGAATTTATAGAAGGGGCATTGGTCCTACCTGATATGCCCTTTCTCTGTGAGGGCGATGACATCCTGGAATGGGTTAT
>JAOYMU010000098.1:69801244-69811903 GCA_025802295.1 Psammodynastes pulverulentus
TCCGAAAGGAAGTCACGACCATGTGACAGGCAGGAAATGGCAGGAAATGGCCGCGGGTCCTGTTTGTGAACCGAAGCAGAGTTCGTGAACCGGAGCATTTTTATGAACTTTTCTGTTTGTGAACCGAAGCGGAGTTCGTGAACCGGAGCATTTGTATGAACTTTTCTGTTCGTGAACCGGAGCATTTTTATGAACTTTTCTGTTCATGAACTGAGTTGTTCGTGAACAGAAGCGTTCGTGAACTGAGGTACCACTGTATATGCTTTCATAATTATTCGTCAATAGTTTATCTTTGTATACATGTCATTTTGCATATTATTGAATATGGATTTTAAAATGTATTATTTCCCCTAAAAAATAACATATGATTCTATTCTCAGTATTCTTAACCCACTAGAAATAGAATGAATGAGCTGGAAGGGACCTTGGAGGTCTTCTAGTCCAGCTCCCTGCTACTATTACCATAACGGCTGCTACCATTTTCATTTGCAAAAACGAATAAAATTGGAGGGGAAAAGCAACAGTGAGTTCTCTGTCAGAGTAACCAAGATAACTCCCTTTGTGCCACAGTTGCCAAAAATCCTGTTTGAAGATCAGATGGGATTCTAGGTCCAAGGATAATCAATTACACTGCCAAACTTTTCCACTGATGTCTACAATCAAGCTATTCCAGAGCTTGATCCCCAAATGGAAGAATAGGGTAATTAAAAAAATAATCTGGTTCTCATTTAAACTTTAATTTATTTTTTAAAACTCCAGTACATATTTATGAGCCAGGTGAACATGGCACAGATTTTCATTCTTTGTTCAAATCCTGAATTTCTACAAATACAGTAGAAACCCATACTTTTGTTTGTTTCCATTCTCAGAAGTCTGGAAACAGTTTTTAAATATCAAGAATGTATCATTAGAGCCAGTCTGATGGTTAAGGAACATTAGACACCATAAAACCATGATGGTGAATATATGGCACACGTGCCAGAGGTGGCACACATAACCCTCTCTGGGAATGCCAGCTGTCGCCCCAACTCAGGTCTGCTTTGCTGGCTGAGGAATTCTAGGAGTTGAAGTCCACAAGTCTTAAAGTTGCTAAGATTGGAGACCCCTGTCCAACATCACCGCTGCCCAATATAGATCCCTGCTAGCTTTAGCTGGATAGTTGGGGTGACCTTCAGACCTTGAGGCACCCTGCTGGAAGTGTACACTCATTGCTGTACACACCTGGCATTTTTCTTTTGTCATTCCCCTTCCACAGTGAGGCAGCATAGCAGGATTTAAGGTGGTCGGTTAAGATTAATACATTATATTAGATAGATTGACAAAGACAGAAGGGAAATAACTCTATGCTTGCTTTACAAGCTGTAAGAGGTTTTTAACCACGTAAACATGTTGTTGGTATTCACTTACCATGATTTTAAATATCTGTATTTATACATCTTGTACCTTATTCAGCAATATCTCCTTAGATGGAGAATTGCTAGTAATGTGGGCACCGTCCCTGCAGTTTGGGAAAGTTTTATTTTAGCAGTAGCAATAAAAAACATCTGGGAAGAACCATGCGGGAGAGAAAATGAAATGTGTTCAGCCTCCAAACAGTAGACAGAAATTGAATGACTGTATCAAAGTGCCTATCTTCCACTCAGAAATGTGTTTTATATCAGTTTGCTGGCCAGAATGACAAAGGCTACAGTTTCCAAATCAATTATCCTAGAAAAAAAAGTCCCATTGACTCTCTGTGAGATTGTTTCAAAATAAGGTGACTGACCAGCATCAGCAAACCATTCCAAAAGAATGGAGCCATTCAATTCCACCCAAACACCGGAAAGTAAATGAGCCAAGAGGTTGAATCCCAAGCTATATCTATCTCTGCAATATTTAAATTGCAGAATGGGTGTGTATAAACACACATGCATATAACCACATACATATAATGGTGGGGAGGAGAGAAGTCTCTGTAGATGGGTTAAAAAAATATAACTGTTTTCTGGGTAATGCATCCTAAAACTATAATGATCTAAAATGGTGAGCCTTTAAATCATGTATACAGTGATGGCATCAATTCATCACTGATCTAGCCAAGGTAGGTTTGCCTTGGCTCTATAGCCACATGCAATGCTTGGGCTAGTTTGATATGGCCTCAGTTTAATTTCACAATTTCTTTTACAAGTGATCAGCTCTCACCCGCCAAGTAACTATATAATGTTATGGTTTGGGATGAAGATGTTGGAATGGAGAACAAAGGTGTTTTCCAACAATGAAGCCTCCGGTCTTACCTATGGCTTACTACAATTGCATTTACCTTGTAGCCCTTAACAGATCAGTCCTAAATACTGTGCTGCTTGGTAGAAGAAAATATTTTCATCTGTAGTGTACAGCAATATAACATAGGACAGTTCCAGTCTTGGCTCCAGTATCCAGAAACAGCTTTGCACCTGTCTGATCAGCCTTTGGCGGTGGTTGTCATTTAGTTTTTGCTCAGCTGAATTTATCTAAAAACTCTCAAAATGATCTCCATTTGCAATGCTGAAGTTCTGCAGAGCTTATGGACAGGCATGCCATTTGCCCACTGGGAATAACTCGCCTTCTGCTGACTTATGGCTCCTGGGCTCAAGCTAGACTCTCCATTTCTCTCTAATTATTCAGCCTCCATAGCATTATGGCAAGGCACCATTATTTCAACAGATCCTCTTAGGGCAGCTGAAGGTTAGTTCCATGGGTGTGTGTGTAACTTTTTCACAATAACTGCTCATTTCATTGGGGAATTATACTTAAAATGAATATGCAGGAGGGAATAGATGGCTCTTAGCATTTTAAGGTCAGCAGCAGCAAAAGCAACTGCAGTTATGAACTGAGTTGTAGCCATTGGTTTTAAGACTATTTAGTGTGCTCACTTGTTCCCTTCTGCACTCCTTCTCCAGTTTTGCTTATAAAACAAACAAACAAGAGGAATGAATAACACAAAGCTTTGTTATGATGCTTCAAGTTTCTGGCTGCACTTAGAGATCCAGGGAAGCAAACAAATAAATCTGTCTGGAACGTGATTTTATGGCTCAGTCTTGAAGCAGGATAACGCAGAGATGCAGAAGAACTATTATGAAGCCATCTTCTAAATTCCCCAGTAGTGGAGGATTAAATCCATCTTGAAAATAAATCTTGTAGTTGTTAGTCCTTGTCTAGCAAGTTAGAATAGTAGCTTCACATAACTTGGTTTAATGCTCCATTAAATAATGGCAGCAATTGTTTTTATTAGCATTGCCCTATACATATGGCTATTTTTTTTTAGCTACTAATCTCTTGGAATTCTTTTTTTTTTGCCACTATTAAATACCAATAATGCAAATGCATGATTTAACTTAATCTTCCCCAACATGGTGCTCTTCAGATGTTTTGCAAATACATCTCCCAGAATTCCTAGACTTGTTATTGCACATCTGGCTGGTGGTCTGTTAGGGACAGCTGTATTAGATCCATCAATATTTCTTTTATTGCCAATGTAATCATTCTATCTACCTTCATTGATCTATCAGCTCTTGCCTCCCTATCACAATTTTGAAGGGGAATAGGCTTGGTTCAAAATTTTCTAAGACAGAAAAAGATCCACCTATTTTATTTTTGCAGTTATTTAAAGCTTGAGTGCTGGCCCACAAAAGTGACAACTCAAACTGCAGTTTATAGTCTGGTAATATTTCGTGGTGAAACCCTAATGATTTTGTTTGAATTTGCTTTGTTCAGTCTACAAAACTCTGTAATAAAAGTCTCTCATAACTGCCTTGTGTAAGGCACTTCTTTTGTGCTGGTTATTGACTGAGCCTCCTGGTTCCATGCAGGCATTATTCTGCAATCTAAGAAGGCTAAAATGGGGATTGCACGTACACATATCTTGTACCCACCCCATAAATCTCCATATGTCTGGCTGCTTTTGACATCCTTGTACATAAAGATGTCAGCAGTAGGGATGGGGAGGCAGAGTTTCAAGCAGACATATAACTTCATGTTACAGAAAAATGTCTATATTGGATTTTTGTCAACTTGAGATCAACGTTCTTCAAATTCCTCTATTGTCAGAACCTTTACTGTGTACCGTCAAATAAGTTTGTTTCTGAGTTGGGATAGGAAGGGAAAAAAACACCAAATCCTGCAGTTATAACTCCCCCAATAACAGAATTGGAAGGGATCTTGGAGGTCTTCTAGTCCAACCCTATACCATTTCAGACAAATGGTTGTCCAATCTCTTCTTTAAAATCTCCAGGGTTAGAGCACCCACAACTTCTGAAGGCAAGTTGTTCTACTGATTGTTCTGTCAGGAAATTACTCCTTAGTTCTAGGTTTCTTCTCTCCTTGATTAGTTTCCATCAATTGCTTCTTGTCCTGCCTTCTGGTGCTCTGGAAAACAGATTGACCCCTTCTTTTTTTGTGGCAGCCCCTTAGATATTGGAACACTGCTATCATGTCACCCCAGTCCTTCTTTACATTAAACATTCCTAATTCCTGCAACCGTTCTTCATATGTTTTAGGTTCCAAGTCCCCTAATCATCTTTGTTTCTCTTTTCTACTTTCTAGAGTCTCAGCATCTTTTTTATATTGGGGTGACCAAAAATGGATGCAATATTCTAAATGTGGTCTTACTAAGACATTATAAAGTATACTATCACTTCACATGATCTTGATTCTATCTCTCTGTTAATTCTATCTCAAATACTTGAGCTACCCAAATACTCAGTAGTCATCAATTTGCAATTGGGACTATAAAATTCATTGTTAAGTGGTATACTCCTTAACTGATGGATTGTGACCATGCCCAATTTTATGACCCAAATACAAAGATGCTCCAAGAGGACTTTGCAAAGAGTTCTGATGTGATCAAGGAGGAGACGGGGAAAAAGTGAGGGAATATTAAATGTGTGAATGTGAAAAAAAATCAGGATGGTAAATAAGATAGTTGGCATGACATCAGAAGTCCTTTGCAACTTGAAAATAAAATGAGATTCTTGTTATCTTTTTAAATAGATGTCCTTGGCTATGCACTTCAAAAAAAAAAAAAAAACCAAGTCAAAATGCTTCTGTTTAAATACTGAAAATGTAGTTTTAAGTAATAGGTGATAAAAGTGAGACCCAGTCTGGTGTAATGGTTAAAGACACCACACTGTATCACCATTTATTGGACCACAACATACATCTGTTACCACTGCATGGATTCCTATTTCACACAGTATGCATTTACAATGATCTCTATGACAGCAATTTATATAATTAACCCTATATATTATATATTTACTATATATTATAATTAAGATTTGCTTAACAACTGTGTTACTAACATAACAACTGCAGTGATTCACTTAACAAATGTGTCAAGAAAGTTCGTAAAACAGGGCAAAATTCACTTAATAAATGTCTCACTTAGCAACAGAAATTTTGGGCTAAGTTGTGGTTGTAAATTGAGGACTACCTATATTGCATATGCATTGCTCTTGCATGTAGACTTCATATTGTAAATTCAGTACTTTGTATGGAGATCACTAAGCAAGGGTTCACTGGAGGACATACAAGGACTCCCTGGAGAAGAGCCTAATGCTGGGAAAGATTGAGGGCAATAGAAGAAGGGGACGGCAGAGGATGAGATGGAGTCACTGAAGCAGTTGGTGTGAGCTTAAATGGGCTCCAGAAGATGGTGGAGGACAGGAAGGCCTGGAGGAACATTGTCCATGGGGTCGCGATGGGTCGGACACAACTTCGCAACTAACAACAACAGCACATACACACACACATACCTATCCCACTATGACATAATTTGAGCTATAAGGTTATTGCCTAGCATTATTTGAATGCTTCCTATTTTTCTTTAGTTCTCCTTGCCTGATTCTCTAACTAGCTTGGGACTTGGATGGGAGCATTGAATGCAAAGACTGGAAAATCACTTCCTTGAACTTAAGGGAAATGATTCTACCACTAGGAGGGCAATGATGTTACATTACCTTGGAAGTGAACTTCATTTTTAAAACTGTGCCTGATGCAGAAAGTGCTGAAGATTAAGAAAAAGTAAAGTAAAGACTGCAAAATGGATTTAAAACAACATAGTTTCTAGCAGGCATGTCAACAAGAAACTGAATGACAATTATACCTGAGTGCATCAACCAACCTGTCATGTGCTTTTACAATCCCAGCCCATGAAATGTGAGCTTAAATAATAAAAAGGGTAATCCCAACTGAAAGACAAGTTCTTGATGTGATCTACATGTTCCAACTTTCATTTTTACCTATGTGGCTCTTCTTTCTATAAGCCCCTTCAACCTATGTGCAACAATGTGTGTTTCTTTTTTTTCCAATTTCCTCTAGGTGTTGAACAGTAGAAGCTGAAATTGCAAAGATACGATTACAAAATGCTTTATTGTTCAGGCAGAAATAATCCATCTGATTATTTCTCAAAATTTCAGATTGCTAATACAATTCCAGACTGTGATACTTTAAATTTTGTTGAAGAGCATATGAATGTTATTCTGTCCCATGCTGTTCCCAAAAAATCTTACTTCCAGAGATGGGGATTGCTGCACAACAGGATTTGGGGGGGGGGGGGAAGCAATCATATCAACTATTTCCAATGGTCAATGGAAAATTCTCCTGAATAATGCCCACACATGGTTATTGGAGAATAAGTTGCTGTTTGCTCTATGACTAAAAATCTTAGTGGAGAAATAGCTGTGGACATACATTTTCTCCTTCATTTAGCCTTTGATTAGTTGTTGCTTAGTTTCTCCAGCATTGTTCTGGTGAGCTGCTTATGATAGGCATCAGGAGATGAGAAAGACTAACATGTCCTGTGATAAAAGACTTTGTTTGTAGGAATAGATACACTTGTAGATCTCTGCCATTACATGTCTCATCTTTCCCATTACCAGTTTAGGACAGTGCAGATTTTTGATCTCCGAATATGGTTGTTTGTTTTTCATTATTACATTCATAATTTCTTAGTGAAATTGCTCATGAATGTAATAATGAAAAACCAGCAACTTTATTGGGAGATCAAAAATCAGCACTATCTAAGCTGATAATGGGAAAGATGAGATAGTAATTCTAAAGCTGGACAAAGTTTTCTGAGCATATGATGTATTTGCTAGTTTTGAAAGTGATAACGGAATGTTTTTTGTATACCAGGAATTGTATCTGCCAATTTTTGGAGTTTCACACATTAGCACATCACCTGTCATAGGTCACAGTTGGGAAAGTTAAGAGAGTTAAACTGGCTTTCAAAAACATTGTTAAAGTTGCCACAACAGAAGATGCTAACCTGCTGCAAGGACTGCTTAAATTTATTTTAAAATTCCACATCAAAATACTTAACTGCAGTAGAATGATTTGGCAAAAATTGTAATGACACAGTATGCAGATAAACCTAAGCAAGCATCAGAGTTGCACTTTAATTGTTTCCATGATGACAAAGTGGCAGAATTATGTTTACTTATCCATAGATAGATAGTAGCTATATGCTGTATCTACCCAAACAACGGATTGCTTGAAAGCTGCATATACACAAATCCATTGGGTCATCTGTGGAACACTGCCAGATCTGAAAAATACATAAAGAGAGATGGGGTTTTAAGTTCACAGCACACCTGATGTTTTAAATATCTCCAAGCTAGGTGTTAAATCTGCAGCAAGGACATGCTCAGATTCTCTTAAATGAAAGTAGCATCCTTGGTGTAATTTTGAAACAGAAGCTTCTACTTGGATTTAAAAAAATGTGGACAGGCCCACTGAATACCTTCTGCTTCCTGTTCATGGAAAATTACATTGGGAGCAAAGGTGCCAAGTGTTCCCACTCTACTAAGTTAGATCAATGAAAGGATCAATCTCTTTCATTTTTGTTTTAGCTGATTATCTCTTAGCAGCGTGCTCAAGATTAATTTTATGCATGCTGTTGCCCCATGCTAAAACTGATCCAGATTTACTTTGAACACCACACTGTACATAAAATCTGATGAAGCCAATCTGGGATGAATTTATAGAGGAGATATAGAAGCAGACATTAGTGTGCTGAACACATCCATTTTTTCCACAGTGTGCTGCTGAACTTAGATTAATAAAAATGTACAGATAAGAATCATATTTTTTATTAAAGTATGCTCAAACAGCTTCAATGCCTGACTACTCCCTGAGAACATGGGCTGGAAGCGTGCCAGCCTCTCTTCTTTGATTACGTGTGCTGCTTATCATATTTAATATGAGGTTTTCTCTGAGAAATGCAGAAATAAACTGAACTGCTGCAAGTTATTTGAGTTAAAGCTGTCCTTACATTCAGTAGTCTACTGTGACAATGTATATGTCTCTCCTAACATTATTGATTTTTTTTTAAGGAGATGGAGGGCTTATAAAGATAGTAACAGGATTTTGGTGTTCCCACTGTTTCCTCCCTATGATCTTCATAAAATATTATAGTTGGAAAACATTTAAAACAATTCTCCCTGTTTCTCTTCCCATTTCTGTTTGTCTATTCAATTTTGGATGCATAGCCTCCAAAATTAATTAGAAAACTAAATTATAAGAGCAGAGATAATATTCACATATTACAGTCTTTAAAAAGCTAATGAAGATGCAGAAGTAAAAACAAATATTGTGATGAACAAGAAAACAAAGCGTCAGGCCTCCCACTCTTTCTCTTTTCTCTTCGAAAGTAATATGTGAGTTTTTCTCCTCACATATTACTTGTTTTTATCACACCTGCTATTGATTTTCACATCTATTTCCACCACACATGTACAACCTACCTTTTATTTTCTTCTTACAAGTAATATTCAAAATCACAATTTAGCCCTGAATCTTTGGTCATTGATTGAAATGCTTGTTAAGTGAGATGTTACGTGACTACTTCACTAAATGGTCACACTGCTGGTTGTGGTCATTAAGCGATCTCTCAGGTCACTAAGCTGATGGAGTGGCAAGAGGACTCTCTCTCATTTCTGAGGTCTTACTTCAAACTCCCCATGCTGTATCCATCCCAAAATCTAAACAGGATTTTGATATAGAGAGTTTTCAGCATTGGGCATTTGCAGCCAGCCTCCAGAGACAAGAGTACTCTTTCTTTTCTTTTTTTTTCTTTCTTTTTTTTAAAATTTATTTTGTCGAGCATGTATTAGATAACAAATATAAGTGTAAATATGATTATTAATACATGAAATGAATACAAATAAAAGGGAATATTAGGACAGGGATGGTAGGCACTTTGGTGTGCTTATGCACCCCCCCTTACAGATCTCTTAGGAATGGGATGAGGTCAACAGTAGACAGTCTAAGGTTAAAGTTTTTGGGGTTTGGGGAAGAAACCAGAGTCAGATAGTGTATTCCAGTCATTGACCACTCTGTTGCTGAAGTTGTATTTCCTGTAGTCGAGTTTGGTGTGATTTACCTTGAGTTTGTATCTATTATGTGCTTGTGTATTGTTGTGGTTGAAGCTGAAGTAGTCATTGATAGGTAGGACATTGTAATAGATAATTTTATGTACTATGTTTAGGTTGGACTGAAGGCGGCATAGTTCTTGTCTGTGGGCGCTGGCTGCAAACACCCCAGGTACTGATCCTGTTTGGATTTTGGGATAGATCTTTTTCAACCAGCTCCCAGAAACTAAAGTCAATCTTCTTATTGGGTGGCAGTGGCCTTCCCTGTCAGCTTCCCTGCTGACTTTCTGGAGAAATCTCAGGAAAGATTGCAGATGGTGATCACATGATTGTGGGGGCACTTGGCAACCAGTCAGATGTACAAATGGGTTGCCATGTGCTCAGATCATAATTATGTGATCATGGCATTGCAACAGCTATAACTTTGGACATGGGATGTAAATCCCTTCATTCAGCACTGTCATAACTTTGAACAATCACTGAACAAATCATCATTAAGCAAGAACTACCTGAGTTTTCTTTTGCTCACCCATTATTTTTCTACAAACATATACACAATCATGTTCTCTTCGCTTTATGTATATGATATACAGTGGAACCTCGAGTCGGGAACACTTCTGTTCGTGACCAAATTAGGTGCCGACCAAAATTTTCCGAAAATGTTTGCTTCTGGTTGCAAACAGATTTTTGGGCGGTGACCAACACAGTTGCAATGATTTTCCCTTCCACACCAATTTTCCCTTCTGCACATGCACAGTTGGTCATGCTTCTGGTCACAACCAAATCGGTTGCAACCATAATCCTGGAATGGATTATGGTCACAACCCAAGGCTCCATTGGATATGCTTCAGCAGATTAGATCATCTTGTTTTCATGACAAACAAAGTTTTGTTTAGGCTGGTGAGTATTTAATAGAATGTTTTTGGAGAACAGGAGGACTGTAGATTAGAGATTAAAGACACTGAATAAGCATCAAGCAAGAAGGCAATGATAAAATTCTTTCCTAATTTTGACCTCCGCCCCCCAAAAAATCACCAGAAATCAAACTCAGCAGAGAAGGAACCCATAATTTTTTTAAGATATGTAGAAGACTTTTTAAAGATATGTAGAAGAATGGTGGTAGTAACAGATTTTATTTTCCTGGGATCCAAGATCACCACAGATGGGACTGCAGCCAAGAAATTAAAAGACGTTTGCTCCTGGAGAGGAAAGCTATGGCAAATCTAGACAGCATACTAAAAAGCAGAGACATCACCCTGCCAACAAAAGT
>JAOYMU010000098.1:70024671-70035461 GCA_025802295.1 Psammodynastes pulverulentus
GCTGTGGCACATTCTTTCCTGATGCCATTTCCAATAAGAAGAAATACTGAAAACTTCCTTCTAAAAGGAGATGGCATGAAAGGATGATTCTCAAGCTAGATAATTCCTTAACAATAAGACCCAGGCAAAACCATTGCGAGATTGCCAAGGATAACTAGTATTTCATGCAGAAGTGTCCAGTTTCTCTTTCTTTCTTTACTAACATGGTAATCTGATAAATCCTTCTTATCCATTATTACTGTACTCCAATACAAAGTCTAATTCCAAAAGAGCTACGCTTTTAGGAAATATATACTTTGGCAAGTACATTAGTTAGAAGCATTCAGGATTCTATTCATAGATATTATAATGTATATGTCAGATTCAACAGGGAAATTTATTTAGAGAATTCTGAATTGAATGCACATTAAAGCAGAGATCAATTTTTTTCTTTATGAAACTTATGTATCAATTTGTATAAAAATAGAATTCCTTTATTCTGCAGTGAGCCAGCTGATTGATCAGTAAACAGCCTTGATATGTTTTTGGAAGTGTAATCAAACTTCAGCCACACTTGAGAAGAATAAAATTACACATTTGTGAACACAATTTGAAAGACCATGCATAATCACCAGTTTAGATTGGAGGGTTTTAGAGATAGAACAGTGCAGAAATTTATCTTGCAAACATCTCATTTCTGAAATACACAAGTGGCATGCAAATTAGGGAAACAAAGAAATTCTGGGGGAAAAAATTGGCAGGGAGTATGCAAAGAAATGACTATGTATATTCTGCCTGAAGTCAGCTCCAATGGTAACTACCCAATGCGGCTAGTATCAGAAATCACTCTGAATGCAAATCCTAAAGAACATACCAAGGACATGGAATATTTGAAACCAACACAAAATAATTATGCAAATATGAAATATTGTTGATATGATTAGCCCGAGGAAAAAAGGGATCATTGAACGTTCATGCTGATTACACAGATATTCAAACAGGTTTCTTCAAATTTTCTGAATACCTGTTGCCAAGAAAACTGTAGAGATTAGTGCAGATAGTCGCCATGAGTCAAGACTGATTCAAAGGCAATCCCCAAAAACAAACAAAGTATTTTTAATCAGATGTACATCAATTCCTTGCAACCACAAATAATAATTCTGTATTGCAGTATTAGGTAAATAGCTCCTGAATGAAAGGAGAAATATAAATCTAATAACTATCCAAATATATTCTGATTGGCCTATTTATACACTGCTATTCAAACTGCTTGAAATGTTATTGTTCTGCTGTAACCAATTTGGTTAGGAGATCTATTTAAAAATAAAACAATATAGAATGTAAAAATCTTTATCTAAAATTATTAGTAGTTTGTCAGTCTGTCAGTTGAATTTGGGTACCCTTTTTCTTAATGAACACTTAGATCTTAATCAATAGACTTTGATTCAACAATAATGATTTGTTTGAAAGCATTTAGATCCATCTTAATTTGTACTGATTAGTTTAATTGATTTGCATCTATAATCAATTGGCCTAACCAGCTGAAGTCCTATCTTATAGATCCTACTTTAATATAATTCATGCTGAGAAGGACCAAAATGTCAAAGCAGAAAGCTATTGAAATGATAAACATGACTAATAGTATCTGATGCACTGACAACAACCAAGCTGAAATCTATGTTCTAGATTCTATCTGAATTTAATTCATATAGGAGAAAAGACATAGAAAGTCAAAACAAGAATCTAACAAAACAAAAATCTTACCTTCCAGTGTAATTACAAATTCAATCCATGTAAAATGTTAGAGAAAAAAACAGTGCCTAGTTATTGCTTCCTGAAGCAAAACAAATGTTAAGAATAATAAATAAATATAACAATGGTAATAGTAACAACTAAAGGATTAATTTGATGCATCATGTCACCATAGATAGATTCTCAGTATTTTCAGGAAGAATCCATAATTTAAGGACTTATTTCCCACCAATTACAAAATTGTTCCAAATTTCATTTTTATTTATGAAATATTCTAACATTTAACAAGGAAGGGAAAGAGAACACTGCTTATATGAAGTAGCAATAAGTGACAGGGCAAAGAAAGAACTGATAATGATGTTATCCATTAAATAATGTCCAACTCATGGTGATTCTATGGGCCAGGTCTCTCCACACCTTCCAATCTTGCACTACTTGGAGTTTTTTCTATGCTTTGGGTTTATTATATCAGCTTATATGGTATCCAGCCACCATGTTCTTTGATGGCCTGGTTTCCTTTTACTGCTAATCCTTCCAAACACAATTGCTTTATCCAGTGACTTTCCCTGCATGACATGGTCAAAGTAAGTGAGACATAGTTCCATGATTTTGCCTTCCAGTGTTGACATGTCTTATACCAGGGATATCAACCTCAAGGTCTGGCGTCTGGATCCAGCCCGCAAGGTGCTTAGATCTGGCCCACCCTGAAAATAGCAAAGCACTGACCTGCAGTGCCTCTGCCAGTGAAAGCCCTCCTGAGTGTGGCCCTCCTGATCTCCATTTTCGCTGGCAGATGGTTGCAGGAGGCCATCCCAGCCAAAAAAGAGGAGCTCGGGAGCCCATTTTCACTGGCAGAGCACTCAGGCCACCACAGGTGCCCCCCAACATGTGACGTCATGCTGGCCATGCCCCCTGGCCACTCCCCTCCCAGGTCAAACACAAATCTGAGGCAGCCCTCAATGAAATTGTGTTTGACACCCCTGTGTTACGCACTTCAGTCACCTTTGCTGCCCAAAGAAGTGAAAGAATTATTCTGCTTTTATTTTATCTTGTTCCTATCCCAAAAGGATAAACTAGTGATTTCCTATTACTTCTGATTTTCTGTCTGTAATATTTAATAATTTTGGAGAAAAGATAATATGTTGGAAGTCTATAGATAGGTACATCTTATTCCTTTTTCAATTATGTGGAAAAGGCTGACCTGGGAAATGAGAAATCAGTCAGACACATATTAATCCAAGGCTAAATTCTATTAGAGACTATTAAAACAAGTTGTGAACACATAATTTATCTTGTACCTTTTTTATGGCATTAGTTTGGAAGATCAGGGGAATGCCATTGGCATAATATAGCTTGACTTTAGCAATCCATGTCATTAACTTTCCCATTTGCAGCCTTATTGACAAGATAATAAAATATAGACTTAATGACACTTCTGCTGTACTGAATTGCTAATTGTGAACATTTATTAATGGATCTGTATCAACCTGGAGAGATGTTGTCAGCAAAGTGGCACAAAACCTTGTCCTAACCCTATGCTAATTCAATTTTTAAATAACTGAATAGAAGATACAAAACTTAAAGAAGATACAAAACTAGAACAATGGAATAAAATTTTGGAAGTTTGGAATACTGGATTGAAACCAATCAGATGAAAGTCAGTGAAGAATAAAAAAACACACTAGAGAGAACTTGTTTGGCAGCAGTGCATATAAAACAATCAAATGGCTTTAGCTTGTCATAAACCGAATGTATGCCAAGTTTGTGATGAAGCTGTTAAAACAGCAACAATCACTTTATATTAATTCAAGCTCTCTAAAGAGATGTATAACATCCAAATCATAACAGTTAATAATCCCATTTTATTCGACATCATTTGGGTCACATATAAACTCTTGTTATCTATTTTAAAGACATTGATAAACTCACAGGGGCAAAAAGATAGAAGCGGTCTTAGCCACCAGATTAAGATAGCTATTGCTAGACTACACTAGACTAGACTAGACTAAGAAAAAAGAATATAATAGAAAAGAAGAGAAAATGAAGTTGAGGATATAATTTGAACAAATGGATGGAAATTTCAGAGAATTATTTGACACCTGCAGTGGACTCTCCCTTGTTAGACTTACTTAGACCATATCTTCATTAAATGGATCAGAAGATATATTACTGTGTCACACAGAAAGGAAAGGTTGAATAGAGAACAAAAAACCAGATAGAAGAAGGTAAGGACTACACCTCCCATCAATTCATAGACTGCCATGAATTTTTAATTTTACATTTGTCTAGGGGGAAGGATACATATGTGCAAAGGAGTGGTAAAAAGTGACATTGGGTAAGAAGATGTTGAAAATGGTTTCTTCCTGACTAACCAATTCATCCCTGATAATGTGCTTCTGGTACAGGAAAGTAGCTACCAAGATCATTGTGTCAATGAAGCAGACCTTCAAATTAAGATAGGTATATATTGAGTTCATCAATTTGACTCCAGTTTTAGTTCAGAATGGGTATATGTATGTGAATGTTTCTCTTACAAATTAATTAAATTACCAGAGGACAAATTCTCAAAGCTTTGTTTAAATGAGCCATTAAAGTTAAATTCTTGGAAACAGATCTTTTGGCTATCAAACGAAAAATGCATTTCAAATTGCAGCATTTCAGCTAATTCTTTGTAGGCTGTCAAGATACTGATGGCCAAAAGTGGGGCAAAGCTTGCCCCTTAAGGTGAGGTTCACAGTTTGCAGATTATGTTGATGGAAAAAAGAATATGAGAGCAAACCACCTGTCATTTATTTAACTCTGTTTCCAAGACTTTTCTGCACCAAAGTCCTCAATTGTTCACCTCTTGTATGACAACCAGCTGGGAATGTAGATGACTTAATAAATGTTTTCCAAAATTTTAACACCCCATCTTCCTTGGCTTTGTTGTGGCAAGGTGCTCTGTGTTGACCACAATTAATATGGATCCTGATTGGTTAATCTTCTGTATCTTACTCTACCCTCTCACCAATGCCAGGAACACAAATGTCAATGTATGTATTCAATTATGTATGTATGTATGTATGTATGTATGTATGTATGTATGTATGTATGTTAAATAGGTAGGCAGTTGGTAGGTATTTATTTTAGGAGCCATGTGACAAATTATAATGTGAACAATTATAATACGACTGCACGGAAACCTGACACCATGGTGGTTCAGTAGTTAGAATGCAGTATTGCAGGATAACTCTGCCCACTGTGAGGAGTTCAATTCTCACTGGTCAAAGTTGACTCAGCCTTCCGTCCTTCCCAGGTTGGTAAAATGAGGATCCAGATTGTTGGGTAAATTACTCAGAAAGTGCTGTAAAGCACTATGGAGTGGTATATAAGTCTAAGTGCTATTGCTATTATATTTCATATTTCTTAACCACCCATCTTCCTCAACTGCTTTTCTTTCTGTGGAGGATTGGTTCTGACAGGATTGGGAGCGGGACATAACGAAAGGAATATATTTGCAGAAATATGTTCATCTGGTCATTAGCACTCTCTATAAGAGCTGTTGAGGCCAATATTTGAACATTTGTTACTAATATTGTCTGCCATGACAGCACCAATATCAGTTCGATTTTCTATTCAGGAAATCTTTTCCACAATTGGGCCCTGTTTCTTTTTTAATGTTTCAGATCTTCTCAAATGGTTCTTCTCTCTTGGTTCCTTTATCAGAGGAAGTCAATGGGCTGCAATAAAGGACACAATCCTTTTTCTAATGATATTTGGAATAGTTGATTGATTGGTATTACTAACTATTGGTACTATCAACTATTTGGGAATAGTTGATTGATGGGAACTACCACTATTGCAACTCTACAATAAAGGATACTAATTTATTTGGGCTTTTTAATTCTTGCTTAGTTTTCTATACGGTTTTATGCATGGGAAGAGGCATGGTAACTCTCTTACAGTTTTATCCAATCATACTCTGGTATTATTTGTTTCCATGCCTCTTATAAGCCACCTGAGATAGTAAGGCAGAATAAAAAAGGTTTTAGTAAATAAAGCAAATAAAGATGCCAGAGACTGACTCTCCTACAGGCATAGCATATGACATCTCACAGAATTAGAGTGACTCCTACTTCAAGACATTTGTCTATGGACTACAAATGTCACTGACCCTTTATAACAATGTAACGGAATTGTCCTTCATTCCTTGTGTGACTACTCTGTTCAAGGCAGTGGTGAGATTCAAATAATTTAACAACTGATTCTCTGCCCTAATGACCAGCTAGGTAGGCGTGGCTGGGTGATCATGTAACTGGGTGGAGCTCAGGCGACAGTAAGTCTGGGCGTACTACCAAGAACCTTTAGCTGTTATATGGGTTAACCAAGAGGCAGTTTCTGTAAGCAGGGCAATAAAGATTAGGCTAGAAACAACACCAGAATGTTTCCTTCCTGCCTTCCTTACAGGATTAGCCCTGTAAAGTCAAAAGGAGATTTCTTCCAACAACCGGTTCTCCGACTGCTTAGAAAGTACCAGTTCTCGCAAATAGGTGCGAACCTGTTGGATCCCACCACTGCTTGGAGTCAAAAACAAACTATTCCAGATGAACCAGAATGTCAATCTTGAAAGACACCAATTTAGAACTGTACCTGAAGCTGATCAAACATAAACACCATCAGCTGGATGCAGCCTGATTTAACAGAATAAGAGTTGGAAGGGACCTTGGAGGTCCTTTAATCCAAGACCCTGCTCAAGCAGGAAATCCTATATTATTTCAGACAAATGGTCATCCAGTCTCTTTTTAAAATTCTCTGGCGATGGAGCACCCACAGCTTCTGAAAGACACTGGCTAAATGTCTTCATTGTTAGGAAATTTCTTCTTAGATATAGGTTGCTTCTCTCCTTGTTTAGTTTCCATCCATTGTTTTTATCTTGCTTTCTAGTGCTTTAGAAAATAGGTTGACCTTCCTCCTTTGTGGCAGTCCCTTAAATATTGGAACACTGCTATCATGTCATCCCTAACTCTTCTTTTCACTAGACTAGATATACCCAATTCCTACGACCATTCTTCATATGTTTTATCCTCAACACTGACCCATGCTTCCTTGTTGGAAATAACTGATCTCCCATTCTGGCATGTTGCTCCTGTGTCTTCTAATGTTAAGAAACCTGAAACTCAAGCATCTATGGAGATTCTCAATCATCCAGGTCATGGTTGCCCCAAAGGTGCTTTTTTCAAGAGGCAACTGAACTTTCTGGGGTTTTTCTTTGAAGACGTTTCACTACTCATCCAAGAAGCTCTTTCAGCTCTGACTGGATAGTGGAGAATAGAAGGATTTATACTCCTTGCAGACAGCTGGTCATTTGCATTCTTTTAGTGGGTCATTAAGGTCACCTGGAGGTTTATATGTGTCATCAGTGTCACCTGAGTGATGCAAATTGGTGTGGAGCCTTTTTGGAACTGTTGAAATGACTGTGTTGTAGATTGGAGATAGATGATGTTGTATCCTTCCCCCTCTGTTGAGAGAAGGCTGTTCAATTTTGACATAGATGGTCTCTTTAACCCCTCTTTCAAACCAGTGATCCTCTCTGTCCAAAATATGACTCTGTTGTCTTCAAACGAGTGGCCTGTGTCTTTTAAATGCAGATGGACCGCTGAATCTAGTCCTGATGTGTTTGTTGTGCTGTGAGTTTTTGTTTTGTTTATGTTCTGAAACTTAAGACTTTAAACTGGTTAATGAACACTCCTTGGCTCTGTGTATCCCAGACTAAATGTTGAAATGTAAGAGCAATGGTGGTGCAGTGGTTAGAATGCAGTACTGGGGGCTAGTTCTGCTGATCACCAGCTGCCAGCAGTTTGACAGTTCAATTTTCACTGGCTCAAGATTGACACGGCCTTCCATCCTTTCGAGGTTAGTAAAATGAAGATCCAGATTGTTGGGGGAAATATTTGGAGTGGGCTGCAAAGCTCTGTGAAGTTGTATATAAGTCTAAGTGCTATTGCTATTGACTACTGTTCTGTGTGTCCTGTAGAAAGTGAAACTACACAGGCAAGCTTTATCTTCAAAGACTTGGGTTTATGATATGTTATTTTTCTGTTTAGCTTGACTAAACTGCTTACCATAACACAGCAACTCTTTGCACCTGTTTAAAATCTGAGCAGAACCTGACCACCAATGCTACCATCACATGCTGCTTCATACATAGAGCTCTAGAATATGTGATTATATATTTCTGAACATACATTGCAGTATCATTTGTTGTCACATGGTTTACCGGGAAGAATTTATTGTAAGTAGCTTTTATAAGTCTTGGAAATATTGTCATATCCCTGATATTCTTGCACAAAAGCTAGTTTCACCAAAGCAAAATAGGCAGTTAAGGCAACCTTCATTTCCCCTGATATTGTGATTTATCACATTACAACAGTGTTAGACCTGCACTTAAACTCATATTCAAGACTTGGCTCATTCAAGTCAGTGAAAGCTTTATGAACATAATTAGGCAAGAGTTGTCAATCTAATGCAGGTAAGAATGAAGTCATTTACTCCAGATCTGTTTAATAAAGCATACAGAAATCAAGACCCATGTAAAGGTTGAAGATCTAGGATTTAACTTCTAGTTTCTTTAATTTCTAGACTCTTTCCTAAGTTAACAAATAGTTGGCCTTCTCTTGGAAAGAACCTACTTTATGTTAAAATAATGGTTTTCCCAAGTCTAGGAGTTGCTTTCATTCTTTACACAGAGTGGCACATCTCCATGAGACAAAGAGCATAACTAGGTGAATTGATCATATCTTGTGATTTCTTTTAGGAACATTTAATGTAACCTTAAAAATATTCATCATCTTTGCTTTTCTGTGGATTTAACATGTCAGAGTAACATGTTAGAAGCCATTCATTCATCATTCATTTTATTCATTATACCTGGTACAGTGACTCTGGGTGGCTTACAATTGTTATGTGCTTATTTTAGTAGTAAATGTATATCTCATATTTCATCTACAATTTGAAGGTATAAAATGTGTTCTCCCATTTAATCTTCAAATAAGAACTTGGTGAACTAGTTGAGAGTCTGTGTCTGATAAAAAGACATTTATGTGATCATTTAGTGACTTATAATTCATGTAATAATCCTCTGAAACAAATTTGCTTCACGAAACTTTTTGCTCAAGTAAATTGATCACACAGCGCTTAAAGCCCTCAATCACCTTTCTTGCCTGAAAGAAAGAAACATGAAAAATGCAAAAAATATCCCTATACAGAACAGAATTAGGCACTGATCAGAGCGAAACTATTAGTCTATAATACACAGTGCTTCATCAAAAGCCTAGCTTTGAGATATGACAACAGACATCAGTAATTGCCAAAGCACAAGCCTTATTTATAGATTTGGGCGGAGAGAGATAAATACAACATGTACAAATTCCAATTAAGAATAAACCATCCTAGCTTACATAGCTACTGCATCTCATTTACAACTGACAGAAATATAGTCCTTTGCATATTGTTCATGACTTTCTAAGTTGCTCAGAAAACAATATAACAAGTGAGAACAAAGTAATAACATAACAAATTATATTGCCACCTGATCCTTAGAAATGAAAGTATAAAAAGATATTGAGCATCTGTTTCATGTGCTTATATGTACACGCATGAGCGTATATTCACATTAAAGCTGCAGTGACATTTTTACTTCAGAAAATTGAAAATGTCATATAAGGAAATCTTGTATTCAAAATGTAGCCTTAATCTCTGTTCCTCTATCTTTGCCTAGCATCTCTGTTGGCTGTGTTTTCTTTAGTGTATTACCAAAATAGAGGATTCTCTTTATTCTTCCATCACGGCGGGTAGAACCACCTGGCAACCATGGCTGATCTTTGAAGATGTTAGGTGTCAGATGGATTTAGTAATGGGATGGAAGATGCACTAGGAAATCTAAGACTGCAAATTAATCTGAGAAAACAAACAATATCACAGAGGAAGGAAATTTTCATATTTTAGAAAGGAAACAATATGAATCCATTCATGTCATCACTGAGGGAGATATAATCTTTTAGTTTCTTCTTCCAGTTTAAATTCTGTGTTCTGATTTAGAATTAGAACCAATCTGGAAAAAGTCTTCATTTTATTTTATAGACCTGAAGATTAACTTTTAAGATTAAGTTTAAAGATAATTGAATTGAATTTAAAGAATGGTTGAAACATTTTAAAGTTTCAAATTTATACACTGAGGTGAACGAGAGAAGATATGATTGAGGCATTGTTACATTTTTGCATGAACAAAGCCTCTTTTTCCATATCAAATCAACAATTTGAATTAAATCAGCTGAACAATCCAAATGGATGTTTCAAATAGGATTGTTTCAATATTTTGAATTTGAACATTTCAAATTCAGTAAATGGCTTACCTTGAATCAAAATAGTATTTCAAATTGAGTGTAGGAGAAAGACTGGCAGAACCTGGAGTAAAATCAAAAGAAGACTCGACCTAGAATCTCTATATAGCCACAAATGGACTAAGTCCAACCCTCCACCTTGAATTCCGTTAATCCTCATCTAGTGCCAAATTAGTGCTTACCATTAGTTGAGTAGATTCCTGTGCATAAACAGGAACAATAAATCAGTTTAATTGGAACTTAATGTGTGGTCTGGGCCTTTCCGCCTGACATTGAGGCACTACTTTGGACTGAAATGGTTTGATGTTTTGAAGTTAATCAAGAATTACAGTCTGATCAATGGTGATTCACATACCCCTATGATTTAAGTTTACTATGTTTTTGTCTATGGTAACTATTCTATGCCTCTTTAGTTTTGAGCCTATGGCATAGCTGATCATAGTCATTGTCAGTATCACTGATCCAACATCTATAAAAAAGAAACATAAGGTAATATAAAGCTTAAATAACTTGGAAGAACACATTTTACATGTATACATTTGTGGTGCAGTCCTATTGTAGCTAGGGAAAATTATATTGTAAAATCTAGAACGCTGTTGTTACTTACAGCCAGGGCTTTTTTTCGGCCGGAACTCAGCGGTACTGCGTTCCGGCACCTTTTCCGAGTCCGCGTCACGTGAC
>JAOYMU010000098.1:70074509-70087219 GCA_025802295.1 Psammodynastes pulverulentus
TTTTTTTAGCGCGCGACGGGGGGAGCGCGGGGGAGCGTTCCGGCACCTTTTTGTGCCGAAGAAAAGCCCTGTGTCTAGCAATGGAAATTTTGGACTCAATTGTGGTCATAAGTCGAGGATTACCTGTATTCTGTCTGCCATATTGTTCCATAGTCACTAATCAGATATTTTGGAACATCATACATAATATCCACCCCACTTGTCTCTTCAGCAGCTGGTATTCAGAAGCACTTCCCATTTGATACGGAGATAATATATAACCATTAACAAATTATATAGCTTGATTATGCATTATGTGAAAAAGTATTTTCTTTCATTTATCTTGTATTTTCCATGAGCATTTAATTTTATGTCCCTGGGGAAAAGTGCTTCTTTTATGTTTCTATATACCATGAATAGTTTGATAATTTTGTATACTCTTATGAGGTGCTGTTTTTCTATGCTGAAAAGAACGGTGTAATCAAATGCAACAGAAATTATGAACATATTTTAAAAATGTATAAACCTATCTAAACACCAAAGACCAAGTTAAACAACTGAGTAAACTCTTCTGATTGCCTAGGCTTCTGTTTTTGTTGTAGAAGATACAAGAAATGTAGCTTTGCTGAAGTATTACTTATTTCTTCCTGTATCGTATCATCAGGAAAGAAATGGAGACATATCCTAACATTCCCAGCAATTTGAATAGGTTTCCCAATAAAAAGTCATCCTATGCAACAGGAGTTTCAGCAGAGAGAATGCTGTATGAAGCTAGAATTTGGAAGCATAAACATGAAGAGATGGTAAATCATAACCTGCTGTCAAATTTCTTTAAGATACGGTCAAAATTTAGGACTCAATGGACATGAATAAAATTTTTCCTTATGTGCTAGGTAGGGCCAGGGGTGGGCTGCTGGGGGTTCTCAGGGGTTTGGGAGAACCTCTGGCTAAAATTCTGTGCAGTTCGCAGAACTCTCAAATTCCCACCACCTCGCCCCTCCCATCCCAGGAGTCCCCACATGGCCCGTTTTGGATGCAGGTAAGTGCATGAGGCTTGGGGAGGGTGAAAAACGGGCCTACTGGAAGTTCAGGAAGGCCGGAAATGGTTTTCGGCCTCCAGAGGACCTCCAGAGCCTGGGGAGGCCTTTTTCGCCAGAGGCTCAAGGAAAGCCTCCGAAGCCCGGGGAGGGCAAAAATGCCCCACCCTCACCATATTGCAGGAGGCCGACTAGGCCATGCCCACCATGGACACGCCCACGCAGCAACCAGGCAGAGAACCCCTTGCTAAAATTTTTGAAGCCAACCCCTGGGTGGGGCTGATAATTTTCCTGTCTAATGACAGGTTCTTTTGTTTAATCTAAAATGATTTGAAGAATCTCTTGATTTTGGAAGGCAAGGGAGACATTGTTGCTAGGATGTAGAGGCTTAAAAAATATTTTCTCTTTTTCCCTTCTGTTAGTAAAATGCATGGTACATTGCAAGACACTATTGAACGTCCAAGACAAAAACAAACAAAAATAACAACCATCCTTTTGGTTTAAATGTAAACTTCTCTGTCCCCTATGAAAATATTTTTGCTGGATTCTCCATTTCTCAATGGACATTTTCCTTTCTTGCTCCGCTGTGCTTGCTTTTTTTATGCCAGTTCTGAGCTGTGTTGTTATTACAGAGTTCTCTTTTGGATATCTGAAAAATAAATACATAAATCATGTTCTACTTGGGGAATTCCCACTGGACATCTGGTTGACCATTGAGGAAAAAAGACTACTATGAGACTAGATAGACTTTTGTTCTAGTCCAGCAAGTTTTCTAACTTTATTTTAACAACCAACTAAATTAAATGGGGCACCAAAAAGTCTGGTAAAACGAAAAGTAATTGGATGAACAATCAAAGAAGAACAAATTGAGATGAATGACATTAATGTCCCATTTACCTCACTTCATAATATTAATCTCTACATAATGCTACACAACTAGGGAAACAGTCATAGTTGCAAGTATAATCTTCCATCATATCAACCATGTATACCTTTTGAGAGTGCACACTGTTAGGATATGTATTAGAAAAAGACTATTAATCAGGTTTTCTTAATTGAGCCGGATACGAAGCACGCTAAAAGAACAACTCATAAACTACTTTGGTTGCATCAGCTAGAGCTGAGATGACATCTTTTTTTTTTTAAGAAAAATAATGCATCTGAGCATGCCTGTTTATAAGCTGGAACCTGGAATTCCTACAAGCATCTTAAGATAAAATAAACAATTTCTAGATGAGACACATTTCTGACCCTTTCAGAAGGCATCCTACCCTCATGATTCTGCATGCTAATCACAATTGTCAGTCAAATTTAGAAAGAAATAGAATTCCTACACAGGAATAGGTACAGATCAGTGGTGGGATTCAATTTTTTTTACTACTGGTTCTGTAGGTGTGGCTTGGTAGGCGTAGTGTGGCTTGGTGGGCATGGCTTGGCAGGGGAAGGTTACTGCAAAATCCCCATTCCCTCCCCACCCCACTAATCTGCTTTCCAGCTCTGTTTTCCTGATCTCCGATCAGCTGGGACTCAGGAGGCAGAGAATAGATGGGGGCCAGTCAGAGGTGGTATTTGCCGGTTCTCCAAACTACTCAAAATTTCTGCTACCGGTTCTCCAGAACTGGTCAGAACCTGCTGAATACCACCTCTGATACACATGCATAGACAGATACACACATATTCTAAGAGGGACACCAGTTTCCATGATGTTTTGACTTAGCTCTTGGCAATTATATAGAAAAATGCCCTGCATCTCAAGAATAATTCTGTAAGAAGTTGGAACTTTTTCTGCTATCTCCTAATCAAGTCACCCTAGTTTATGTCATTTATTCTGTTTCTCTCAATTTTACAAAGCAAAGTTATTTTAAGTTGCTCTTCTCCTTGTATCACATGCCCATAGTATAATGTGTTTGTGTTTTCTGATCATAATGCTTCTTAAAATATTTTTTATTGAAAATTTTACAAAGAATATAAAAACCAATACAAATTAATAAATAGGGAAAGCAGTAAAAAAGGAAGAAAAATTAAAAAGCAAAAGTACAGAACAAAAGAATAAAAACAAATAAAACTAGCTTCTGATTTCCTTTGCAACAAATATCAATTCAATTACAAAATTATCTCTTCCTCTATGATTACAAAAGAATGTTTACTCTTTTCTATTATTCAGTATTTTTCTAATCATCAAAACCACAACCTATAAGTGCATTTTTTTTTCATTTTATGTACAAAATCTATAAAAGGTTTCCAGTCAAGCATAAAAGGAGATACTATTTTTCTCTAATAGAGAAAAGAACTCAATGTAGTTATTTCCACAAGTTCTATCATCTTCCCTAACCATTCCTCCATTGTGGGTAGTGTTAAACCTTTCCACTTTTGAGCTGAGAAATCTCGCTACAGCTGTCATATATAAAAACAAAGCTCCGTGACTTTTTTTCTAGTTGCTTGTCCATTAGTCCCCCCCCCCCAAAATGCTCTGGTTTCAATTGTACTTTTATCTTTAAAATCTTCTGGATTAATGTGTGTAATGTATTGAATTTTGGGGGGCCCTTTTCCTGTCCACCAAGCATGATGAAATGTCCCTTCATGTTATTCACAATTTCAGCAAAGATTTCAGGTGCCTTTATGCATTTTGTACAATTTCTCTGGTGACAAATACCAACCATACATCATTTTGTAAAAAATCACTTTAAGACTAGAATGTAACATAAATTTCACTCCTTTCAACCATATATTTGTCCATTTGTCCATTTGTAGTCAAAACTTCTAGCCCATTTTATCTTACATTCTTTTACTTGTTTTTCCTCTGTCTCATATTTCAGCAATATCTACATTTTAGCAATATCATGTTCATCATTAATGCATAATTAACTTAGTTGAAAACCACAACATCTTTATCCTCTTTACATTTTTCTTTTAATTGTATACAAGAATACTATTGACAAGAATAGTCTTCGCTATCAAATCTTCTCTTGATTTCATTTGATAATCCCTTTGAGATAATTCTAATACATCATAATAAACTGAGCCTTTGTGTTTGTGTTTAGTTATCACTTCTCATCTATAAAATGCACAAAGGTGTTTTCAGACAGAATCTTATATTATTCTATACTCTAGGAATAGCCTGCCTGACATTTTTTGATCACAATCAAAACAGCAGTCAGCATTTATTTAATCTATGACTAACAAATTGGGTCTTCTTCCACTCTGTAGTACTTTCAGGAACCATCTCCGATCACAAATCAATTTTTAAAGATCTTTATCTTCTTTCTTTTTTCCCCTCAGTGTTCAGTTTTCATAAGCATATATTACCACTGGAAAGATTGGTACTTTAAATATTTGATTCTTCTTGTCATAAGAAATTTTATTATTACAAGCAGTGTAGAAGACAGTTTTATGATGAGCCATTTTGATTTCAAAACAGCCACTTACCATGTTTTGCACCTCGAAGCACACTCAGGTTTTGCATCTACAACAAAATACACCTATTTCAAGTGACACGGGTTGAATACTGTAGCTTGCACTATTTTGTATGATATAATGGAAATATTGCCTTGGTTGTTAATATAATCTCTTTAGAGCTTTTGTGCTTTTTGGGTGCATTCCATGATGTCCTTTGCTGCCGAGACATGCTTAACCTGGCTATTGATTTTACCTACTGCATAGGAATGTTTCAACAATAAAAGGATGGAAACGAACCTGTGCATGATTTATGATAGCTCTTTTTTGTTATAAATTGAAAGTCCTGGCCTATGAGCCAGATGTATCATGCGCTGGCCACGCCCATGTCCGGTTTAGCAAAGAGGGGAAAGGTTCCAATAGGTCACGTGACAACATCATGATGACTTGCCACTTCTGTTGTAGAGCCTGTAAGGACTGAGCGGCAACCCCTATTGTCATTCTGTTGTTCAATCATTCAAGCACACCACAGCTGTCTTCAGCTTTATTCTTCTCCCCCTCCAGTTTTTCACAACCATCGTCACAACCTCATAAAAATCATATTAAATCTAATTATCATTTGCAAGGTAATTTATGTTTAAATAGGGGGCATTGCATGTTTTTTTTTAAAAACAAAACAAAACCAAACAAAATAAACCCTATTTATATTGTCCTGACTGTTACTCATTCAGGCAACATGTCCTGAAGAAAATAGAAAGAAATGTAATTGATGTGCTCTGTAAAAAGAACAGAGAACCCAGTCTTCTCATTGGAGTTTGTAGCATAAAGATGCCTCACTACTTTATAAAAACAATTTGTTTTCATGATTTTTAAGGAGATCTTTTGTCATAATTTTATGAAAGAATTTAATTTAATATTTTTAAAGTAATCTCTCTGACAGGTTTTCATGTAAGCTGGCTGGTAGCAGTCAGTAGGACCCATCACCGTTTCATAATTTATAAATTTATGACATCCTACAATATCCATCCAATTTGTGGCATAGATTGAAAAAAAAGGTAATCAGTAGATCATACCAAGTTGACCTTATTTCCTGTGGGTAGGATACTGAAACATTTACTGCTTTTTTCTCCAATTTCAGAGTTGGTGATTATGAATACTACTAAAATCAGTTACATTGGCAAGTACATTGGCAAATAAGTGGAACAGCTTACCTCCAGAAGTTGTGGGTGCTCAAACACTGGAAGTTTTTAAGAAGAGATAGGACAACCATTTGTCTGAAGTGGTGTAGGGTCTCCTGCTTTAGCAGGGGGTTGGAATAGAAGACCTCCAAGGTCCCTTCCAACTCTGTTGTTGTTGTAGTTGTTGATAATAATAATAATAATAATAATAATAATAATAATAATAATAATAATAATAATAATAATAATAATAATATATGAAAAAGAAGCCCCTTTCAGTGGTGGCTGTACAATTATGAAATTTTCTTCTGGCTGACATATAGCTAGCTCTCTGACAGTAATAGCCATGTTAAAAAATATTCTTAAAACTATTAGTAATAGCTTTTATAATTCTTAAAGATTTTCTGCTCCGGGTGTTGTATAGACATAAAAATGAGATATGAAACTAAAACAAAAATAACCTCATCTTAACAGTGACACAGATATTTCCTACTCCTATATATAAAACAGGAAAAAGCACATCTGTTTTTCACTATAATAGAAATTTACAGGAACCCTGGATTTGTGAGAATGAGAGAATAAAGTATGCCTAATTTTAGAAAAATCATGATAGAACCGTGCTTTGTTGAATCTTGACTTTTAAAAAAATATATACATAATGTTGTTTGTAGCTAGAATGTGCTAAAATTTACAGCAATAACAGCTGTGTTATTGTCTAATTTCAGATAGCTAGGTTGGCATACTAAAGATGATTAATTCAGTTATGCTGGAGAACTGAGGAACCCAGCAGGATACTGTGACAGAGGCAGTCAATGGTGACCTATTCACAAAAGTAATTCTGATCTGCGCATAATACTCTTTTTTTATTCAATGTTGCTTTTTAATTAAATATTAATTATTTCTTTGCTTGGACGCTCTAATGCCACCTTTCATAGCACAACTTAGTTCTGGAGAAATGAACTAGAAATGGAGTTTTGTGGAAACCTGGAAACAGCGTAAGAAAATTATCAGCTAACCAATAAATGAGAACCATTACTTTATGGTTCTGGCTTGGGCTGAATCGCAATGTGCATCTTTGGTTATATCAGTACGAGGCAATGATCAACCTGGTAAGAACTGATTTTTTTTAATCTTCATGAACCTTAGATATCAATTTTCAGTCTATGTCAACTTCATTTTAACTAATACGCATATCTAAGCATATTCTTATAAATTCAAACTTGGTTCCTATTTCTGCTATTTTCTAGACCTGTGCAAATCTTCATAGGAGTCCATTGCTTCAAAATGATTTGATAAACACATTTTATCCTTGAAGCATCTTTGGAGGTTTTCAGTGAAGGAATAGAGTTCTCTTGTTTCTTAAAAAGCCTTAGTAAGGCCACACCTAGAGTACTGCATCCAGTTTTGGTCACCACACTATAAAAAAGATGTTGAGATTCTAGAAAAAAGTGCAGAGAGGAGCAACCAGGATGATTACGGGACTGGTGATTAAAACATATGAAAAACAGTTACAGGAACTGGGCATGGGTAGTCTAGTGAAGAAAAGGACCAGAGGAGGCATGTTAGCAGTCTTCCAATATTTGAGGGGTTGCCACAGACAAGAAGGGGTCAAGCTATTTTCTAAAGCACCTATAGGACAGACAAGGAATAATGGATGCAAACTGAACAAGAAGAGATTTAACCTGAAACAAGAAGAAACTTTCTGACAGTGAAACAAGCAACCAATTGAGCAGGTTGCCCTTGGAGGTTGTGGGAGCTTCATCACTGAAGGCTTTCAAGAAGAGAGTGGACTGCCATTTGTCAGAAATGGTGTAGGGTCTCCTGCTTGGGTAGGGGGTTGGACTAGATGACCGACAAGGTCCTTTCCAACTCTGTTAATCTGTTAAATGCAGCAAAGCAGCCAGAAATATCTTACTTTTCTTACTTCAGAGGCTTCTTTCTGCAGTTTAAATAACCAGAAGAGCTCCTGAGCTTGTGCAGTATTTGGAACTGCCATTCAAGCAGTATGAACTGTCTCCTTGTGGCAATCCATATTGCCTTTTCTCTTCAGTGAGGAAAGCCACCTTGCCTTCATAGTGAGAAGCCTGAGCTGAAAAGAAGCCAAGGTATGCTTGATCACTCAGTTCTCCTAATGACTTCTTGTTCTCTCTATAAGGCAGTTGTCTGAGACACTGGTGAAACAGAAACATTTTTTTTTCAGTTGCAAAATATGTAGGAACCGAATGAAGACAAATACATGTGTCCCAAGATAATGTTGCAGGATCCAATCTGGGTCAGTCATTGGGACCAAAAGTTTAGTCTTCCAAGCTTTTGGACTATTGCTGGAGCCCATCCTCAGGGAACTTCTCTCTAACAGGATGTACAGTTTGGGTTATTCTGTGTCTGAATTTATATGGTGCCTGTTGTGGGTGGCTTTTTAGATGTTGATTGGTGTTGAGATTGGCTATTAAGTCATTGGCTGTTGTTTCCTTGTGCTGCCAAGCCCTTACCTCCTAAATACTTTATAAGCTGGTGGTAAATCAGCACTCCAGTTGACTGGCAAATTTATATAGGAAGCCTTTGCTTATGTTTTTTCTAATAAAATTTAGGGCAATTGTGGAGTTTAAGAATTATAGCATTTCTGCAGTTAATGATAACATGTTGACAACTTTTGCTCTGTCCCAAGAGCCAAGCAAGTTTGCTGTTAATGTTTTTCCCAGAGTTTTCAAGTGCATACTTCCTAAGCTCTGAATACCCACATGCCTTCTCTTTTAAGATGAAAGTTCTTATCCATACTACTCGGTTGGCATGTAGTTGTCATCGAAACTCCAGAAGGACCCTTGACAGTTCACAGCATAAGTCTATTTGATTGTAATAGTAACTGTTTCATAGATGTGTTCTTTGGGTTTTTTCTCCACCCTCTTAGAGAAATCAGATTAATCAGTTTAAAAAGCTCCACTTCTTACTATGCTGTATAGCAGGGGTCTCCAACCTTTTGGACCTCAGGGACCACTAATAGGAATCCAGTGCACTGCTTGCTGAAGTGCCTGGTCTCTCAGTGTCAGGATGAGGTCCTTCAGGCACTGCCTGTTTCTGCAACCTTAAACACTCAAAGAGTCATTTTCACCTGTTTCCCACAGAAAACAAAACACTGGGATCTCTCTCTCTCTCTCTCTCTCTCTTTCTCTCTCTCTCTCTCTCTCTCTCTCTTTCTCTTAATAACTTTGCCACTGTGTGCAATAAGTAATAATTAATAGCCATTAAGTTGATCATCTGCCATGGATAAATATGTGTGATGTAATAGATCATAACTTCATGTAATTTTCTTTCTTATTCACTTTCTATCCCCTTTCTTCTTCATAGTTGCATTTCAGTTTTTATTATTATGAATCATTTTAGGCTTGGGTCAATTATGTCAAGAGAAACATTAAAGAATCAGAAGTCCAAGCAAAATAAATTTCCAGTAGATATTGGATAGGTTTTATAACAAATCTGAGCATCTTTCTTTCATAAAAATGTTCACCTCAACCATATGTATCTGATTTTCTGCAATCTACTTAATGTTCTCTGCCCCTTGCCTAACTCAGCTGCTCTCCATTCCAATTACTCATTTGCACTGTCTTTTTACAAACTTTTTAAAGGGAAATAGACTCTTTGAGGCAATATAACTAATTTGCTTTGGTCTTCCAAACTTCCAAAACTAATAGGTGAAAATAAAAGCAATCTGTTCTAGGTGCTTCTATTCTTGGTCCTTTTAAGAATACATTATCATATTTAGGGTTGACCATTTCACATGGTAAGCGGACTAGCTATTGGACTGGCCCCTACCTTATTTATGCCATTTTTCAAAACAGTACAGTTGCAGAATGATTTCATATCAGAAATCATAAAACAAACAAAACAGTTTCACCATTGGATCATCAATATACCAAATATCTTTGTATCCTATTAGGCATTCAGTTTATCAATATTCACAATGAATGCTGCTACCATTGGGCATCATCCAGAAGTAGGGAGGCCACTGTTTAATCCAGTGTCTTCCTAGAACAGATGTTTCTGTTTCTTATAATACCAGTTCTCTTTGCTCTAAACATGCAAGCAATGAGAACACAAAGGCATATCCCTTTCTTTTTCTTTTATTCTCCCAGAATTGGCAATGCATTTTGTCTGAGCATGGGGTGTGTGTGTGTGTGTGGGGGGGAGGAAATAAGCAGAGAATCAGTAAAAGAAAAACATGACTGTAACGATGACAATATCAGGGCTTCTCAAAAGTGGGAACCAAACCTTATCCACACTTGCCCTCCTTCCAAAACATTATTAGCTCTTTCATGATTTCTAAGTCTTGAATAATACATGTAAAGTGAGTGTGGGTGGACACCTATCATTATACCCACATCATTCATTCTTATTATAGTGTGGGTAAACTTCTAAAATGGGAACTTTTCATTCTTTTAAACCTTACAGTTGAGTTGAAAAAAACCATTGGACCTTGCAATCTTAATGCTACTTCATCAAATCGGCCTGAATGGTGGCATTTAATGAGGTTTGGACTGTCCACTAGATTTCCTACCAGAATCTCTGTATTGAAAAGAAGCATTTATTTCACTTTGCTTTGATTGTGGATAAATATACAGAAATCCACTGTATGAATAGTGAATATTCGAAATGGGAAAAGTATTTTCCTTCTTACTTTGTTGACTAGATTATTCTTAAATGGTTTGCTCTTAGGAAAAATGCAAACCATAACACAATGTGTTTCAATTTATTGAAAACTCTAGTGTCCTTCATTCAACTTGGCTTATTGATTTAAAAAATAAAATTTAACAGACCAGAAATAGAATAACTGTGTTGGAAGGGATCATAGAGGTCTTCTAGTCCAATCCCCTACTCAAGACCCTATACCATTCCAGACAAGTGGTTATGCAGAGTCTTCTTAAAAGCTGCCAGTGATAGAGCATCCATAACTTCTGAAGGCCAGCTGTTCCACTGATTAATTGTTCTCACTTCATAAAACAATTTCATTTCATAAAACAATACTGTGAATAATCAGTCAAGATAGCATCAATCCTTAAAGGAATTTAGAGTAGACTCAGTGAAATTATTAACATGTATTAATATGTGCTAGAGCTACTAAAAGCTAAACTGATCTGGCAAAGTCAGCAAGGAGATCAACAATTTTATCTCATTGACAACATTTAATGAGATAAAACATGCCAACATCTGGCTATAATCTTTGAAAAGTTTAAGGATGCATAAAAGGATGAATGCTAAAATAATATCAAGAAGACAAATGAAAGGAATACAATAATATTGATCAAATGAAGCTTGGGTATTCGCCAGGAAGATGCAATAGTTTGATTGTTAAACAACTGCAGATGATATGTCATGATAATTTCTAAATCGATAACCATTTCTCCATTAAATTTTCCTGAATTAATGTGGCTTTTGTACATTACTCAAGCCTAAAAATCAATGCAAGCAGATCAAAATGAACGACAAACACCCTGACAAAAATATTAGTTGGATAAGTTACAAATATGTCATGTGTCTAAAACAGCTGCTGTTGCTAATGCAAAAACCACTGTGTGAATGTGTGCTTGCAGTTTTGTCAGGATTTGATCATAGCTCTGAAATGGATAAAATAAGAGCTACTGTGATAGCAAAACTGGTATGAGACAAGTGCATAAAGTATTCAACTGCTAGAAATTTCTTTCTGGTTCAAGGAGTGGAACTATAGAAGTCTAAGGCTACATTTTGCAGAAGTCATGGGAAGTGTGACATGCATTGAATTTTTAGTGCTTGCTCTGTCTGCACCTGCAAAGTAGGAGTATATATTGCTTGAATGACTTATGTTATTTTGAAGCAGCCTCTGCTATCTTCCAGCTGTGAATGCCAAGTAAGTTGCGTGCAAGCCATTTCAAGATGCCAGTGTACAATATAGATAGATACAATAAATATATACCCATAAATCAAAGAGAGAAAGAGAACATTAATCCATACACCTGCTTCAGGTTTTTTTAAAAATAAAATAAAATGTATACAGCGACCCATTTTAGGCAAATAATTCTGGGTAGCTACAAATAATATATAAATGCTGTATAACTAAAAAGCCAATAAGAACAAAACAGAGCAAAACAAAGAATAATAAGAATAATCATCAAAGTGCTTCAAACCAACTCATATATCAAAAAGCATATCAGGCACCACTAATGTGAGGAAAGAGCTAGGACTTCTTGTCTTCTGGAAGAATAATAAGATCAAGGTCGTCTAGATTTCAGGATGAAGGGACAGGTGCTGTAACAAGGGACAGCTACTGGGTCCCACAAGATGGACTATTTCAGGGAGAGGATCTGGGGTATGCTCAAACTGCTGTATCTTGTAGGATGGGCTAAAACTACTGGGAGACAGTTGGTCCTCCAAGCCACTTAAGTCTTGGGCCATGCAGGTCTTTTAAGGTGGTGTAGCAACCATGAAATCAATAAAAAAAGATGATAAACCACAACAAGAATTCCATTTTTTCCTTCTTGCTCGGATGTTGCTACTGTATCAAAATGTTGTGATTAAAATTTGTTATTATCACAACACTGTTTATTAAATAGAATAGTAGAATAGAATACAGCTGGAAGGATGTTAGTCCATCCCCCTGCTCAAGCAGGAGACCCTATACCATTTCAGACAAGTGGCTGTCCACTCTCTTCATAAAAATCCCCAGTGATGAAGCACCCACAACTGTGCCACTGGTTAATTGTTCTCGCTATTGGAAAATTTCCCTTTAATTCCAGATTGCATCTCTCTTTGATTGGTTTTTATTTCATTTTCATCCATTGTTCTTGTCCTGCTCTCTGGTACTTTGGAAAATAAGTTGACCCCCTCTTCTTTGTTGCAGCCCTTCAAATACTGGAATACTGCTAACATGTCACTCCTAGTCCTTCTTTTCTCTAGACTAGCCAAACCCAAATCCTGCAAACGTTCTTTATATATTTTAGTCTCCAAGCCCTTAATCACCATCTCAACATCTGTTTTGTAGTGTGGTGACCAAAACTGGATTCAGTATTCTAGGTGTGGTCTTACTCAGGGCTTTTTTTCTGTGGGAACGGGGCGGAACGGCGTTCCGGATCCTTTTCGGAGTCCGCGTCACGTGACG
>JAOYMU010000098.1:70100601-70114099 GCA_025802295.1 Psammodynastes pulverulentus
TCTTTCCTTTCCCTCATTCATTCAATTTATACCGTCATTCATCTCAAATACCTGACTCTGGACAGTTCACAGCAATTAAAACTATATAAAAAATTGATGCTGAAAGTATTGTCTTCGAACTTGCACACAGTTTTAAAACAAGTCTTTATGTGTAACAGCATTTTAAAATCCAAGCTTTGGTCTACATCTAAACTGCCCTGGGGGAGGATTAAAATACCTGAGCTCTTTTGCTTGTTCTCTTTAAACTCGTGTTCATATATAGTGGTAGTAGAAATAGGCATAAGGACAAGAATACTTGAAAAAGAATGCCTGCTTGCATACACCTTCGGTAAAAAGACATTGGGATCTATTCAAGTTCATTTAAAAAAAATCTGGGAAAAGTGAATCATTAAAAAGCAGGATATTAACTAGTTAAATGATTCCAGCGTGGTTAAAATGCTAGAGCCACTTAGCATTTTAATTTACCCTTAGAATAATACTTTTAGGTTGATTCACTAGCCATTGTGCTAGAGCCACTTAGGATTTTAATTTAATTGCAAAATAATTAATTTAGTTTGCTCCACTAAATATTATGCTAGAGCCACTTAGCATTTAATTGCAGAATAATAAATTTAGGATGATTCGCTAACTACTATACTAGAGCCACTTAGCATTTTAATTTAACTGCAGAATAACAAATTTAGGTTGATTCACCAACTGTTATGCAAAGTTATAAATACTGATGTTTTATTCATATTTCTAACACAATTTTCTGATGAAGATGAAAATTCCTAAGTCAACATCAAGAGAACCATGGAAACAACATTGGTATTGTGACTGCTGGGCACTGTCAGCGCTTTCACAAGGTTGACATGTGATTTGATAGTAGTCTCTTAAGCTCTTGTTATCTCCTTGATAATGTAGCAGGGGAGAATAAAAGTAAACTGGCAAACAGTACTGACATGTAGATGTCTCATCCACATATAGTTTGTAAGACGTTTCTCATATACCCACAACTGGGCTTGCCCCACCCAAGCAGAAGAGCTCAAGGTGTTTGCAGCACCTTGCTTTTATAGTGAATTCCTACCACCATTTTCTGCCACTCCTTCTAAAATGGGGGAGATCAGAGCAAGGCTAAAGTAGGGTTACTTCTAATGGTGGGATTCAAATAATTTAATAACCAGTTCTCTGCCCTAATGAACAGCTGGGTAGGCACGGCTGGGTGATCATGTGACTGAGTGGAGATCAGGCGACAGTAAGTCTGGGCATACTGCAAGAACCTTTAGCTGTTATATGGGTTAACCAAGAGACAGTTTCTGTAAGAAAGGCAATAAAAGCTAGAAAGGCTAGAAACAACACCGGAATGTTTCCTTTCTGCCTTCCTTACAGGGTTAGCCCTGTAAAGTGGGAAAAAAAACAAAAGGAGATTTCTTCCAACAAGCAGTTCTCCGGACTGCTTAGAAAGTTAACAATCGGTTCTTGTGAATAGGTTGAATCCCATCACTGGTTACTTCCCTTTTTTTTTCTACAAGTAACACACAGGGCAGTTTATTTATCCCTCTATTTATTGTCAGTTTGCAAGATACATTGACACATTGTCTTGGGAGCTGATAACACTAGACCCCACCCCCAAATGTCTCTTTAAAACAGTTGTTATTTCTTTAGAAAATACACAATCGCAAAGTTTGATGGGAGTTAATTTTAAAGAAAAAGGATTTGATTTCAAGAATCAGTATTGTATAGTTATCTGTGTAACTAAAGCAACTACAGATTGGCATGTCTAAAATGAAAACATAAAAGAAAATCACAGTGAAATGAATTGGACAAAGCTGAATTGATTTTGAGAGTGGCTCTTCTCTGAATGCTGGAAGTATTTCATTCTACATCACAAAATTGATGCTGCTTTTCTTCCCGCCAACCACTCCTCCTCCTAAGAAGCCTCAAAAAAGAAAAGACATTAATAAACACCTTCCTGACCAGTTAAAATCCCTTTGAGAATGACGGAGGCTGAGTTTATACAGAATGTTAATGTCAAATGCTCCTCCTGGATCTTCTTATATGAGGAGAAATGTGTTTTTGCTCAAACAGGATTTTGACCGCTGCCCTTATTAGCCATGACTATTGCTGTACCTCACTGCTGAAGTACATTGAAGATCAAGGCTTCAGACCCCAGCAGCATGTTTCTAGAAGTCTCATCAGTGGGAACCTCAGTTCCAGAGTATTTTCATCACAGATGAGAGGACGGGAGAAAAATTCACTAACTTCTTTGTTCCCCAGCATCCGGTGTCCCTGTTAAGATAATTCAGAGAACTGGAGGAATCCACAGAAGAATAAGGGAGGTGACCCTAGGTGATGAAGAGGAGGGAAGGAACCAGTAAAAATTATACCACCCAACATTTTCCAGAAAGGTCTAATTGATAGAATCTCCATTCTTTCCACAAATGAAAGGATAATCCTTCCGCTTGTGGTGAGGACATCCTTGATTATATCTTGGGTTGGTTAAAAAAGTGATGAAATGAATAACAAAATGAACCAACCTGTTCGAAATTCAATGTGATTGCTGGAGAACAGATTGCCAATGTCCTACGGAAAAATTAAATCCCATAGTTTAAACTCAATATTCGGGAATGTATCATCAGCTTAGGAAAGGAGCGAGTTAAAATGTGATGAGCCCCTTTTAACAATTGACCTGGCATGGTTATGCACATATACTAAAATACTTTAGCTAAACATACTTTAAGAGTAAAGCAATTATGATGCTCTTAAAATGCTGAAAAATCCACAGTACTGGTGAATATTTGGTGGCATTTCAAGCCTTTCACAGCTTTTAACTGCCCTAATGTGAATGTCATGTTCGCATCTCAATTCACAGCTAGTCACACCACCATTATTTTCCTTTGGTTCTGTAACACCTGGCTTCTTCCATTTTAGAAAGGGCCCTGCAACTTAAAAGTAACAAAAGGGAGGGGGGGGGAATCAACTGAAAATGTTCCCTGAATGATAGACTTCAGTGTGTTTTTCCTGTTATTGTAGTACTCATGCACAGCTGAATCACAGTCCCCCTAATTGTTCCTAACTTTAATTAAATTTATTTTTGCCTTTCAGTATTTTGTTTGCAACAGCTTCTGTTCATTTGAATCCATACTGTATATCTCCCTTAATTAATTCTTCTAAAATCTGCAGAGCTCTACATTAACTTGTCTGGAATAGTGACTGGATTATTGAATTGTGAACAGGGAATCCAGATTCAGCAACCAGAAAGAACACTGCATGACTATGGGCCAGTCATTAGCACGTTCTTTAACCTTTAGTGACCTTTCAAAGTTACAAAGGCACTGAAAAAAGTAACTTATGACAATTTTTCACCCTTACAACCATTGTAGCATCCCCATGGTCCCGTGATTGAAATTCAGATGCTTGGTAACTGACTCATGTTTATGACGGTTACAGTGTCCCAGGGTCATGTGATCATCTTTGGCGACCTTCTGACAAAGTCAATGGGAAAGCCAGATTCACCTAACAACTATGTCACTGATTTAAGAACTGCAGTGATTCATTTAACAATTACGGCAAAAAAAGTTTTAGAATGGGGCAAAACTCACTTAACAAATGTTTCACTTAGCAACTGAAATGTTGGGCTCAATTGTAGTCGTAATTCAAGAACTACCTGTACTAGTAAAAGAATGTAACAGAACCTTGAAGGCTTCCCAGAGAACTTATACCTAGCATAATTAAATTATTAGAGTCCCTTTTTTCAAATTTTTTCCCTTCCCTGATTTCAAGAATCTTTTCTTTACTGGCCCTGCTTCCTCCTCCTACTGTGGGGTTCCATCCTCTACTTTCTCAGGGTCTTCAATCATTTCATCCAGACCTCCTGTAGGAACAGTACTTGATGGTTGTCTCAAATGGGCTTAGTCATGAAAGTGGAATAACAGAGCCAATAAGGTGGGAGGTTACACATACAAAAGAGCCAACATCTGATTGGATGATTATGACAACAAACCTGAATGTGCTGTGGATACCCTTGTACAGTAGTAAGGATATGTGAACAGCTGTTCCAGATAAAAGAAGGCATTTCCGATGAACATGTTCAAGAAAATAAGTCAGATACTCATAGAACACAAAGTATTTTCTGAGAAAGGTTTGCTGGAACAATATGGTAAAACAGGAGCAAACAAGAAAATGAAAAATAATAAAAGCTATGCAATTTGTTCTTTTTAAAAGAACATACGACTTTCTATCTGCAGTTTACCTGGTTATATAAAACCTTTTCAATCTCTCGTCAAATTGATCTATTATGAGAGGAAAAACAGATAAAAGGAGAAATGCTATTATTTATCTACATTTAAGAAATACATTTTTTGAAGTTCAGTCTTCATGTATGAAGCTCAAAAGATTAAATATAACCCATAGTTTGAAAAAAATGTTACATGAGCCTGGGTTATAACAAAAGACTTAGAGTCTTATAGAATTGAACAATTTAGATGGCCAAACTTTCATAATCAATCTCAGTTTAAGGTGGTCATTACCTGGTTTTTCCATACTAAGCCAAGCTATTCGGCCCATTTAAATGTTTGCCTGAGGTAAGTAAAGACACTGGTTGCATGGGGGGAAATAAGCAGGATTTATTAAATGATCTTAGGAAACATAAAAAAATTATGCCCAGGTATGCATAGTTATTCAATGCACAAGGTTTTAATAAGGGGGAACTTTGAGGTTCTCTCTGGGTTTTCCAAGCTGTCTTCAAAAGCCTCTTCTTAATAAATAGCAATTTTACAAATTAAAACTGGTGTCAGGGATTCAAGTAAATCCCAGTGACTGACATTTTTAGGAAAAAAATAGACCAACTCTCTAATGGAGTAAAAATCTAATGACAGATTACCATTGCAGATAAATAGCAGTACTTGCTAATAAACAAACTTAGCATGACCCTGCTGAATTTTCAGTGTAATTCACAAGTTTAATAAAAGTAAGCGAGTGGGATTTAAGAAGTTACAATTTTGCTTTTAGATAGATCTCAGTATTTTTAATTGGGATCACTATAACAGAATTAGGTTCACTTCTTTCAGTTGTACTGTCTTTATAAGGCCTGGCTTCGATTCCTCCTATCATGGTCGCTGCTGTTATGAATGCAGGGAAATCAAAAGTTAAACAGTCCAGAGAGAGTAATTTATAGGTTGCTACTGTTCTTGGGTAAATGATAAAATTTCTAGAAAAATTCATTGATTTTTTGTGGTGTCCTCTGTATAAATCTAGCAGCATAATAGAGTTAAGCTCAGAACTGACTCAGCTCCTTCTACGAAAGGACAGAAATTTTACAGCATTATCTATACTTCAGGGAATCTTAAATTAATGTGTGTCATGGAGGTTTATATGAAAGTAATCACTCATTATAGGTTTAATCATTTCACATTAGTGGAGGCTGTGGACTCCAATTCTGTTTGGTAGAAAAAAGGATGTGAATGTAACTCAAAAATAATTGGAGACTAATACAAAGTTAAATCGAGCTATTAACTTTTGATACAACAAAATAAACTTATGGCCAAGTCATATGGCTTCACAATAATAAACGTTTGATATTTTATTGTCATTTGTTCATACATTTAAAGCATCTTCATTGTTTGTGTGGTTACTTCTTCTATTTCTGTTGCATTCTAAAGTGAGTATATTAATTGTTCTAGATGAACAGTTTTCAGAAAACTGATAAATATAAGAAATGTGGCAAACGAATCATCTTATTCTTGAGTTTTTTCTTCTTCTATAAGGACATTCTTTGGATTTTTGGGGCCTCATATGAGATCAGCTTTGTAGAGACAGAAAGCAGTGAAGAAATTTATTCCCTAAATTTATGCAAATATTACAATTAGTTCTGATGCTTCAGTTGAACATATCTGAATTTGTCCCATCAAAAGTATGTATACAGACACAAATCTGAGTAATGTAAAATATCATAGTCCAAATGGGATGATGCTTCACCTCACTTGAAAGATACACAAGGGACTCTGAATTCTTAATAATTATTAGGATTAAAGATTTTGGAAGGGCAGATGTTCTTAACCCAGGGCGTATCTGTGTAGATCAAATCAACTGTTGCCAATTGTTCATTTTCTTGCCTGCCTTTTGCTCCAGTTTTACAGTTAACTATTTTATGCACTCGTTCTGATCTAGATGTAAGCATTGACTGGGAGTGTGCTGCAGGCAAAACAAACTGGAAATTGCACATAGTAATTTTTCCAATATGCACTACATATATACTTTTATGGGTGACTGGAGAAATCTACTGAATCAATTTTAATTGGAGTTCTCTTCTGCAGTTTGAAAAAGTGGGAAAATTCCACTGTACGTTGTAGTGTGTGTTTCTGTTGGCTCCAGAGTTCAGCAATCTAGGAACCAACATGACGCCGTGGTGCTACGTGCTCCCAGATCCCATCGTGGCTTGCTGATTGATGGAGAGGAGCCTCCAATAACAAACATACAGTCCGATAATGAAGCCTGACCTGTGGGCGCACTCCTGCTTTGTTGACCAGTGGCTTCCAAATGACGTTGCAAGATGGGCAGAGTGTGCACACTGTTCTGGGGGTGTAATGGGACTGCAATGTTGTATATGTAGGGATTGCATGAAATGAATGAAATGAAATGAAAAGGGGAGGGTTCTTGAAAGGCTGTAGATGTAGGGATTGCAATGTTAGTCTGAGTGAAATGTCAGCCTGAATGCAGGGAAGGGGAGGGTTCCAATTAGGAAAATGAAGAGGGGCAGTTCCTGAAGGGCTGTGGATATAGGGATTGCAATGTTAGCCTGAGTGAAATGTCAGCCTGAATGCAGGGAAGGGGAGTGTTCCAATTAGGAAAATGAAAAGGGGTGGTTCCTGAAGGGCTGTAGATATAGGGATTGCATTGTTAACCTGCATGCATGGAAGGGGCGGGTTCCAATTAGGAAAATGAAAAGGGGTGGGTTCCTGAAGTGACTAAATACAGTGCTGGGTGGCGGCTGCACCCAGGACTGACTTAACCCACATTGGTGGCTTAGCCAGATTTCTGTCTTCTCTAATAAAGGACTTTGCTACATATTCAAGAGTTACCTCATACTTTGAACTGTGTAACTGTTGGCAGACAGACCTGGGCTGAGAGTTTCTTTTGTTCTTTTCTTTAAATATATATTCTTATTGGGGTAGGTATCTTAAATTTTAGATTTCCTTCTTTTCATATAAACAACTGTGAAACTGTTGTTTACATGGACAGTTATACTGTGGAATTCTTGGTGCTCCCTGAATTGGGTTGTTTGTCTGCAAATGTTTTATTTGCAGTGGAGATTCCAGGCATATTAGGGATTGACTATAAGAAGAATTAATATTTCATTTACCTGACTTGACTTCAAACCAGTTATGTGATCATTCCCATTCAGAATACATTGCAAACTCAAAGTTCTGTTTTGGACAAGTTACAATTGTATTTGGTGGATTGAGACTCAACATTTGCTATGTAATGCGCACTATTAATTTTCACAATCGATATATAACGTGATCTTCAAAAGCATAGGAAGTTCCAACTCTTCAGGAATCTGGGTACATAAAGTAGAATACTTTATCATTTCTCATGGATCTAGTTTGATTTGAAAATAGAACACTATAGATAAGTCAGTGATTTTTGTTGAAACCATGTAGTTGCAAAAGCATTTTAAAACAAATGAGTATCATTAGGAACAAATTTTACTGCCATTATTTAAGACTTAGAATTGATTACTGTTAGTATATTTTCTGAAATTATTATTTTTTTAAAAATCTCTTGACATTGTTTAGGCTAATGAGTTCTAAATGATTTTTCTAATATTGAAAGCAAGAAGAAATATCTCAGTCATCAGCACCCTGAAGAGATCAAGTTTCACCGAAGAGTTCATTTTTGTTACAGAACACTCTCTTCTGAACAGCATAGAAATCGGTAAGTGAAAATAAGGACACCTAAGTTGGAATACAAAGCCATTTATCTTTATTTGTTTTCCTCCAAAACAAGTATGAATCATATTCACTCACAAGGAATAGATGACAATATGCATGAAATTCAGCACAATGAAAGGTGTGCATTGAAAGATACAACTGTACAGTCTTTGGTGCTGTCTCAGTTTGGTTGGTTGGTTGGTTAGTTGCTTGCTTTCAGATGTTTCATTACCCAATTAGGTAACATCATCACTGCTAGTGAGTTTGGGATTTGCTCCCTGTTTATAAGCTTGACCTGCCAATGTTGATGAGGATATGGTTTTTCTCCTTGGTGGTTCCTTGATTAGAGAGTTGTTTTCTGCTTGATTGAACAGAATTTCTGCTTGTATTAGAGGTACAACTTTTATCCATGCTGCTTTCTGGAAATGAGTACGGTGAGATCATCATTAAAACAGCAACCTATAAGAAACCTTGGTACCAATATTGCTTGAATTCATGGAGCACAATTGATTGCATGCTCAATCAATGTCTGTTTCCATCAAAGTGGATTTTGCTGGCAATCTACAGTGCCAGGCAACTACCAAGGGATTGGTTCTGATCCTTGCTTCTCTTTTTTTTTTTTCTTTTCTACTTCAGGAGAGCACCTTATTACATAAAAAAAAGCAAACAAGAAACTGTGACTCACCTGTGACTTCTTCAGCTGATCAAAAGACACAGGAACAGCTGGAACAGAAGCAACAAAGCAGAAAGAATGAAGTAAACAGGAGTTGTTTTGAGATATGACACATGTGTTATTTTAAAAATGTTTTATAGGTTCCATACCCTGAAGGACAAAAGTGCCGTTGCATTCACTAACCAGCAGCCTACATAGTTGTATGCCTAAAAAATGTTCACAATTCTTTCATGTACATGATCAATGATATACAGGGTTGTAACCTACTAGAATTAGCCATGCTTTCTCTATCACAGACAACTGCCCAGGTTAAATTAACATGTCCAGGATGAATGGATTATGTCTACCACCAGATTGCCACAGAAGCAGCTTCTTTATGCTAACCCCTCTTCCTCCTTGTTAATGAGGCAATGCTTTAAATATTGCAGTTAGGCCAGTGCCCTCACTTCTGTCAGAAGGTGTGCAATATCAGTTGCTATAGCCTCCCTCCATGCTGAGGTCAATTGTGCAAGAAATATGCTAATGTCAAATTTTCCTCCCAGAATATTGAAGACTTTGACTTGAAAGAGCCACCCTGGCTCCTTAGGCTGTCAGTGTTATCATACAACATTTAGATGTTGCTGTGTTGGAGCAATCTGTCAGCAAGCAGGCTAGCAAAATCCCTAAAGCCAACAAAATAATAGGAACGGGCGATCTGAATAATAGCTTGAGGAAATCAAATCAAAGGCTCCGTAGAGTTTAATGTTGGAGAAGCTGGCAAGGATTTTACAACTATGAATTTCTGCACAGTGGAGAGGGTGAATTTAATAGAAAACAACAGGATCACAAAAGTATAAATTTATCTTGCAGCCCCGCTGATGCTAATCTGGTGATGATAAATCTAATACTGCCCCACCCCTTTAGCACAATCTTTGTTATATATATAGAAGAGAATATTGTGTCACCAAAACATTGCCAAACAAAAAGGGGTAGCAAGCTTGTAGGGGCAAGTTAGGAGGAGGAAGTGGCCAGTGCAAGTCTGAAAACATCTACTGCATGAAAGAGGAAGAAAGTGAACCAGAGTCTGGCACTATAAAAAGATTTGTAATAGAGTGAGGCTTTTCTCACGTTCCTTCCACACACTTGTGCACCCCACTCCCATCTCCAGGATGTGAAAGACTACAGAAAAGGTGGAGCTGAAATAGTGGAGAGATTGTCTCCCAACATCTTTCTTGTTAGTTGTTGGCCCATATATGCATTAAAGTGTTGTCAGAAGACATTTCTGTGGTCATGTAGCTGGCATAATTATATGCTGAGGTGCACGAGCTAGGAAATGGAAATGAGCATCACCTCCTAGAGTTGGATACAACTGGACAGGGGAAAGCTTTATTTTTTTAATATGCATTACAGTAGCAATAGCACTTAGACTTATATACCACTTCACAGTGCTTTTATAGCCCTCTGTAAGTGGTTTTTAGAGTCAGCATATTGCCCCAACAATCTGAGTCCTCCTTTTATCCATCTCAGAAGGATGGAAGGCTGAGTCAACCTTGAGCCTGATGAGATTTGATCCTCCAAATTGCAGGCAGCTGGCATTCAGCAGAAGTAGCCTGCAGTACTGCACTCTAATCACTGCACCATTATGGCTCTATATGTACAATTTAGTATCTGTACATTTAGCTGTAAGCCTTGTTTTTTATTGAAAAATCTCTTTCTGCCCTGCTTTTAAATGTTCTCCCACAGAGAAGCTAGGACTCTTGTGTCTGTAAAAGGGATCTGTTCAGGTTTGGTGATAGAGTTCTTGTGGAAAAAAGCTGATGCCTGGTGGAGTAAAGAGCAAGTACTGTCCAACACTTCAAAAGCATGTAAAAACACAAGTAGAAAAATAGGAACCACTTTGGTGGGAAAGTAACAGCATTCTGTGTGCCTTTGGCATTTAGTTATGCTAGCCACATGACCACAGAGATGTCTTCAGACAGCGCTGGCTCTTCGGCTTTGTAACAGAGATGAGCACTGCCCCCTAGAGCCAGAAACAACTAGCACGTATGTGCAAGGGGAAATTTACCTTTACCTTTACTGTCCAGCATTGTCCTGTGCATGGGTGATGCAGGAGTCACCCATAAATATCATGCTTTGTTTTTGCAGTGGAAAAACATTCATTCATGTTCAGGTTTCAGTAAAAAGGTTTGAGTGAAAAACCCTTGAATGAAAAGTTCAAACTGCTGGAAGCTGATGTCAAGGAACAGAGTGCTTTCCACAACTTTCTGATTTTCCAGTTGGAAAAATGTCTGTTTCCACCCTACATGTGCTTGTGTTAGGATCATGAGTGCATGTGCACCCTATATGATTCTTTCCTGAGACCAGGTCCTTCTATGTACACATACAAGCAAATCACATAAAATAATTTTAGTTTGCCTACTCATTCAGTGCAAAAGGTTTGAAGTGTGATAGTAGATAATACCTGTAGATCAGGATCACATTGGTGCTTCCTAGTGTTCCTGGAGATTCCTTAGATTAGCTTCCTTTGGTTTGTAGCAGACCACTCTTAAGGAAAGAATCCAACAATACATATTATATGCCGTGCCTGATAGTAAACATTTCAGGAAACAACACTGCTGTGACAAGTAAGAATATAATCACTTCTTCCAATACCAAGTGAGCAGTTTGTTTGTTATGGTTCTGTGTACATCTCTATGTAATGTGTGGTTATTTTGCTTTTACTTTAATATTAGATGATTTACATTTCAATGTAATGTCATGTGAACTTTTCTAGAATGTTTTCTGCAAAATGGGGTAGATGCAAGAATGATCCAGAGGAGGAACCAAGTTTTGTCCTTATTATATATGGCCATGAATGAAGGGAGGTGAGACTGAGGGAACTTTCACTAACTTTAATGTAACATTTAAGCTAACCAACATCAGTGGCTGCGGCTTGCAGTGCGGCTTTGCAAACAGTAAGAACAGCCTGACTGACTCCACCTGACAGCTCCTTTTATATGGAGCTGTCAGGCAGCTCAGCCAATGGGAATGCTTTATTTCTTCTGCTTGAATTGTGAACCAGAACGACGACTTTGGAATGTGACAGTCCTTATAAAGAAGAAGTGAACAGCAGCAATGCTATTTTGTCCTTGGAGATGCAGAGTCCTATACAGGAGCATCCAGGGGTTTGTGTGCATGAAAATGACATTGCAAATGACAATGACATTTATGCTGTCATCCTCCATCACACGGTCTTCATTGAGGATCGCAGACAACAGTTGCTGCAGCACCTGTTTTTCCCTGCAGCCAAGTCCAATTTCTGGAGGGACACATCTGGCATGTGGGTCTTCTGCCTGTTGTAGTTGGATCAGTGTACACCATAGTTCTGCTACTATAGCTGTCTGAAGGGCACGTTGTAGAAGTCCTCACTCTTACTTCCACAATTGATCTCTCATGGGAAGCAGGGAACATTCATCATTAACTGTCAGGCCCAAAACCAAGAATGCCATGTGAAAGTTCTTCCAGGTTTAGTTCGCTTTTGTCCCAGACCTATAGACAAAATCTTGTCCCTAACCCTTCTTTCTCTCACACATGACGTGTGGGCTGAGTTGCCTCTTACTTCTCTGGTGTGCACCTACCTCCTCATGACATTCCATCCCATTAACTCTCTGTGGGAGATTCAATTATTTCCATCAGCTTGCACATAAGCATACTGCCACTGAATGAGACAAAGCTTCAACAGTTGCTGTCCTGGCTTTGCTGAAGATGCATTGTATCTAGCCCTTTGACAATGCAGTGCAATAGGAGATTGCTGAGAACTGCAGAAAACTAAGAGCTATCCTGAGTACCGTTGTTCTCTGTGGAATTGGTGACATGGTTTTTTAAAAGAAGCAATAGTAGCTCTGGCAATATGAAGACCCTTTTTGAGAACAGACTGACAGTGGCTTCATGGCTAACTGGCAACCGGCTTACCACAAGTAGAAAATGCCTGAAAACAAAATGATGCTTTATTAATACAGAAAAAGCTTCTTCAGCAGAAATTTGTCAGAAGGTCTCTTGAGACATCTTAACAGCCAGAGGGCAAAATCTGTTGCAGAATAGTTGAATAGTTGGATTATTACTTTAAGCAGTAGCCTCAATTACATCAAGACAACAATTAATGTTTCTTGGAGTAGCAAAAATCAATGGGAAAGAAAAGAAGATAAATTGGTCTGGGCTGAATTGTGAACTATGACAGGGGAGTCAAACGGTGGCCCACTGGCTGGATACATCCCACACAGGCCACTCCCACCCCAGCTCCACAAATGGGAAAAACATAATGAAACATCACGTGCCGGCAACATGACACCGCAAGTTTGACATTTGTGATCTATGAGATCATTTTGTTGGGCCTGCCCCTTTCAGAACCTTGGGGTGAGCTTTCAAGAATCAGCTGACCAGCTTCACCTGGTGGGTAGGACTTCTGGATGCCACTTTACAAGCCCAGCCCCTTCTGCTCTAAATAAAATTAATAATTAAGGACATTCATGATTATAAACAATTCATCCCGGATGGTGAAAATTCTGGGAAAGTGCTTGAAAGAGACTCTACCTTAATTAGCTTGCTATAACAGGAAAATTCTACTTAAGCTTTCAAAGTTTATTTACCACCAATAAGCATGGAAGCTACTTTCTTGAAATCTATGTTGCTCTTGCTTCTTTAGTTTTGCCAGTTCTGCAGGATGTGAACAGGGGCAGTATGACATCAGTTAACCTACCTGTTGCATGAGGCCTCAGAGGAATTGACTGAATGATGACCCTGGCCTTCAACCTAATGCAACAGTTGCTTTGGGGAGAAATTTCAGGAAGCAGCAAGTGATAATAGGCCTTGGCCTCCGCCACACTATTAATTTTCTTCCTGGTGCCCTCCCAGAAAATCATCAAGCCCTCCGGCATCAACCACCTGAAGCCAACTCCCT
>JAOYMU010000098.1:70183081-70196394 GCA_025802295.1 Psammodynastes pulverulentus
TAGATAGATAGATAGATAGATAGACAGACAGACAGACAGACAGACAGACAGACAGACAGACAGACAGACAGACAGAATATTCTATTCCCCTTTATTCCTCCCTCCCTTGATCTCTCCTACTGGATTTATATACAAGAGTATGAAATGGGTGTCTAATTTCACTGATTTGGATTCACTTCCAATTTGACCTGCTTCTTCATTTCCAATGCTTACATAAGGGGGTGACTTCAGTCCAACTTGGCTTTTTCACCTGTGTTTCCTTAACCAAACAAGAACCTGGCATGCAAATAATACAGTTCCAGAGAGCACCTGGTGCCAAACCTAGCAGAAAGCTTCAAAGTGCTAAGCCAGAATGGTCAGATTGGACCTTTCTGTTACTTTGGTTGTGAGCTCCAGCACTTTTTTTTCAAGCCAAAGGTTCAGGTTACTTCACTGAGGCAGGTGGAATAAGGCCAAATGTTACATTTGGTTCAGTTTAATTTTAATGAATTAATTATCTTTAATTTTTGTTCCAGGATAATTAAATTGGGTATCTTCTACCTATTCAGCAATTTTCTTCAGACCTATTAAACACTGCAGCTTGGTAGCAACATGGGGGAAAGCTCTGAGGGCTGCGAACAAGGCTGTCATGTAGTCCTGGCCTCCTTGCTGTAGGGGCTGGGATGGGTTAAAATGCTCTTTGAAGATTAACTTTGAAGATTAACTGGCAGGGGATTTGTTGAAGCGGGGGTGGGGGGGGAGCGATGAAGATGCTTTCTCTCTTTTCGTTCTCTCTTACTAGAATGGAAGTGACATTCTTTTTCTATCTTGTTGAGAATATCTTATCAAAATCAGGCTGTGAGAAGGCATTCACGAAACACACACAAACACAAACACATATAGTACTGAGAGTTCTTAAGATACCTTCTTTAGATACCAATGTTTTCAAATGTTCCAATACGTCTGAAAATTCAGTATTAATCAGGTTTCCCTCAGCTTCTATGAGCAGGCAAGAAGAACAGACCCAGTTCATGTCCTGAGGAGCTTCTACCTACTCCAAAATACATTCCTTGTCGCTTGAAGCGGCAAGAAAGGATCATTTTACATCAGTTCCAGCCCTGGCACAGATTTTGTTGAAGGTAAGAAGAGTTTTGCTTCTGGGTAGCCACAGTTCCTGATAAACCACTGCTCAGATAAACTTCACCTTGCTTTGCTTTCGACTTTTTCAAACTTCTTTCAATTTTAAACATATTGTGCTGAAAGGGAAATCCTCTATTTCTCAGTGACTGTTGAATTTCTCAAAAAACAATCTTAACTGTCTGCATTCTTTGAGCCCACGTGTGTTATTCAACAGGATTTTTTTCCAGGGTAAGAATGCGTAACAACAAAGAATGACTGCATTAATACACCTTATACTGTTGCAGAATTTAGCTGTTTGCTCAAAATGTCACGGTCATGCTTCAAGTAAAATGGTTTTGTTTATTCTTTCAATTTTTAAAAATAATTCCGAATTCATGACCGTCTCATTTTTTTTTCGAGGAAATATAAATATTTGAGATGCTTCACATCAAACGTGCCCCATGCCCAGCCTTCTTCAGCATGTTATGAGTTGTAAATCCAAGTTTTGTGGATCCTGGACACTAAGAATGCAAGAGAAACAGAGATGTTTTACCGCCATCAGTAACCGCTGTATATCTTATCTCTGCCTGTTCCATAAAAGCACCAGAAAATAGGTTGACATAAGATGCCTGTCCTGTGGAAGGGCACAGATTGAAGCTGCTTAATACCTCCCCCCTTATATTCAGTATAAAATTCTCTAAGAACTCATCAAACAAATTATCTGGGACATCAACATTACGTCAAGGAAGTAAGGAAGACAAGATAAACATGATGTCATATCATCAGGTGTTCAACTTTATTTTCCAGAGACTAAATGGCTATACATTGACAGAATCATACAGCAACATAAAAAAAGCCAAAATAGTTGAGCTACATTGTAAATTCTTAGAAAAATGAAAGTGACTCCTAGTACAGTTGATAAGAGAATCTAGTTTTGCTGTTTTGATGCTTTATCTGATTTCTACACTAAAATTGCAATCCTATGAGCCATGGAGGATACCTGCCAGTGGAAAGATCAAATTTTCTTCTCTAGTGATAGAAGGAGATATGGAAGATGAACATTTGGGAAAGTATGTGACCGGTTTTACTTTCTACTGAAACTCTAATGTATTTATTTATTTTATGGATGTTTTTACTGCTTTAATGTTTTTAAATGTTTTAATCATTTTGTAGTTTTAGAATTATAAGCCATCCAGAGTCACTTGGATTGAGTTGTATGGCTATGGAAATTAAATAAATACATAAATATTAAAAAAATGTTACTAGTCCAATATTCTCTGCTCTCCTCTTAAAACAGCAACAGTCTACGTTATCCGTGAAACTGATTTGGATGAGTTTCTATTGTTCCATTAAAGCAGAAAATAGGTTTATTTTAAAGGTCAGTCAGAGGGAAAGAGAAAGCAAGCTTCAAAATGGCATTTTACAAGGATGCCTAAAAAGACAAAATATAAAATACGCCTCATAATTTTTCTACCATCATTTTTGTGTCTTAAAAAACAAAAAAAAAAACCAGGAAAAATGCCACGAAATTCAATTCAAGAGTAGAATGATGATAACCAAAGAACAACAGTTAATGACTAGGGACAGCCTTATCACCACTTTCAAGAATCTAATATACAGCTTCTAACACACATACACATTGTCAAAAGTAGATTAAACAAAGCCTGCCAACAGCAGACTTCTATGTGTATTTAGTCAGAAATAACTCAATCTCTGCTCAGCCAAAGTTTCAAGTATGTGCAGAGGGATTGGGGTGGGTTTTTTTTTTCACCCTGTAGACTAAAATAAATGCAGACCTAAATTGAACAATTCAGTAAATGGGAAAGCTTCATTTCTAGGAATCTTCAAATACATTTCCCCCTTGCATTCTGCATTGGAAAAACAGCACAAACGTACCTTTTCGCATGCTGTTAGGCTGCCAAGCGAGGAAGTCAAAGATGAGGTGGCCCTGCAGACTCTCCAGGAGATACCAGACATCCAAATCTACTCCTTGAGACATTCTGCACCAGCTTTAGTTCCAAAATATTCTTCAAGGGCAGCCCCATGTAGAGCACATTGTAGTAGCCCAAATGTGAGATGACCAGTGTTGGGTGACTGAGCACAGGGGAAAAACCCAACTGGTGCACAACACAAAATTCTTCAGTACCCACAACTGCCACCTTCTCTTTGAGCAGGAATTGAAAGTCCAGGAGAAGCCTCCAAGTTGCACAACAGGTCTCTCTAGGGCAGTGAAGTCCCATCCAGAACTAAAGATGTCAAAATCCCAGATCCAAAATTCCCTGCATCTAAAGCCACTTGGTCTAATTATAACTGTTTCTGCCAACCACAGCTAATAGGAAAGCATAATGATCTTTTCCTTGTTGAAAATTATGCCTAACATAGCTTTCAATCATTTTGATAAACAGAGTAGTTCATAAAATAACAGAGTTGGAAGAGACCTTGGAGGTCATCTAGTCCAACTGACAAATTATAAATGTGAAGAGTCTGGAAACCTGACACCAACCACTTGCTAGAGCAGGAGAGTCTGTTCCAAATATTAGCCTCTACCTAGGATCAAACTCACAGCCTCATGATTGTGAAGTGAGAGCTCCACCTCTAGGCCAAGAACTATCCAGCTCTTCAAATTCAAAGGTAATAAGGAGTTTCGTAGTGAGAGGCCATGAAGGTAGCAATTGCCTAACTACATATGATTTTGAAACTGGTAAGATGGAATTTGAAATCAAATAGTGTACAAACTATAAATTCTTACTAAAAATGAAAACAGGATGAACAAGTCAGAACACTGTATGATAAGACGGGCAAACATTTATTGGTGGATCAGTGGGATAATATGTGGAAAAAAGGGTCAACATTTACACTGAACAATAATCGTAAAGGGAACATTTATAAAATAATGCCACGTCCCAAATCATCACACATGCAATGCCTAGAAAAGATACATTTATTGTATAGTATTTCAGGTAATTGCTACACTGCACACAAAAATTCCTTATTGCCTTTAGATGCAAAGTGTTGCTCAGCCTTAATAATTAATCCCTTCCCCAATGCCTGTTTATTTTTCCTAATGCGGAAAAATCTAGAGGAAAGAATCATACAATTCCCTTTGGTGCCCGATAAGATGCTTTTAGATGACTAGCTTAGCAAGGGAGTTTCTCTTTTTACTCAAGCCATCCTCTGAAATGTAGCACAATCGATTCCATACATACTATGTTTTGCATTATATTTAGAAGGCCACAGAAAAGATACAGAACATTTAACACTCTATCTCAAACTCCCGGCCTGCGGGCTGGATGCATCACGTGCTGGCTACACCCGGTTTAGCAAAGGAGAAAAAAGTCCCAATGCGTCACATGATGCCACTGTGATGACGTGAGTTTGACACCCCTGCTCTAGGATAATACTGCAATAGAGATCAGCAACTTGTTTTCTCGGGGAGCAAAACTGAATATCATTTCATCTACACTCTCCGCATACACAAGTGGGTTGGAGAGTCTTAAAATCACAACTAGGTCAATGGAATGTGTCCATCACCTTTACTTTTGTTTTCTGGGTCACCCTCACCAGATTACAAGGTTATCAGAGTCAACATGCAAATAAGTGGCTATTTAAATAGAACAAATAAATACATCAAAGCTGGCTTTCCCAGGAACCAAATAGATTGTGGCAAAAGTTCTTAATGTTTTGCTGCTAGTTGTTTTGTTCCTTCACTTATTAAGCTGCATAGTCAGTAGAGAAAGATGCTAAGAAGGGATTCTCCCCTCTCCAACATTCCCAGACTATAAAGGAGATGGTGAGAGATTTTGTACTTTCAAATTTACACCATTCTCTTAATTTAGCCTTCCAATAAAGAATTCACTCATCTGGCCATATTTCCTGTCTGATCTACTTGGGAAAAGTGACAATCCTTCTGGGATCTTTTTCCAATCTACTGTGCAGCTCTGGGTTTTCATGGTGATCTCCCATCCAAGCACTAACCTAGATTGATCCTCTTTAGTGTTCAGAACAGCAAGAATCAATTGGTGCTGTTACACTTCTCAGTTAAGAACATGCAATTATCAAACCATTGTCTGGCATATGGAACTAGCTGCAGTTGTCAATGAAAGAGTCGTTCTTTCATCATAATTTACCCCCTTCTCTTTATGGCAGAAGCTCTGTCAGGGATGGATAAAAAGAAATAAATGGGGTACTAATTATTTTTCCCTTTTCTGTTTTATTTTTCTTATTATCTCTACAACCTCTTTTTCATTATGTCCCTTTTACCAAGCAAAGCAACTCACATTTAGTTCTTTTTTTCCTTCCAGTTTAATCCTCATGTGTTCATACAGATAAATCTTGTATAATTAGCCTTAGCTTTGGGAAAATTGTTGTGCCTGAAGGGAATGAAATGATGCATTGCTCTCAAGTGAAAGAAACTTAAGCAGCTGCATCAAAGCACAAATATATTACTCAGTAATCCATAGCAAAAGGACACGTCTTCCATTTTGACTATCATCAGGAAGAGGAACCACGGCAAAGGTAGAATTAGGTCACAAAGAAGAAAACTGCATGTATTTAATGATTTTTCATAATTCTCCAGTAGACAACATAGGTGCACAACAGATGACACCATTTTTTTCTGAATGTTCACAGCTTACGATCGCTGGTTATGAACTTTATTAAGTCATACTGTGATTTGTTTGGATTTGACTTATCATGGTTTGTGAATTCAGTCATTACGGTTTTGCAAATCCTGCTTTCCAAGTGAAAGGGTAAAACACCATCATTATTTATTCATGGCACACACCATAATGTGTGAGCCAGTGAGCTTATGTTAAGGTAAGTGGGGACGAGTAATCATGGACAGCATGATTATTTAAGCTATTATATGCAACTGAATATCAGAGAAACCATATCTCTCAAAACTTTAAAAATTTCATGGGAAATATGATCACCCCATGATCCTAAAAGGGATTTCAGTGTAACTGAGCTTGAAAAATGCCTAATGTTTGTTTTAACACCATGATACTGAATTATTATTCTGCTAACTTCTTTTCAAGCAGTTTTTTTTCCTGTTTTGGAATAGCAATTAATAGCAAAGCAGCAACAATGAAAAATAAATTAAAATGAAAGCATTCAAGCAATTATTGGTTTCTCTGTACAGAAATATGCTACTAGAATAATAGGCCCCCGGTTCAGAAAACTGGCTGGCCTTTGGCTGTGAACTGAGAAATTTATTCTTGGACATGATCAACAGCAACCTCATAAATCCCAATGATGCCAAAATGAGCAATGACATCATCTTACAAATGCCACCATTACCTACTTGTCCAGATATCCAAAGCAAGCGCCTATGTCCCAGTATTTGGTTGATGGTGTCGTTATACATGCATCATCATTCACCTAATCTTACCTCCAGCACACTTATAGGTAAGCATGATTGTCAGTATTCAGCTTTTACTAATATTATTTTAGTTTTCACCAGCCAAAAGACTTGTCCTGGCCCATGTGTAATGTGACACCAAGAAAAATGCATTGTTGGTGTCTCAAAGCTTTCTGGTGCATAAATGTGAATAAAATAATGTATTGTGGGGTTTTTGTCCCACCATGGTTCTTTTCATCATGGGTGTCAAACTCAGAGCGTCATGTTGCCATCACATGACATTTTGCAACATTTTCCCCATTCATGGAGCTGGGGTGGGTGGTGGCCTGCAGGTCAACAGTTTGACACCCCTGAACTAAATGAGGAAGCATTATAGTCCACATTGTGTTTAGAATGAAGAGTCCGAATAGCTGTCAGGATTTACCATTAGATAAGAAGGGAAGGGTACATCAGAACTCATCAAATCGTATTGTGTAAGCTAAAACAGAATGTCACTTATACTTGATGTAAGTACCAAGACAAAAATGTCACTCATATTATTTTCTGCTAAGGAGGGGCCAATGCCCAATATGGAATCATTCAGGTAGAAGATTCTTCATTGAAAAGATTTTATTACAATTTTCCTTTACCTCCCCACTCTGTGTGCAGGTTTTAAAAGCAAGTACTCTGCTTCACCTTTTTTTAACCCTTCTATCTCTTTTTTCCCTTGTCACCTGGGGTTAGGGTAGATAAGGGAGATACTTTCAAATCAAATAGCTAAAAAGGTAATTTTTTTTTTTTGATCTCCTGTCAATAGACACTGGTCTCAATCTGAATCAGTCTCCTGAAGCCTTGCAAGGGTTTAAAGTTAAAAAAAAATAAAAAAGATGCAGCTGCAGGTTGTGGGTGTATTAAAGTTTAGCCACGAGTTTCAAATTTCATATAGTTTGTTGGACCCAAAAAGAAATGGCCTGTTAGTCATCACCAAATGTACTTGCAGAGATAATACTCTATCCAGAAATTTCATCGTATGGGTCTGTCAGTTTTATATTAGCTACAGTTAGAACTAGGAAGTCTTACAATAAGGAAGTAGGAGGACTCAGCTATACTAATGGATGTCAATCCCAAAGGTGCTTTTCCAAAAAGCAACTGGACTTTGTTTTTCTTTGAAGACATTTCGCTTTTCATCCAAGAAGCTTCTTCAGTTCTGAAAAAAGCTGCTTGGATAAGAAGGGAAATGTCTTCAAAGAAAAAAGAAAGCCCAGTTGCCTTCTGAAAAAGCAATTTTGGGACAACCATGACTTGGATGACCGAGCATCTCTATAGACAATGGATGTGAAGTAGTGCATCATTCATCTATGATCTGTTAGTGGATGGGCAAGGTCATCCTCTGGTTTAGGTATGCTGATGATCCCTAGCTATATATCTCTATCCAAGCTTGCAGGAGATATTGGCAGGAAGATAGGTAATGGGTTGGAATGAAATAGACTAAAGTTGAACACAAAGAAAACAGAATGGTTCTTGGACTTTACCAGTGTTGCCTCTTGATCTGAAATAGAAGATCCATGATAGCAGGTTGTAAACATGTAGCTACTTACTGATAGACAGTTGGACACCATGACCAGGTGAGTCTTTGCACAACTCTGACTGATGCACTAATTTAACTATAAGCCTTTGCTGGTGTTAAGCTTTAAAGCACTACATCAATAAGCACAATGCTCCTGGCAGGACCATCTTTTAATCTACTTTCAACCCAATCTACTAATATGGTTCAGATAAACATGCTAGTGATACTCCTGTGCTACTTTGGGAGATGTATAGGGATTGCTTTTCCTTTCACTGCATTGTGCTCAAACACAGCCTCCCTCTTGATCTGTCAGCATCCACATGGTTGGCTTCCCACAAATCACTAAAACCAGAATTATTCCAGACTTTTGGGCATCAAGCAGTGCCACAAATTTTATTGGTTCTGTATTTTTAAATGTTAACGGTTCACTATTTATCTTCATTTTATTTTATCTGGGTATTATGGATGTTTCATTGTGTTTCTGTAAACTGTGGTTTTTATTTTTATTTAATATATCATGGATATTTAAGTGCATTGTTGATGGATGTATTATAAATCACCAAAGACCTCTCTTATATATGGTGGAACATGCATGCATGAACAAATGCTATTTGTGACTTACAATCCCAAAGGTGGTTAATAAGATGGGTTTTTTTTTTAAAAAAAACCTGCTTTGTGAGAAAAAAGGCGACGGGGCAATAAAGGTCTGCTCCTAAGCTGAATTGGAGATGTTAACCAGAATTGATTTAGGTTATAATGAAGTCAGATCCCAGTGACCAATTAGGATGGAGAAGAAATTGTTTGGTTTGCATTTCCTTTGCCCTTGTGCTACACAAGCAGTTCTACTATTATGGGCAACCTGCATCCCCTGAATTTCAAACAAATTAGTACTTATAACTTAGTACTTGCAAAGAGGGAGGAAAGAAACTGTAGAGTTCCAAAAGAAGGATGTCAGTAAACCCAAACGATTGCCTCCACCCAGTTCAGACCTATCCAGTCTGTTCAAGTCCTGCTCATTAATTTGCACTACTTTATCGATTACTTATAAGAGAATATAATTTTCAACTGAAGAAACATTGCCCATGAAACAAACAATTATGCTATGATTATCACATTTTTCAAAATGTTTTGATGCAGTTTTGCAAAAGTACAAATTGCAAAAGTACAACACATGCAAAAGTACAAATTGTTTAACGTAACAATGTGTTTCTATAACATGTTTGCATTATCTATTAGGAAAAATGTGTATAAAATCCATATATTAAGCAAAGTATACACGAATATAAGCATACTATTCAGATTTGTTGTAAATGCATAAACAAAACAAATGTCAGAAATAGGATACAGTGAAATTAAATCAACTGAGCATGAGCTTGATCAATTTGTCTAATTAAGGTCTGAAAATCCAGGTGAACTTCTGATGAGCTTTTAATTAAAAGTAAACAATAAAAAAGGAAATGAATAATTTGAAAACAATTGCTTGTTGATTCCTCATAACCTCAGTTTTCTTTTTCCAGGAGGTAAATAAACATCAAGAGGACAACTCGAACCTTATACATTTTTATGAGTGTCACATATGAAAAGCATTTCAAAAGGGATGGGGCTTCAATCACATGATTTGGGGTGCCATCTTGACTTTAGTTCCTGTACCCCAAAGTCTTCCTTGAATGTACCGTGAAAATGAGTTTTGTCTAAGGACCTCAGCCTTCAGATAACTGTTACACAAGAACAGTCTAGTTTCATTTTATGCAAACATCAGTCCACAGGAAGTAATGGTTTATTCATCTTGATTGGATTCCTACTTTTTCATGACATCCAGAGTATTGATCAATCTTAGGTGGTGGCAGCAACTGAGAAATGTTGGTAAATCAATTAATAAGGTGATGATTAGAGAAGAATATGCCCATTTAAACAAATCTAAATTATCTAGACTTTATCAACAATGACTGTAGAATGAAGCTGAAATATAAATTCCCAATTCCTCCCAATGAGCTGGGATTGCTAGCTGAGATTACTAGAATCACCGATTCCCAGCCTTAAAAAGGAGCAATGAGGAAATGGTCTTCTGGAAATATTGACAGATCAGTTGACAATCTCCTATAACTTTGAACACTAGAAAGTAAGGGGTAATGGCTGGGCAATATGGGTGTAAACATAGCTGATGTACACAAACCAAGGTTATAGCAGTTTTTACTTGAATGAGCAATAATGCCTGACAGATCAGAACAAACAATGCCTGAAAAACCTATTCTCAAAGCTTGCAGATGTTGCAGCCATTTAAATGATATTATATATTTCTAAATTTGGTTTTCTTATTCTTCCTACTGTCAGGTTTGACAGTTTTTATAGACATTACAGTTTATATATGTCGTTATACATATATATTTAAAAATGCACTCCAAGGTATAATACTTACCCAATTTACCCATTATAGCCAGATAACAAGATCCAAAAAGTAGATGGTATAAGAATATGCAGTCTGCTAGTTCTCTTTAAGTGTTTACCTTTCCAGGTAATATTCAAACAGAAGGCTAAAAGGAGATTCAGATTCGGATACGTGCAATTGATTGGTTGACTGGTTTTCTAATCACCTTCTAGGCGCAATACATGAGATGACCCCAGAAAAAAACCCATGATATTTTCATATTATTTAACCTAGTAAATTGTGGCACCCCAATATGAAATCATGTATCTTGCTTTTATCTATAGCTTCCTGATTCCAATGAGGAATATTTACCTTGCTCATGTTTCTCTTCCTTATCTTTTTTCATTGTGATATTGATTTATTTGGGTTGATTGTTGTAAACTCTTAATGTTTATGGTAGATGCTGTTATAAATTATTTTTATACTGAAATGCGGTTTATCTATTCAGAGGTTTAAGAATAAAGGCATGGGGGTGTTTTTTTTGGGGGGGGAGTCTAGATAGTGTGAAATCTTCTTCAAGATTGAATAGAAAGTAAATATTTGAATAACAGGGATAACAATATTAGATAGACCAAGAGTTAAGTAGATCAAGAATTCCATAATATAACTATCTCTGTTACCCAAGCAATTCATTCATGAACAACATGATTTCCTCATGTAGCATCACTTTAGGAGCATTAGGATTTTTCAAGTGAGTAAACATAGTAATGAATAGACATATACAAGCTCTTGTTCTCCTGAGATTTTTTATTCTATCTCTCTCCCTTACGGAGAATGCTCTTATTTCTTATGTAAAAACAGTCAACCAACATGCCACAAGTGTCCATGGAAACAGCTGTTTGAAAATAAGTTAGTTTCCCAATGCCCAGTGACATTGTAAAAATGAATCAGAGACAAAATTAGTTCAGACTTTGGTTGAAAACACAATGTCCTGCTGGCTACATTCCCAGTCCCCAAGCTTCAGGGACCCAAGAATATATGAGACTCTTAAAGTTAATATTTGAAATTTCTTTAAAGCATGTTTTTAATAAAAAAAATCTGGGAACACAGTATATGGTTTTGGTCTCTTAATTTAACTCCATCACTTGCCAGCATATCTAGAACAGAATCTTGGCTAACACAATGGGACACAGTATTGACACTGCATATCTCATTAGCATCATTGCTATCTGGTTGTATTCATTGATGTAAAACAGCAAGGAGAATTAACCAAACAACAAAGGCATCTTTGGGAAGCAAAAAAATATATTTGAATGCTTTAGATTTGGGGCATTGTTTCTATTGCTAAATCAGCATATCCTCAAATTGTTTAAATTTTATTTGTTTGTTTGTTTATCAAATTGAGAAACCACCCATCTCCCTCATAAATTTGGAAGTTTGGAAGTTTGGAATAAAACAGACACATGCAACTGAAAAATAATACTGAAACTTTATTTGGTACTCATCATTTTTAGTTCTCATTGTGCCTCCTGAAACCAATTAAAGAGTACCAAGGTACCACTGTACAGAGGTTTATTTGCAACTTACCCAATGTACACTTTTTAAAACACAATCGCCTGTAAAATATATTTGCAAATTTCATATACTCTTCTTTGTACACAACTTCCCCAAATGCACAATGCTTTGTGTAGAGAATGCTGGATGCTAGAAAACTCCATTAATTGCTTACTGTCTGTACCTCAATGGAATACATTTCACAAGGTCAAACTATTTTGCACCCACTGAAATTCATTATAGATCCTTTTTATATTTCTATTTTCTGAGTATTCTGTTTGGATATAATTTGTGTAAAATGAACAGTCTGAGCAACAAGCATTTTCAAATACTTGAACAAGTAATTTAGAACATATTACCCTGAAAAGGATGCACAGTAAAAGAAATTATTTCAGGACAGTTGTAATGATGGCATTGGTAAGCTAGAATTTTTTATTTGTTTTGTTAAAGTGATAACATTCCTACATGGTTTCAGAATCCCATTGGATTGCCTTGTAAAACTTGGTTTCTATTTTCTGTTTACTTTGCAACTGGTTTCATGGGCCTTTCCAATTATATCCCGTTACTTCTCACTTGATTTTATGTAACTGACAAAGTGATTTACTGCCTTGCTTTACTTTTATAGTGTTGTCATCGTTACAAGCGCCATCCCCAATTTCATCCCTGCACCACATGTTTCAAAGTTGTTCATGAAGAGTAATTGCTCCAGGGTTCCCAGTAAAAGTTCTGCAAATGTGCTATCTTTACCATTATTTCTCCATACCACACCCACCACATGGAAGAAAAAAAAATGTAATTACAGAACTATGGAATTCCAAAAGTCCTCCTACCCTCAAAATAAAATTGGTTGATTGTATAACAGTAACCAGGAGCTTTGGTTAAAAAATGTCACAAATACCTAGTGTGTATAAAAAGGGAAAAATAGAAGCTTATTTTTTTCCCCCAGCCTGAATAAGTTTGACCTCATACTGCAGAGACCTACTCAGTTATTTTATGGATTATGTAAATCGCAGATCTCAAAACTGTTATGGTTTCAGAACAAAATATGACAGTTGTAAATAGAATCAGCAGCTGTTTGTCTTTCTGCTATCTTTCTTTCTGTCTGCGAGTTTGTCTCTGTCTCTGTCTCTGTTTCTGTCTCTGTCTCTGTCTCTGTCTCTCTCATCTCTGATAAACAGAGAGAATCAGAATCAAAATCAGACTTGAGCTGGAAGAGACCTTGGACCTCTCCTAGTCCAGCTCCCTGCTCAAGCAGGAGATCCTATACCACTTCAGACGAGTGACTGTCCAGTCTCTTCTTAAACACCTTTAGTGAGGGCTTTTCTTCTCCGAAGAAAGGTGCCGGAACGCACCCCCCATCGTTGCGCTAAAAAACCCGGAAGTGATAGCGC
>JAOYMU010000098.1:70224563-70243244 GCA_025802295.1 Psammodynastes pulverulentus
ATTCATTTCATGTATTCATAATCATGTTTATACTTATATCTGTTATCTAATACATGCTTGACAAATAAATAAATAAAATAAAAATAAAATAAAAAATAAATTACGTATTCTCTTCTCCTTCCTTCAGAGGAGATGGCAACCATTGCAAAAGCCCACCAAGAAAACCAAATGCTATAGACATTCACAGTCAAGACATTAACATGATCCTGAAAGATGACATGTTTTGAGCATCAAGAAAAACAAATAATTCAGTGCTAAGTGAAATAAAACCAGACTGTTCCGTGGAAACAATAATCATTAAATTCTCAGTCTCAAATATTTGAGACATAATGAGAAGACACTGATGCTTGGAAAAATTCAAGCTCACAATAGATAAGATGACTACATTCTATCACTGATTACTTAAGCAGGAGCTTATAAGAACTCGAAGAATGCATTTTTGATAGAAAATCCTGGCAGGGTGATATTCCATTACCATGAATAGTTGAAAATGACTGAATAGCAATACAGACATGAAAGAAGAAATGATTTTTTCAGAGGGATGTGAAGGAAAGTAGATCACACTATGCAGAGCAGAAGACTGTGATGCTAAGAGTTAGAAAAATAGCTGAATAACAGAGGTGACCAACTAGCACTTTACATGTATGCATGTGCCCTTCTCAGGTTTTAGTGCAGCCTTTGGAGTAATTCAGCTTCCCATTATAGAAGATCCACTTATACAACAGAAGGAAACTCTAAACAAAACCACTCATAGATCAAAATCATATTGAGGCATTAATTTTATTAAACATACTGAAGACTTACACAACAGTTTCCAACTTCCAAGTTTCCTAAACTTTTTCTTTCTGGATATATGAATACAGTAATCCTCGACTTATGACCATAATTGAGCCCAAAAATTATGTGGCTAGGCGAGACAGTTGTTTGCCCCATTTTACAACATTTTTTGTTAAGTGGATCACTGCAGTTGTGTAAGTTAGTAAAACAGTTGTTAAGTGAATCTGGATTCCCCATTGACTTTGCTTGACAAAAGATCAAAAAAGGTGATCATGTAACCTTGGGACACTGCAACCGTCATAAATATGAGTCAGTTGCCAAGCATCTGAATTTTGATCACATGACCATGGGGATGGTGTAACAGTCACAAGTGTGAAAAACGGGCCTAAGTCATTTTTTTCAATGCTGTTGTAACTTTGAACGGTCAATAAATGAATTATTGTAAGTCAAAGACTACCTGTAGAGTCTCCTTTACTCCATTTGATCTGCTACTGGCCAAGTTTATCCATATTTTCCTCATGCCTTTTTTTTCTCCCTCTAGAGGAGTCCTAGTGGACAACCATTTAAATATGAGCCAGCAGTGTGCAGCAGCTGCCAAAAAAGCCAACACAGTTCTACGCTGCATAAACAGAGGGATAGAATCAAGATCATGTGAAGTGTTAATACCACTTTATAATGCTTTGGTAAGGCCACACTTAGAATACAGCATCCAGTTTTGGTCGCCATGAGGTAAAAAAGATGGTCAGACTCTAAAAAGAGTGCAGAGAAGAGCAACAAAGATGATTAGGGGACTTGAGGCTAAACATATGAAGAACAATTTCAGGAACTGGGTATGTCTAGTTTAATGAAAAGAAGAACTAGGAATGACATGATAGCAGTGTTCCAATATCTCAGGGGCTGCCACAAAGAAGAGGGAGTCAAGCTATTCTCCAAAGCATCTGAGGGTAGGACAAGAAGTAATGGGTGGAAACTAATCAAGGAGAGAAGCAACCTAGAACTAAGGAGAAATTTCCTGACCATTAGAACAATTAATCAGTGGAACAACTTGCCTCCAGAAGTTGTGAATGCTCCAACACTGAAAGTTTCTAAGAAGATGTTGGATAACCATTTGTCTGAAGTGGTGTAGGGTTTCCTGCCTAAACAGGAGGTTGGACTAGAAGATCTCCAAGGTCCCTTCCAATTGTTATTCTATTCTATTCTATTCTATTCTATTCTATTCTATTCTATTCTATTCTAGATCTCTTTCCTCTCGGAATTTTATCCACCTGGTCTGATGAAAAGAAAAATCTTCAAATATAGAAATTTGAAAACATTCAACCAGTTTAGTAATCATAAATTGGCTTAGATAGTAAAGGAGGTATCTGTATCAGCTCCTCTTCAGCTGATACTCTTTCAATGTGCCAGACTACAATTCCCATGATCTCTTATCAGGCTTGTCATGCTTTCTCTGAAACAATTTATTCTGAACTTGTAATGCAGATCTGTAAATCAGGAACCCTTCCAAACTGCAGATGGGTAGACCATAAAATATTTAATTTGATGTATTCAGTTTAGGTACTACCCAACTCCAAAGAGGGCCGCAGTGGCTCAGTGGCTTAAGACGCTGAGCTTGTCGATCGAAAGGTCGACAGTTCAGCGGTTCAAATCCCTAGTGCCACGTAATGGGGTGAACTCTGGTTACTTGTCCCAGCTTCTGCCAACCTAGCAGTTCGAAAGCACACAAAAATGCAAGTAAAAAAATAGGGACCACCTTTGGTGGGAAGGTAACAGAGTTTCGTGCACCTTTGGAGTTTAGTCATGCCGGCCACATGACCACAGAGACATCTTCGAACAACGTTGGCTCTTCAGCTTTGTAACGGAGATGGGCACCACCCCCTAGAGTCGGGAATGACTAGCACATATGTGCGAGGGGAACTTTTACCTGGGTGGATTTTATTAATACATCAGTAAAACAAAGAACTTTATTCTGACTGCTTGATTCTGAGTGCCAGCTGAGCCTCAAATAGAAAAAGAAGAAGTGTATCCGGTTTCTTTAAAATGTAGTAACATACATCACAGTAATGGCTGGATATTACACTCCAACATATTGGAGGTTGGGGAAGATCTTCATCACTCCACTAGCTTGCGTCAAATCTCTTTGAATTTACTGGCTATAGACTCCTTTCCACGTGAGTCTTGACTCATTCTCAGCCCAGGCCAACAGTGTCTGATTCATTCTCAAAAGATGAATGTGATGCCCTTTACATTCAAATAGGTAATTTACTTGTTGCATGTCTCCTCAGGAAGCTGCAATGACAAAAGGGAAAAGCAGAACCATCAAAAATTCCATATAAAAATATCCAAAATGAACTCGTTTTAGAAAGAAGGAATGCACTGATATGAAAGCCACCAGCAGCTGCAGAGAGAAGACAAACAATATTTAAGATTAATCATATCAAATCATAATGCAACTTTTTTTTTTTTTTGCTTACAGTTCTGGATGCACCTTACTGTGCATTTTTCAAGAAAATTTGAATCGTATCAGGTACTAGTAAGCCCTTTAAACAGCAGATGATAGGACTTAGCAAACCTTGGCTATTTTTCCAAAGAGCTAGATTGAAAATGAACTCCCCCCTCAAAAAAACATCTTGGAAGAAGACAATGGCTTCTGTATCATTGCCATGAAAACTGCATGAATGTAGTTGCTAGAAAAATAACTCAGTGGTTAATTTCACTTTAAGTTATTTATATAATAATATGATGTTGCAACTGTGGTTTTTTTAAAAACTTTATTTAATCAGAAAATCAACTTGGAAAATCTACCTCACTCTTATTAAGTAGAAAGGATAGAGAACAGAGGTTGCATCTAGCCGATGGGTCAGTTGGTGAATTCAAATTCAATTGAGCAAAATGGACTCTTTAAACCTCTGGGAAAAGAAGTGTAGAATTTCTTTATGGATTTTTTGCTGAAAAAAAAAGAAGAAAATGAACTTGTAATATATGGCTTTGACAATTAGGGTAGAAGGGTAGACAATGGAAAGAAAGAAAATATGTTGTAACATTCAAGATGGTAAAATAAAAGTCTATGTGCTGTTCAGAAAATCAGAAACTGCTTTTCTTTTCTTTTCTCTTTTTTCAATTATTTATTACTTTTCCCCTTTACTCTTCTCTTTCAAAATTTGTATTGGTTTTAGTGTTCAAAAAATTAATAAAATTATATATACAAAAAGGAAAAAAAGTGTAGAATTCCTCAAGGCAGCAGCATTCTGAGTATTCCTCATTTGGCAATCAGCAGCTCACGTCTATATCTACATAAATATGTTCTTAATAGGACATTCTTTGCATGCCTATAAATCTCCCTACAACCACTGTTCTGTGGGACTTGTCTGTTTACCAAATGAAAGCCAGTATATATACATATAATTGATCAAATACCATATGTCTACGGAGATTCTCAGTCATCCAGGTCATAGTTGTCCCAAAGTTGCTTTTTTCAAGAGGCAATGGACTGTCTTTGTTTTTCATTGAAGATGTTTCGCTTCCCATTATATAATTCCCATTTACCAGAAGATGTATTAGTACTACAGGATACTCTCTAACATCCCAGTGAGACCTTTGCAGGCTCAAAGGCATTGTTGAAAGCAAATACGATACTGGCAGTTGGTGTTCTGTGTGCCACGTATTTAATTGTTTTAAAAGACTCCAGTAGAATAAAGCCTTTTCAGCACTGCAGCCTTAAGCAGCCTGATTCCCAACTGGCTAGAAAGGAAACAAACCTCAGAGATGTCTTCCCAGGTTTCATTCCTTTCCTCTGCTTTGTCCGCCATGATAACTTGGTGTTCCGTCCAGACCACACTTACTATAGTACCTGTCCTCTCCCTTCCATTGGTGGACTCTCCTAATTCTTTACTTGGTCACCAAGAAACTAAGTCCCAACTGCTTTCCTGTTTTGGAAGCAGGGTCTTTGGGAACATACGGTTTCTACTGATAAACCTTTTGTAAGACCCTCCTGCCCAGTCTTGATTCTCCTCTTGTATTTCATGCCTTCTCTTCAGGTTGATCCACTGGTAAACCAGTTAAAAAAAAGAGCTGAAGGGAAAATCATTCAAACTCTTACCAATATAACTTGGTTAAGAAAAAACTTAGTCTTATCCTTTCAGCATTCCACTCGTGAATTTATCTGAAAAAGTAAGGTGACCAGATTTAAGCTTTACCAAAGCAGGACACCATTGACCGGGGAAGGGGGGAGTGCGCATGCGCAGAAGGGTGGGGGGAGAGAGAGCGCACGCATGTGCAGAAGCATGGGGGAAGTGCGCGCATACGCAGAAGGGTAGGGGAGAGAGTGCGAGTGCGTGTAGAAGTGCGCGCATGCGCAGAAGGATGGGGGAGTTTATAATATATTTTTTTTTTAAAAAAGCGGGACTTTTTGACAATGCCCCGGGACGTGGGACAAATTCCCGAAAAGTGGGACTGTCCCGCCAAAAGCGGGATGTCTGGTCACCTTATCTTAATAGTATAATCTTGTGCATGCCTATTGAAAGGTAAATCCTTACTTTTAATGGGATTCTATTTCTTCTCCTTAGAATAAAGTGCTCGTGTACATACACAAATATTTTACAGAGAGAGAAAAAACATTTTTGTGTATGTGTACTTGTGTGTGTGTGCATAACAAAATAAGGGCACTGAATTTTGTATCAGAGATGCTTTTACTGCTTCAGCCACATAAAATATATATTTTTATCAAGTTCAAATATGCATTTGGCAAAACCGAAATGTATAAAAAAGTAGTGCACAGTATGTGCTGAGTGAAAGAGGTGCATTGTACTTTCTATGGAATTCCCATGAACTTTCAGATATTGCTTTTAAGGCTTCGTAACAGAATGGGCCTTTTTCAGTTTAACCTCTTTCTGGCACTGTTATCCTTCAGCAAAATTGAGTAATAAGCTGAATTGCTGGCAATCTGTTTCAAGGCACCTGGGCCAGAACCATTTGAAGCAAAAGGTGAAAAGGGTAAGCACAAGGGACAGAGCAAGTTTAAAGGACAAAGCATACATTCTTCTAGGGTCTCTGAACTTGGTCAAAAGTCACCAGAAGGAGATAATTTGCCATTTACAAGCAGAAAAGCCTCCATGTGTTCCTTTTCATTTAGCCTTAATATCTGTAAACTGTTCCAGATAGCTGATACACAGTTGGGGGGGGGATCATTTTAAAAAATACACCTCACCACAATAAATCCTGTTTGTTTGCTTGTTCTCTTAATAGAGAGATAAGAAGAGGAGAGGGATTGATAGCAGAATATTTTTTTTGCAGCTGCACTATTTAGTAAAAACAATACTTTATTAAGAGTATGGTAGACATTGCTCTCAAAAAGGCACAGCTTAGAAGTTGCTCCTTTCCTAGCATGGCACCATTGCCAGTGAAATCTGAATTTATTCACTGGTGGCTGGAGTTGTGTCAATAGCCAGTGTGACAACAGCCACATTGGAGGCTAGAAGGTAGACAAAATGAACCACTGGAAGGCAGTGAGCAAATGCAGCCAAGTCACCACTCAAAGCCATGTAGGATCTGAAAGTAAAATTGTTTAATTTTTGGCACTCCTTTACTTGGCACTCCTTAACACATAGTGATGTGTTTTAAGCCAGGAGATCAAAAGGTTTGTCTGGTTGCATTTGTGGAAGAATTAGCCGACTCTATGTCATTGCCCCAGGGATTCCTGAGAGTAGGATTCCTTCCTTACTCAGCAAGACATGGTAAATCCTCAATAGGATTCAGACTCAACATAGCAGGTGTGCTAGTCTCCTCCATAAATGGGGAAAGCTCTCTGAAATGTAGCTGTGGTGCTTCAAAGCAGGCAGTGTGACATATTGTGGAAATGTGGCCTCTGTGCGCATATGAAGGAAACCCCAGCAACTTTCTGTATGCAATTCCACCATGTCTATATAGTCAATTTGTATTAGACTTTGACCTTGTAAATAAATAATTTCATATTTGCTCACTGAGAATGTCATTGTGATGTGCTTTTTAACTTCTTTGCAATATTCTAAATAAATAAATAACTCCTTTACCTCCCTTGATTTGAATTCCCAAATCAAAGCTCAATGCAAGTCAAGAAAGAAATAGGAATCAACATACATCCCTGAAGATGAACAGCAGAAAATGAATAAAGTTGAATTTACTTCTCAATCTCTGTATCCTGATAACCTGGAGCTAAAATGCTTCCTAGCTCTTGGAACCAAGCTTTCTTCTTCATTTCCCAACTATTTTGCTGTGAATTGAGGGGGACAACAAGATTTTGAGATGATACCTCAGGACAAACTGATGTGGTTCAGACATTATGGCATTCAGATTCTTCTTTGGTAATCTTCTTGGTAATCCTTTGCTTTTCTTCCCAATTTAAGAGAAAGCAGAGTTCCAAAAGCTAGGGTGCATTTTAGCTCCAGGTTCTCAGGACACAAAGATTGAAAAATAAATTCTACTTTATTCTAGGAGATGATTCAGCCTAACCATCAGGGGAAAACCTGCCTTTTGGTTAACCAAACCTGCCTTTTTGCTTAACTGGGCAGTTTATTTCTTACTCTGGTTTTACATTAAAAAAAAGAAAAGAAAAAAAATGGGGAAACCGCGCACTAAAGATGTACTGCCCTCTAATATTGTACTGTATGCATTTTTTTCATCTCTAGTTTGTTTTCTTCAGAGTTGATCATAACATATTTTGTTTATTCACAGCCTGTTGATATGAGAAAAGCCCTACTGCTATGCCTTTTGTAACACAAGCAGGCCATTGGCTGGCAGAGTTTTCCCTTCATTATATTCTCACCATGATGTGAAATTGTTTTCACCAACGTGCATTGTTGAACATAGTCTGCAATTATTTCAAATGAAGAAAAGGTCAGTTCAAGTGTGCAGACTGCAGGAGACAGACAAAGATTACCTGGAATGGTATTTCACTCTTGGTTTCTAACAAAATCAGCATTTTCAAAGAGTCTACAAATCTGAGATTATTTTCCTTGATTCCCTCAAGTAGGTTTTGTCTCCTGGGAAATGTATGTAATACAGACGTTGGAAAAGAAGCAAAGCCACAAAAGTTGAAATTCAGCAGAAATGTGCCAAATTTATGGTAACTCTTCATTAAAAATCACTACAAGTATGGGTGAGAGAGCTATAGAAGGATTGTCATTTTGAATGAAACCTGGTTCTTGGGGAAAAATGTATTTTCTTTCATCTAGGAGAATCTGCTATTCTCAGACTGAATTTGTTTTTTATTTTATTTCTTTGGCAGCATTTCTAGCAAGGCAATAAAACAATGGAGGAACTGAAGCCATTGTTTCCTAATTTAAAATTCTTCTTCAGCCTTTGAAAAAGTTCCCTATCAAGCAAGGAAGCATAAATGTGAAAGAATGCAGTGCAAAACTAGTTCAAGTCATGATTTTATTTATGAAGGATATATTTTACTTTTGTACTAAACATATTACTCAGAGTGGATGACAACAATTGGATGCAAAAAAAAAAGAGAGAGAAAGAGAGACAGAGAGAACCATCATAGCACGTAAAACAGGTACATTAATAGACAGTGAAAAATATGTTGACCAAAAAATGAATAGAAAGATTAGTGGTTTATTCCCCTAGTGGAAATGTTCTGTGACTGAAAAATCTGGAGTGGTTAATGAAAGAAACCCGAGTTGAAAAGGAATAAAATGGTGGATCTCTGCAGTATGTATTTTGTTACAAGACTGTTCCTAAATATACATATTTATCTAGACAAAAGATCAGAATTACGCAAGAAAAGTTGGACATTGAAGAAGCAGAATATGAAGAACATCGATGTTTTTGAATATCAATGTTGGAGAAGACTTCAGAGAATACAAAGAATTCAAGAAAACAAATTGATGTGTCATCAAACAAATCAACCCAGAACTCTCAGTCATGGAACAAATGACCAAGATTAAATTATTGTACTTTGTACAAATATTGCAAAGACCCAGCTTTCTGGAGAAGACCTCAATACTGGAAACATGGAAGGAAAGAAAAGAAGAGGATGATCAGCAGCAAAGTAAATGGATTCAGTTCAAAGGCACTGTGCACTGTTTGAAAAAAAAAACATTAGGGATAGATCATCGCCTTGGGCGAATAGGCAGCAATATAAATCTATTTAATAATAATAATAATAATCATGGGGAAAAATCTATTTATGTAGTCACTAGAAGATGAAAACAATTTGATGGATATAATGGAATGTGTGGATGATTCTGGGGAATGAGGAGAAGAAATGCTGCCTAGGAAACAATCAGACAAAAGAGGCAGGAGTCCCCAGTGGTTTAACAGTCAGAGAAAGAAACTTAGGAAAGCCCCACCCTAATAGATCAAGCAGTTAAAAGTAGTGGCGAGAAGTTTGTACTTTCAGTCTCCCCAGATGTAGCCTTGGGAATACAGAGGAGTTGGTTCATCTTGTCTAATTTCCCTTCTGGCTTACTTGGGAGAGCTGACAATGTCACGTAATCAATCTATCTAGTCAACTTTCTATCACCTGCCTAAAATAAGGAAATGAAATGAAAAATAAGAGTGTTACCTGTAAAGATAGCTCTGAGGAGATGAAAGGTTTTTGTACCCAGTTTTAACTCTTCCTCTTCTTCCCAAATCTCTCAAGTCATAGCTGGGTCTTATATCTTTGAAAGAACTTTTCTTCCAATAACACCTTTCCTGCTACTATTATTTAACAGCCAGGCAGACATTCCGAGGGGGAAAAATTCACTTTATAAGGGTGATGGAAATTAGCCCTCAAACTGTAACTCCTTGGAACTATCCAAGAACTTTGTACACGCAAAAAATATGGAATTTTAATATGAATGTAATCCTTATGCCAGTTGCCATGCTGTTTGTGACTGCAATAATCTCCCCAGTATAGCAACTTTCATTTGTTAGAGAAATTCCATTTTGCTCTTTATGGTTTTCACAGTATGGTTTTCCCTGACTTCTTCTTACATGGAGACACTGAAAGTTTACACTGATATGTCCATCTGTTTAATGGACTACAACTAAGTGATGAAAGTTGGTGATATAATGCAGCAACTAATTTTTCCAGGCCATTACTTTGTTGCTATAAAGTTTAGTGCTGAATGGTTTGACAACTGATAGCACCCATAGTAATAGAGATCTGTTTGGTTGCTTCCTTATACTCAAGATGTTGCTTGGAGAGAAAAACCAAATCTGCTGACATTGTTGGATTCAGAGATGAAACCTCAGGATTTTAATTAACAAAATAATACTGAGGGTAATAGATGTTGGCAATAAGCATGTGTTCTAAATAAGAGATTGATGTGTCACAAATAATGTATCATGAGATAAATCTTCATGCCTTGATCTGATCATAATTAATGTAGGAAAGTTTGGAATATCTTTTTTTTTCCTGAGACCTTTGATACCCAAACTGAGTTGCAGATTATGCATTATCTTGAAAACAAAGACAAGGACTTCAGGGAAATATAAACAATCTTATTTGAGTGACCAGGAACTAAAAGTACAAGACTGCTAAATTAAAAATATGAGTAAGTGGACTTGCTTTCAGATAGGGCAAGTAAGGTGTCCCAGATTGTTTGGCATTGCAAGTAATAATTGGAGAATCAAGGGAAAAGCTACATAAGTAGTTTTAATAAAATTATCTTAAAATATTTATGGTAGCATAGTCTAGTGAAACCAATAAGGCTTCCCAGGAACCTAAATATTAAAAGTTAATTATTATAGTACTCTTAGTTCCATTTTTTTTAATAAAATGTTTATATGGAAAAGAAAAATTGTCCGTTTTATTAAATTTCAAAGCAAATATCAGTAATTTAATGGATATCCATAGACACACACATGATAAAACTGTTAATTATGTGCATCAAAATTTGACATTCATTATGATTTGTAGCTTTTCTCCAATATTTTGGGTAATCATGAGCTAGTGCAGCACATAATCATGCTAACTTCTTAATATGTTTAAATTCTCACAAATTCTGTCCAGAACAAAGAAAATATAACTGATTTGCAGGTGTACATATATTGATAATCTGAATGTTAAATTATTTGTGTATCTCATAGTTTCAAATATTTTCTGAATGGCAACAAAGCAGACACTGTGAACAAATCAAATGGTTGAGCAACCAGTTCACTTAAAAGAAAAATTAAGATATGCATTAAGCTGTTAGTGCTATATAGAGGTGGTCCTTGACTCTTGACCCTTCATTTAATGATTGTTCAAAGTTACAGTGGCCTCAGAAAAAGTGACTTAGAATTCACACAATTGTCATACCATCCATACAGTCACAGTTTGCAAATCAGACCCTTGACATCCAGCCCACATTTGTGATTGGTTGCAGTGTTCTGCGGTCATTGTGATTGTGATTTGCAACCTTCCCAGCAATTCCTGCCAAGCAAAGTCAATTAGGGAATCTGGATTTGCTTAATGATGTGTGTTTCACTTAACAACTCTAGTGGTTCACTCAAGGACCACAGTAAAAATAATTGTAAAATTGTTCCATTCATGTGATGATTTGCTTTATGACTGCGCTGGTTTACAATAGACATTCTAGTCCCAATTGTTGTCATAAATTGAGGATCAGCAGTTCTGGTACTTTAAGGATTCTACTTTTCTTAATACTTTTTTTCCCCACTGTTTACTTATAAGTAAACCTAAAACTTTACTAACAAGATTCTTCTTTGTTTTCCCTTTTGCCCTCACCAAATTTTATAGAGCTAGAGATTTGGTATTTCTATGGTTCTCAGCTCTTCTTTTTTCTTTGTAATCATCAATCACTGGACTGCTGAATAACAGCAGGCCTCTTTTGGGAAGTCTTTGAATCTTCCTTTCATCATTTGAATGCTTCTGTCTTCTTTTGTACAAATGGACCCCAGTATCTATCCTTTGAGGAACATTTTGTCTCTATCCAGTGAACTTCAGCTTTAAGACAAGAGGTGGCCATTACATACATGCAGCTCTCAAATTATTTTAAGCCAGACTAATAATACAACTTCTCCATGTGCCCAGCTGGGTCACTTTTCCAATACTGCACCACCAGAACTTATATGATCCACATTTTTATGAACAACCTTTCAAGGCCCTGACTATTTTATTCATTTATTTAAGAAATTATGTCTCTAATGCAGTTAGAGATGAGCTTCAGGAAATAGAGGCTAGAATGTGAGTGGCCGTACTCAACTATCATTTGATATCTATTTGATATCAACATATCTTTTTTCCCATTTGCCTTCCCCATTAACCAAGAGCGATGATTTTCTTTTAATGTAATAAAGATCTGATTTTATTTATTCAACATGTAACTTTTTGTTATAGATTGATCTTTTTTGGTTTTAGTGTCTGTAGGATTTAGCAAAACTGAAAATGAATAATCCCAAAAATGGATTCTGGTTGTGGACTGACAGGGTGATATGGAGCTCTGTCATCTCACACGCTCTGGAGTTTGAGAAATTAGGATAATTCTCATTTGTATGTACTAATGTGCTGCCAATAGACATAATGAAAGAATATTTCTGGAAAATACCAGTAAAAGATTGATTTTGCTTTTATGAGCATTTAGCCTACTTCTTTCTATATTGTTCTCATTGCAGTAACAATAAGACTGCTGTTGTTGCCCCCTGAATGTCTGGGCTACATTTATACCTTTTAAGTGTTTTATCTGTTAGCAGAGAGAAATGCCCATTACATATATAGGGTTGCTACATTTTATGCTATCGTTCATTACTTTCAAAGATTACTGATAGCTCAGTGCTTATAATGCAGTCACTGGGCTGTCACAGTTCTTTACTTCTATTACTTCTATTTTACTTTATTTCCTTTCTTTTAAGGATTTAATGGGTACACTTTTGATAGCGCTGGTTTTGTGACTGTAATAAAATGAAATTAAATAAGAGTGGCTGTTTCCCTATAATGCACATTACCGCAGATAAATTACCCGACATGATATAGTGTGTTTTCTTGCAACAACAGCAGCTCCTCTAAGACTATGCAACTATTAATTAATGCTGTGTAATCAGGGGTCATCTCATGATAGATATGGCAGTGTACAGAGATGAAGTAATAACATGTATGGCTATACATCATTGGCTCATTGAGACAATATTGTAGCGCAATCCTGCTTTTCTTCTATGCAGAGGGCAATTCCCATGTAGCTTATGTGAAAAATAGTACATGGCTCTGAATGCTAACCTATTATCCTTCTTGTTTAAATTTTTGGGAGATGGGAGACTGCTCTTTAATACCTCATTGCATTTATATAGAAAAGGCTTGTTATATTGTGGGAGATACAGTGAAAATAATGCTTTATTTAAATGTAGGTTTCCACAGTGTCCAGCAATTGGAAAGAAAGTTATTACATGCATTAACTCGCCTTTGAGATCTAATATTTTCAGATGTTTATATTTTTCTGAAGTTTATCTCAGTCACATAGGAACTAAATAAAAAGTGGATTTTCCGTTCTTATTTATAGCGAAAGGGCTTATCGTTCAGCATTGGAAAGGCAAACATAGCTCCAACTGTTCAGTGATCTGCAGAATTAATATAGATTACCTATGGATGAGCATAATGAATTATATCTTTCATTTATTGAAATGTTTGTACAAGTTTATATATGCATGTACAGTATGTTTGAATATATGCTCTATGGGATTTCTTTTTAGTTTTCTTTCTTTTTTTCTATTACAATTGTGTGTGTTTTCTTTCTTTCTTTCTTTTGTTTGTATTTACAGTAGTTAATTAAAAAAGTGGGGGGAAGAATGGCAATTGGGCATTGAAGCATACATTTTTATGGGCAGATTTTGTCCATCCCATCTACAGAGTGAACAATGAAACTCTAAATTTGATGTATTTGAAAATGAATAAATTATATTATATGCCTAGTTTCCATTCAGATCTTACATTATCTCCAGCACATCTAAAGAGGACTTCAGGAATTACAGTCTGCTCAGATTAAAATGAGAAGCAGTGCAATTTCTTTCACTAACACCACTCCCATCCCATGAAACATGAAAACTTAACCAATTTCCTTGAGAGTTAAGGAGATGGGAAGGAAGGAAGGAGAAGAAAAATAAGGTAACATTTATAGATCTGCACCACCACTCCTTCTCATAAAATAATGATAATTCTCGTAGCAATTTTGATTTTGCTAGCATTCATCATTTGATACTTCAAATGGCCAGGATAGTATCATTGCCATTATTTCAAATATAGATTTTGTTTTCAGTCCAACAGAGGCTGAATCATTCAAAGAGCTGAATAGAAAACTCATCTCTGACAGCTGATCAATAATTCAGATGTTTCACTGTTTCTCCTCTAGGAGCTGAATTAGAAAAGGAAGGCAAAACAAAATAAACCATCAGCAGGTTTCACATATTTGGCATTTTTGGGACTGAATTTAAAAAAGAAAAAGCCCAGAGAAGAAGAGTTGGAAATAAATAAATAACACCTTCTCCATCTTCCTCTGTGATCAATGCTACTTTTTTCCTAAGATATGACACAATATGGATCCTTCCTGAAATGCTTTTGTATTAAAATCTGCTTTGTCTGCATAAAACCCATACAAATTTAAGGTGCTACCTGTTGCCTCCAAGGTTACCAAGGGTTTTGCATTTTTGTTAGACTGATTGGGAAAGAAGAGCACTCAAGGCGAGAACATGGGCCTATTATCTTGAAGGGCTATTAGAAGTGGCATCTTGAAGTGAACTGCCTTAACTGAATTATTTCCACTGGCATCAAAGTCAGCATTGTCGCCTATGTGTAATAGATATGGCATTCTATACTCCAAAAGATGGCCCATTCAACTTTATAGAAACAGCCTTGCAAAATGGTCTGTCTTTCACCCTTTGAAGGAACTGAATGGATATGATGAATGCTTTTCCTATCAACTCTGACAACCTGATATCTAAATAGATGGATTTGCCAGTTCCTTCTGGTAGGAGACAAATGGAGCCTGCCCCAAAGCCGTGAGGTGATTTAAAAAAAAAACTGACGCAGATGTTCATACGTTCAATGCTTGCGTCAAAAGCCCTTTGTGCCGTGTCTGAGAATTTATCCTTGACTGCCTAAGCATAGAAAATACTTCTTTGGTTTTCATCCAATAATTGCAGCTAAGAGATGGATACACAAAATCTCTCCAGGCTGATTTTAAATGTGCTCCAGGAAATTGCAGAAGCATCTGAGCTTCTGGAAGTATAAAGTTACAGTATGCATCTGAATTGGCCAGTATACTGTAGCTAGTTAGTTAGTCGCTGAGAAAAAAATATGGGTTTTTTGGTATCTCTTGGCTAGTTTTTGCCAACTCCTGGGGATTACAGGCAGCACTGGGGTAGAAACAGGAGCAAAGCAGAAGCAGAAGCAAGGGGACATTTCTCAGAAGATGTATTTTTGATGTTTGCAATTTCTCTATGTCTAAGTGACTTCCAAAAAGGTCACTTTGAATATTGTTCTGAGAACCTTTTCCACCACATTCTGGGATGACATTGTGAAGGATGACCAACAGTAGCTATTACAGTTGCTGTAGCTGCATGCAGTAGCATCTGCAAAGTAAATAAACAAGCATACTTAGAAGAAAAAGGAATCAGGATACATCCATAAGAACATTCTTGAAGCATTTATCCTAGACAAATTAGAATGTTTGCCTTTCCTCTTTCACTCATTAAGCCTACAGCAAAGTGCAGAATTTTGAGGCACACTCAGGTATATGCCCACCATTTGCACCAGGCAAAAGTTTACAGAAAACAAATATATAATGAAATATTGAATCAGGTTGAAAATTGCTCTTTTATAGGCCATAGTTTGTCACTGAAACAACATATGCATCGATCTTGATATGTCAAAGGTCTTTCTCTTTGAAGACTGCTTTGGGACTTTCCTCCCAATAAATATAAGGAATCATGAAAGTTAACAATAGGGTATAATTGACTGTCCTTTCTGCCAGATATTGAACCTGTCTTGAAAAGCCAGGAGAGTATTGGTTTTGCCAATGAAGCTAAAGCTGATCTAAAGCACCAAGTTGGTCCTGCAATCTATTATTTTCATTTGAGAATTCCAGCAAAAGGCCAAGGAAACTAAAACCTTCCCTCCATATTTGGTCAGACATAGGAATTAAGGAATTAGAAATTAAATATTGGGCGTTTAAAATCCTACCTTGAAACATGAGAAATCTATGTGAAAATCTCTACTGAGGAAAGTACCTTATTGTAGCTTTAATTAAGCCAGACTATACACTGAGTTCAACATGTTACTGTGGAAAGTAAGAGATGGATTAATTCTGATTTTCTTTTCAAAACATCTGGACCATCTGTAGTGTAGTAACTTTACATAGTTGGAAAGCAATTCAATATTCTCCAAAGGTCCCTCCAAAACATCTAATGGATTAAGCCTCAGAAAAATCTGGCCTTGTATATAGTTATGCCAATTTTACATTATGGTTTAGTGCGCTGTAGCCCTCATTACCTCAGAAAAAGTTAAAACACAAGAAGCTTCATTTTAGGATTCCTAGTATCCACATGACACCCAAAGAAATACTTCCAGGAGGTATTCCTATACTACTACAGTTTCCTATTTTTTAATTTGTGACCATGTCATATGTATGGTATAGCGGTTGAAGTTGTTGCCAGGTTCAAGGTCAGCTTCAACCATATGTCAGGACCTCTGTTCTTGATTTGTAAATAGAAGAAAGCAGACTGGCCCTATACCAGAGAGGGCTAACGTTTAGTCTTAAGACACCACAATATTTTTAAAATCCTGATTAAACAGAATTAAGTCAGTACATGATGATGTTTGGCAGTTTACAGTTCATAACCACAGAATTAGAAAGCCTATTCTAATGAATGTAAAAGAGTGAGAGAGATTGCCAGCACTCCCCATGAATGTTGACAGTTTCTCCATTAAATACAATTTACATTAATCAGTGACTGACAACATTTGCTGAAGAAAAGTTTGGCTTGGATCCAAAAGCCTTCTTGCAGAAACATATTTCTGCTCATGCAAGTCTCTTCCTATCGTTTCCGCCAATCTGCCCGTGTTCCTAACATTTATTTATTTATTAAATTTACATGCTGCCCATCTTGCCTAGAAGTGACTCTAGCTGAATTACAGCAAGGTAAAAACAAGATGAAACATAATATTGAGATAAATATTAACGTTAGAATTAACATTAAAATTAACAAAGACATCCATATCATATCACCTCCTTTTCAGAGTCTCCAGATTCTCAGAATACTGATATGAGCAGGAGAGGAGAGTCCTGTGGCCTGAACAGAATCCTGTTGCTTTTCTTAAAAAACCAAAACAAAAACAATTCTCTCTCCATTTTCTGAATGTAAAGTAATTAACTACAGTATTTAGATCATTTTGTTATGGCTCGCGGCTAAGCAGAATAAAGTAACATAGAGGTGAATTAATACCAAGCATATAATGTGACCAGGAATCTATCATATTAATTCAACTAGATTGATTTGTGTGTGTACGTGTGTGTGTGAGATCATGTGGGGAATTTATGGTGCTAATTAATTAGAGCTGTGATAATCTTCATTGCAGTATTTCATTTCAAAGAAAGCTTGAAGCTGCTTTATTTTAATAAGGTCCCTCGGTTCTAAAAGCAAAGCAACTACATTGTTTTGCTTCTCTTCTGAGCTTTCTGTGGCCACAGGTTGATTTTTACAAGATGGCACAAAGTGTCTCATCAGGTTTAATCTTAACAAGCAGAATCGTACAAAAAGCAGAAAGCTCTTTGTCACAGCAAATCCAAATTACCTTACACAGGCCCATAGTTTATACACTTTGTCACTTGGACCAACTCCTTAGAAATCACATTCAATGGGACAATGCTAAGAAAAATAAAGGGGAGTGAATGATCTTCACCCAACTCATCCATCTTTAAGGAAAGGAATAACTTCATTGCAGTTCTTTTAAGGAAATTGAAGAACATGTCAACTATCAAATCAGGGCATTTGAATTGGCCCACAATAAAGGAAATCTTTAAATTTAAATGAGTAATCTATTAAATAATCTTAATAACCCTACTTATATAATAATCCTACTAATAATCGTACAATTACAGGAACTGGGCATGGCTAGTCTTGTGAAGAGAAGGACCAGGGGAGATATGAGAGCAGACTTCCAATATTTGAAGGGCTGCCACAGAGAGGAAGAGGTTTTCCAAACACCTGAAGGCCAGACAAGGAATAATGGATGGAAACTGCTCAAGGAGAGATTCAACCTAGAAACGAGGAGAAATTTTCTGACAGTGAGAGCAATCAACCAATGGAACAGCTTGCCTTCAAAAGTTGTGGGATGTTCAACACTAGAGGCTTTCAAGAAGAGATTGGACTGCCATTTGTCAGAAATGATATAGGGTCTTCTGCTTGGACAGGGGGTTGGATTAGATGACCTATGAGCTCCCTTCCAACTCTGTTAATCTGATATCTAGAGAGAAGCCATGATAAGTGATCACCCAATGCCAAGAATGTGGAAGTTACAAACTGATGTTAAGGAGAGCTAACTTAAAAAGTTACCTAGTAGATATCTTCTTCCAAGCATTCTTCAGTAAAAGGTACAGGCAGTTCTTGTTTAGCAGCTACATCATATAATCATCATTTGCAAATATGCCATTGATAAGCGGTAGTAAACAGTCGTAAAAGAATCATTTCCCAACCAATGCATGCACTTATACCCAAATTTCTACTCTGGACAATGATTCCTGCTGTAATGAAAATAACTCTGGTGTTGCTGCGTGAGTTAACTTTATCTAACAGAGATGGCAACAGCCAGTGATCTTTGCATTGTTTTTCTGTCTCTCTTTGTTACATGGTTCACTTAGCAACCATATTGTTTACCTCTTAGAAATGGGGTGAGGTCAACAGTAGACAATCTAAGGTTAAAGTTTTTGGGGTTTGGGGAAGAGACCACAG
>JAOYMU010000098.1:70249527-70259768 GCA_025802295.1 Psammodynastes pulverulentus
TGCCGGAAGAGCCAGGTCTTTAGCTCCCTGTGAAATGATTTTAAATCAGGGAGCACCCGCAGCATTGGAGGTAGTTCATTCCAGCTTTGATCTCAAGATTTTACAGGCTCGCTTTATGTATTTTGTTCAAGTAGCTTCCTTGATTTGGTTGTGTTACAGGTCAGAGGCTACCAAAACTCCTAAGTACTTGTACACTTCTTCTGGTGTTGCTGTTTTTATTAACTCTTCATATTCAAGGTCGAATCCATAATCTTCAACATTTTTTCCTGCCTTAATAGCAATTGTTACGCATTTGTCAATGCCAACTTGCATTTCATTGTCTCTGCTAAGCTCCTCAGTACTTTTTAGCAGTGAACTCAATTCAGCTTTTGTTTTTCAAAACAGTTTAAAATCATATACGTAGAATAAATGGGAAATTTTCAACTCTTTTTAGCCAATAGCTTATAGCCACAGTTTGTTGTCATTATTATTATTGTTGCTGTTGCGGTTGCTGTTGTTGTTATTGCTATTGTTGTTGATCACACACTCAGCCTGGTGTTTAAATTTGGCATTTTTATCCATTTATCAAGTCCTTTCCAAGCTCCTGGGATAGGCATATGTGTTCTTTGAGGATGTTAAAGATATTTCCTCAGGATGTTCTGCAATTGATGATTTTGTCAATCCCAACAATGTTCAACTGGTGCTCCAATTGCTTTGGGATTGTATCGTATCCAAAATGCCTAGTACTATTGCTACTATCTTTACTTTCTTTTGCCACAGTCTTTCCATGTATTTTGTGGACAGTGTACAATTCAAACAAAACCTTTTAAGCAGAACCTTAAAAAAACATTGAAATAAATATAAACAAAGCCATGGGAGAGTACTTTCATGGTCTTACATGCATTATAGCCATTTTGTGGACTTTTACTTCTGGGGCATTTAAATATCTATCCAAATTATTGGTTTAGTTCTGGATTAGTAGTTCATCAGACTCAAATTTTTATTAAACATGTTCAGTTTCGATTAAATAATACTGTAATGAAAGGGTTGTACTTCTTGGCAAATAATTTTTAATTAATTACATAATTAATTTTTTAATCTGAAGTCCAATTTAAATTTAATTTAAAACCTGAAGTCCAAAATATGTTTACTGAAAATGTTAAAGCTTTTCATTGAGAAAGTAATGATCAAGTAACTTTCACAATCCTCATGACAAAAAGGTCACAAACCACATATTAATATTTAATCTGAATTAGGAAGTCTGGCCTTGAATTACACTTTTTCTCATTGACATCATAATGCAGCTGGTTATTCATCTGAGGGGCAGCTTGCAAAGTCGATACCATGTTCATTTAAACTTTGAAATGATTACTTATGTTCTATACATAAAATTATTTTTTTGAAGATAGTCACAGTGTAATGACAAGTATCAGTGGCAAAGATCTACTAAGCTTTTATGATATCTTGGGATAGTTTTTCTTTTCATCAAGGCCTGAAGAAAATTTCTGGTTAATATTCTAGCCTTCATTAAAATCATGTTTCACCCATCTAAGAGTTATGTGTATTTATTTTCTGTTACTATAACAACAATAAAAAATCATTGTCTAGTCCTTTTCCTTCTTACCTAATAAAGTTGTTGCTTTTAAAACTTGAGCACATTGTAAATACCCCGGAGAAATTTGCTAACACCTGTTAAATAGCTACCTGATTCTGCCTAATTGCTTAAAATCTTAAAAAGGAAAATGCTTATTTCAGCTTGGCCTAAGCCTTCCTGGTTGGTTTTTCACCAGCTTAGCTCTGTTCTCATGCCACCAGATGGGTAGACTCTTCTGCTCAGAATAAATATATTCCACTGAAAAATAAAAAAAAGTATATATTACAAAAAAAGAATAAATGTATTCCTTCTTGGTGACAAGGATATTGTCACCTCAGAAATTCAGTTACCATGCCTGTATTAAAGAGCACACATGACTGGTGCTATTCCAGGCCAAAGGGAGCCCAAGAGACATGTGTGGCATCATTTCCATCCCTTTAAAACAACATTGAAATGGTGTTATGGTAACTAGATATCCAGCACGTGTGTATCCTTTAAAGTTTATATTATCTTGGAGCAAGGGGCTCATGTTTTCCGCAAACTTTTGAAATAAATTATGTGCAATAGTTGAACCCTGCTTGCTTCTTTCACGTTTATATTACAGGAAGTCTATTTTCTATTTTAACGCACAAAATATGTCTAAGGATTCCATTTTCTATGTCTATTGACTTTTAAACATTTTGTGTTGCTGCTGACTCAATCGATGTTGTTGGGCTGATATCAGAAATGCCAGCATCATCAAATGAGAAGTCTATTTCCAAGTCTGTTGACTGGGGCAGAAATTAACTGAGAAATGGCATGAAGATTAATTTTTTTTAAAAAACCTGGGCCTTGCGTTTCTTATATGAAATACAAATACAATCTTTGGCTGCAAAGCAGTTACTTATGGAGCATTTCTCTCTTTCTCTTTCTCTCTCTCCATTTAACTCCAAACAAAATATGGAGTTTATTATATTGCTTTTGCAAAAGTCTAATTTACACAGAATAATCTTCATTTGGTTTACATTTATGTCTGATTCTTAACATTTTTATTGGAGCCAACTCTTATACTTGGTAACTAAGATTTAGGGCTTAACATATTGTACAAACTCAACTGACTACAGTTCAGTCAATAAGCCATATTTAAACATTTGTAGCACAGTGCGCTTACTTGGTATGTTTTCTTATCCTGGAGAGATGGATATAAATAAATAAACATTTACTTAGCGAGTAGTATTCTATTGTTCCATTTAATCACTTTGTTATACCATTGTAAAAAAAAAAACCCTCTAATCAACACATGTTTTCCTAATTAAAAGATCAATGATAAAACAAATTGTGTGTTGAAATAATCTGTTCTACCAAGCTTAACTTGAAAGGAGACCAAATGGAGAAAGGTTCTTTTGTTTTAAACCAGGCTCCTCAGAAATATAGAGTAAGTTAAGAGAGATTTGCACTTTATACTGCAAGTATTTGAAAAGGTTAGGTAGATTTCTATTTTTCATAAAAGATAGGAATAGCTTGGGGAAATCCTGGAAGTTAGCTGTTTAATTATTCCATCAGCCCCTATAAAAAGGAAGCAAATGAGCGACAACAATTCTAAGTAAAAGGCTTACTATGGAATCCTTCTAAATCAGGGCTGCCAAACTCTCGGCCTGTGGGCCGGATGCGTCACGTGCTGGCCATGCCCACTCCCAGTTTAGCAAAGGGGGGGGGAAAGTCCCGATATATCACGTGACACAGCCATGATGACATGAGTTTGACACCCCTGTTCTAAATTGATTCATTCCACTGACCAACCTGTCCAGTTGTTCAGATCAATGTGAAAAAAATTGAAGTTAATCTTCCAAGCATCTGTATATCAGTAGATATGGCAGATAGTCATTGCAGTTCTATCATAAGCATTCACTATAGAAGTTAGCAATCGATTTGGCTGTAGTGCAATGTGTGGATTCTCTCACTGCCATGCATAAGTGGTAGTTTGTTAACTAGTTTTATAACTATTGTTAAAACCAATTATGACTTGTCACAAATGGGAATTCAGGTCACCCAAAAAATAAATACAATATATGAACAGTTTGTGAACTCAAACACTTTCTGTGCTGTTAAAATGTCCTTTGAATCCAATTTTAAAAAACTTGCAGAGATTTCTCAAGAAAAGGATAGCAAAAAATAAAATAAAAATCCAGTGCGGTTCTGTTGATGGGGTGAAATCTCCAGCTAGATTTGAGGGAGGTGTTAAGAGGAGACTAAACCTAGAGTGCCTGTGCTACAGAAAGCATCACAGGCCTGATCTCTCCCGGAACCCCTGAAGCATTACTTAACTGTTCCCAAACGAATGCAGTCAGTCTGGTGAGATTCTTATATCATAGGTGACTAACACTAAAGCTTCTGCCTGAGATTTATGACTGGTTCTGGTTGCTGGTGCCTGACATTAAGTTTCCTTAACACCTACAACATCAGTCATGATGCTGTATTTGCAGTCAAGCCACTGATCCAGAAATATTCAATATAAGCATCTAGGAAGTCATATCTGAGAGAGAAGCTGTTTAGTTTCTGATTTCTATTAAGAGGTACACTGCTCTTATCCCTCTTTCAATATAATTCATTCAAAAAGGCTAAATTACATAGTATATATTGCTGTATAACAATAGTAATAGTAGTTTTTTTCAAGCAGACTTTTCATTTTAAAAATGCACTTTTTCCAATTTAAAAATGACAATGATAGTAAACTGATAGTGGGACAAGTTGCTTAAATATCTCTGTAGAATGTGAAAGGGGGAGAATCAAATTTTAGTTGGTAACTTCTTATATTCTATTTAGCTGATAATTACTATTTTCTATTCTATAGTGGCCACAGTGTTTGTGACTTACTCTACCAAAACACCTTCTTACTAGCAATCAACATCCAGATGAGAAGAGATTAAGACAACCAAGAAGACCAACAATCAAAAAGTAAATGATACCTCAATCAAGGAACTACTAACTTAGATAACCAAGATAACAGCCTAATCAAGGAATCACCAAGAGTACTCCCACAAACACTTAACAGGGCAAATCACTAGTGTATAAGAAGAGTAAACCCCAATTCTCTACTGGCACTGATGATGTTATGGTAATGAAAACAACCAAGCTCAAACAGTACCACAGATCCTACAGTTCAACCCTGAGTTACAAATATTCCCTTCCATCAGATTGTGATGTAAATGATTCTGTCACCAAAATGCAACTCAATTCTGCTGGTTTTTTGAGGACTCTTTTCATTGCTATTTAAAAATTAAGGAGGAAGCTCAAAATACCAGACCACACATTTAACTTTAAATAACATATCATTTGCAGCACACGCTATTTTTTCATCTGACACCTACTTTTTTGCCTGAAAGGACAACACTTTCTCAGATCATTGTGGCTCTGTTTTAATTTTTTTGCTGTAATTTTTATGGTTGTAATTTGTAATCATAATATCAATTGCAAGTGGCTTTAAAAAGCCTCTAATAAATCAGACAAATATTGAATCCCTCAGTTCAATCCTCATGAAAATATTCCAATGCCTATTGTAACATAGATGATTTTAATCATTAAAGTAGTCATTATATAAGTTACAATCAGGTCCTAAAGAAGAAATATAAATAGGAAGAAAGAATTTAGTTGGAACAATATCTCAAGTGGAATTTCTTCTGTAGCCCAGTGGGTATTCATGGTAACAACTATTTTCTATATATTTTATGGCTTAATATTAAGAAGCTAAAACAATAGTTTGGTGAATGGGTATGCCAAGTTTGTAAGCATTCATTTTTAAAAGTAAGATTTTAATAATAAATCAAACTTTCTTACCACTTATGAACTAGTCCAGGAAATTGTATCTTTACTTCAATCCCTGTTTGGCCTTCTTTATAAATATCCTTGTTATGATGGCCTATTTGTTCAATTCATATTGTCAGATTTGGCATGTCTAGCCATCTCAATGTTTATTGATTCTTCTCTGTTCTTTCCAGTTCTGTTGCGTAGTGTTTTCTTAAGTGGGCCATGCAATTTGCAGAAAATGTATCTTTATTACTTGTGGTGCTTGTCCATATTGCTTTGCTAAATATAAAAATGGTGCCTGGAAGGGAACAAAGCCATTATGGGGAATAAATGAAAGGACAGAGTGCTGTTACTAATGTGTGTGCAACCAGAAACTGAAAAGGCTGCTAGCGTCACACCCAAGTGATAGACTGTGCTGCTTATGGCAACATAAAATGGCTCCAACAATAGTAGAAGAAAGGAAAGCAAATTGCTGTTGCAGTGGGGGGAAAATATCAAAGGAAAGAGCCAGGAGCATTCTCCAAAATGTTGCAGTACAAGAATCTTTACCACCCCCAGCTGAGGCAATCAAGGCTAATGGGCACATTAGCAGACCGAAGATTATATTTCAAAAGAACCGTGTAGCAAATCACACCCTGCAGCTTCAGGGCCATCACCCCTCCTCCCAAAAAAAAAGCCCAGAAAAGCCACTCACCTGGTCCCTCTGCCACAAAAAGACAGCAGAAAGGCTCATAAACAGCACAGGCAAAAATTTACTAGGGGACTACAAATGAGCATCTAACAGAGCTGTTAAAAAAAGTTACTTTCTGAAGAAGAAATATAGCTCTTCGGGTTTTATGGTCCTTCTTCTGAATGCTCTTGCTCCATCCCTATAAATCCAGGTTTCCAGATTAAAGGGAAAGCCATCTTGTCCCCTGCTAAATAATACACACCGTGAAGTGATTTTGTTGCAAGGCATGCACTAACTCAGTCTTCCCCGACTTTCATGCAGTTTAAAAACTCACTTAGCTAGACATCTCGAATCAGATTTCACTATGTTAAATCAGAATCCTTCTATCCTTAGCTAGTATGTTTATGTCACATGAATCTGGAGTACTAAGTTCTAGATGCTAAGAATGACATTGCTAACCAGGAATGCATTCAGAGGAGGACAGTGGTGATAGTCAGGTACGGGCGTAAAAAAAAAGAGAACCTATGTCTGCTCCAACACATTTTTATAGCAGCGAGAACAGCCTATGCTCAATTCTGGAAGACTAATGAGATTCCTAAGGACGAACTAGTGATCCAGAAAACACTTTACGGTGCTGAAATGTACAAGTTAACATTAGAGCTCAACAACCAAAGAGATTCGGAATTCTATAAAATTTGGGATGAGTGGTATAATTGGCTCCATCGTCGATATGCCTAAATACACCTGTGACTACCTATAGTTATATATATACATACATATATAGGTGAGCGTAGATATTCAAGTAATACCTTTTTTCTTATAACTAGATTTGTAATTAAATGATGGAAAGCTACTATATCTGGGTCACAAATAACCATTAATATTTCAATACTATACTCTACCTATAAGTTTCGTTGTTAATACATTGTAATGAACTTCTCTTTTTTTGTTTAATGTATTATATCACACCTTTGGTGTGACTGTTTTTGTTTGTCGTGTTGTCGCTGTTGTTGTTTTTTGTTGATTGTTCGGTTTTTAATGTATTATATGAATAAAATTTATTTAAAAAAAAAAAAAAAGCACTTGATCTCTGTGATATTTGCTTTTTGTACTAGATGAAGTATGTCATTGCAGACCTTCATCTGCATTTGTTTATTTTACTTCTGTGAGTTGTCAGTAACAATTAAAATGCCGTTAATGGTCATGTTAAAAAAATCAAAGCATAAAGTCTAAATGTACTAGACCTTATTTTCTACAAAAATACAGACAATCCCTCATCTTTTGTGCTCCATATCACTATCAAACAGTAAAGATGCCTTGTGTTTGTGTATGTGTGTAAAGAAACAAAGAACGTTGACAACCTTTTCAAAATTATGTAAGGTTAAGATCCTAAGCACACGTCTTATATGTAGGCTTCTCTGAAGATAATTGAATTTACTTCTGAAATACCAGGTCTGAGATTGTGCTATCAATCTTGCTGACTTTGTTCGTATACAGAGGGAACAAAGTGACATTTTTCCTCAGAAACTTTTGCTGCTGTCATCTACATCTTCCTGTCATCTGCATATGGAGAGAAGGGTCTATGAAGAGCCATATGTTCTATATTGTTGCTTCAAGAGAGACAACAAATGAACATATGTAATTTATGTAATGAGATGACTGACCACAAAAGCAAATACTGATGGATGTAGAAGCACATGGTAAAGGTGAGGGATGAAACTAATATACTGTAGTCCTGCTTTACAACCAGCATTTTCATTTTACAAATTATGCAAACATTTACAGCTGCTGGAGTTTCTCTTTTCTCTGAGCTGCTCAGGCCCTTCCATTCAAATGAGAAGTTCTGGACTGATTGCAAACAGCCAATCTTTGATAGGTTAGTTAGCTAACACTCCCTGATTGACTGGTGGTGGAACTTTGCCCCTTGGATTCTGAACAGGAAGAGGTCTGAAAGGACTTAGAGAGAGAGTCTCAGGAGGAGGAAATTAGAATCAAAGTGCAGGGGAGTAGAACTACATGTCTCAGCAGCTTGGGGGGGGGAGCAAGAGGCAGTGTGTGGAGGAGAGACTAGAAAAAGGTGGGAAAGCAAGGAGTGAGAGGAGAGACAGTGTTGTTCAGAATTGCTGTGGCGTGCCTATGGATTGCATTCCTTCTGCCATAAAGGAGATGGCAATCCCTAGTCAAGGGTGGAGATCAGAAGTGGCTGCATTCCTGATCCAGCTGGAGTTTCCTGTTTTATCACCTTTGCCTAGAGCATTATCTTAAAACCTTACAAATCCCACAAGGTCTTTTGGTGAATTTGGGCAAGGCAGGCTGGTCATCTGAGAAGAGGGACAGAAGGACCCGATCATCAGTGACACCTTTGGGGATGAGTGATGCACTAACAATAATCCACAGCAGGAGTGAAAACAGATCTGGTTCTATAGAAGATGTATAGAGGAAAGGCAATCAAATACTTCATGTCACATCTTTGTTATTGGCATGAGAAGAATTTGGAAGTGGCTGGAATACTTAGATACATTTGGATGTCTGATTATATTAACCCCAGGTTGAAAAGCACTCTTATGCCTACTGGGGAGGAACACTAAACTTTCAGAAATAGAAGTGAGGGAGATAATGTGTCTGGACCAAAGCCATGAAGTCTGATCACTAATGGAAAAGGAGTTCATCAATTTACTATATCATATACAAATCAAGAAAAAATTGAAGTACCCAAAATGCAAATGTAATGTACTAAATTATATATTTCGGGTATAAATAGATGGAGAGTCAGTTTGATTTAGTGGTTAAGAGATCAGGATAGAAATCAGTAAACCCTAAGCTAGTCCCAAATTAGGCACAAAGCCAGCTGGGTAACCTTGGACCAGACATTTTTTTTTCAGCCCTAGGAAGCAGGCAAGGACAAATCACTTCTGAAAAAACTTGCCAAGAAAATTGGAAGGATTTGTCCAGGCATTCAGTGAAAGTCAGACACGATTGAACAGAAGAAAAAAAAAAACCTAAATGTACAAGGACTACTAACTCGGATGGTTACACTGTTATTACTATTATTATAGAAAAGAATGAAATGATAGTGATACTCAAAAATGATAATGTTAAATATATACTTGACTATAACCCAAGGGGGGGGGGAACAGAGTCATGTCTATAAGAATTGATAGATTACTAATAAACATAAATGAGATACATAGGAAAAATAATAAGAAAAATAATAGAATAGATTAAATATAATTAAATGAGATGGATAGGAAAATGGAAATTGCATTAAAAATACAAATTAGATTATAGAAGATAAGGTAAGATAAGATAAGGAACTGCACTCACTACAATTGACTAGCTATAAATGGAAAAGTATACAGCATAAATGAAATGAAATAAAATAAATGAAATGACTCATATAGAACTGCAGTAGTTGAGACAAAGTACTACCAGTTCTATGTCAATGATATGGAATAGGGCTGTATGGGTGGAAATTGGAAAAAAAATAATGTATATATTTATACCTCAAAAGAGAGACATAAAGTATTGCTAAATCCTTATGCAAGTCATTTTTTCCCTTAATATTTGATAAGAATAATAAAGCCATATATGGGCATAGAAATGCCAAGTGATAGATTTAAGAATGGGAAGAGATGAGATCAAAAAAACCTGGCGTAAGATATTTAATGGGGACAGGAAAAGGTATAGTGAGTAGTTACCTTTACTTTTTAATTATAGCAATGCCTTTGCTTCACTGAATTATGGCTGAATGGAAAGTATATTAAGGAAAATGGGTGTCCTGGAATGCTGTCCTGTTTTTCTCAAGAACCTTTACAATAAAGAAGAAGCTATTATGAGAGATGAGCTTGAAAAAAAAAGAGTAGTTTGTATTGGGTAAAGGAGTGAGACAAGATTGCCTAATGTTCCCCTTATTCGTTTAATGTATTTAGTGAAGCTAATATAGGAATTATAGAATTAGAAGAGCTGACAGCTGGAATCAAAATTGGAGGCCAAAGACTAATAGTTTAAGATATGTAGATGATGTTACTTCATTCAACTAAAAGTAAAGAAGCCTTAGAAGTGCTTCTTCTATTAATACTACTTAATAAAGTAAAAATTGAAAGTGAAATATCTACCATAGTTAATGTTAAATATTAAGACTAGTACATTTGGTGAAGTTACAGTTGATGGTGAAGAGGTAAATGTTTTTTGGTGGGGTTTTTTTTTTTTTTTTAG
>JAOYMU010000098.1:70313474-70328222 GCA_025802295.1 Psammodynastes pulverulentus
TACTTTTCTCTACATTGAATTTCATTTTGTTAGATATGGCCCAGTGTTCTAGTCTGTCTAAATCCATCTGGATCTTGAGCCTATCTTCTTGGGTGTTGGCTATCCCTGCCAGCTTAGTATCATCATGGTTAAATTGATAAGCCCAAATAATTCACAAAGAACATTTATTTATTCATTTAAAAAAAATATTACCTCACAGTAACTCTGGATGACTTGCAGTAATTAAACCCCAATAAAAACACAATAACTCCCATCTTCCTGGCAACAACCATCAAACCAACTCTTGGGAGGCTGCATGTCACCCTCGGATCCCCAAGCCCACTGGGAAAGCATGTCTTCTGGGCCTTTCAAAAAAGTGTCAAGGTGAGGACCAATCTTATTTACAGAAGGATGAGGAAGGTTGGTGGCACTAGATGGACACACCCTCTGTTCCCTTTTGGTGGATCAGGTACCTGGGAAAAGGTGGCCCTGCAACAGGGGAGATACAATGCAACAGAGAAGGTTATATGATTATTTTATAATTTCAGCTTACCTTTCTTTATTCCCCATTTGTAAAATAAAAGAACAAATGCAAAAAGGGGAGAAATCTAACGATTAATGTTGGTATATTTCATTTCTTTTTCCAATCAACATGCACCTCTCTTGAACAAAATCTAAATGCGTGGCAGCTTCATTTATCTTTCTGTTTTGGGGTTTTGCTGATGGGGACAATTACCTTCTGTTATTTTTCTCAATGATTAAACTGATTGACCAGTGGAAAAAAATAAAGGAGCAGCTGCATAAAAGGTCCAGTGTCCCACATGGATCACCCATCTGTTGAGCTATATATAGATTCCTGGTCAGAGAGTAAGAAAGCAGCAGCTGCTGGTGAATAGCCTTGAGTTTATGGGGGAAAGAGAAAGTTCATATACAAGAAAACATTCCAGTGGAAGCTGCCAGCCACTTGTCTGATATGGGTGTGAACTGTATATAAAAAAGCAGATTTAAATCTGTCTCCTATTAGCATTGTTATGATTGCCATGGCTATATTTTTATGTTCTGAATGTTTGTACTCTTTGAATAAAAAGAAAGATTTAGTTATTAAGAACGATTTTTGCTGAATTGCTATGCAGGGAGTTAAACCCCTCTGAAAGATAGGAGGTGGAATTCAGGTAAACAATTAGTTTATCTAGCTCAGCTCTATCTCCTCTCTCTCCCTTTTCCTTCCTTCCTTCCTTCCTTCCTTCCTTCCTTCCTTCCTTCCTTCCTGCCTGCCTGCCTGCCTGCCTGCCTGCCTGCCTTCCTGCCTTCCTGCCTTCCTGCTTTCCTTCTTTCCTGCCTGCCTACCTGCCCACCTGCCCACCCGCCTGCTTGCCTGCAAAGATATTCTCTGCTACTGGGCCAAACTCATTGTTATGTATTCATTCTGAAATGCATACTTAACTGAAGATGCCATAATACAAGTAATAATGCAATAAGAAATGCAATGACATGGTAAAAACACAATCAACAAGAGAATTCAAGATGTTGTTTACATCAACTGATCTAAATCTAGTATGGGAGCTCCCCGTTTCTGGTCTTATTTTGAAACCAACGCTCATTCTTTTTGCCATGCTGGTTTTGCAATATCCATCACAAATCATCCTGAATTGAACTGCACCAGAAAATTCCCATGAGAAGAACAGGAATTGTTTTAAAAGTGAAACGTATCTTCACTATCTAGGGCGCTCAGAACTGTTTAATATTTAAGTTTCTAAAAGCTATATTTTATATGTAGTCCTTTGTTGTTAGCAGGCCTTCCCAGGAGCTACAGAATATTGAAAACGTGTCTCTTAGGTAGAAAGGGAAATTCATGAATAGAAAAAGTGGTTATCATTTGAGAACTCCTTATTGTAGCAGCTGAAATTTCTTTTTTTTATCATTTTTCTGTCAACTGAGAAAAACAGAATGTTGGATCAAGGGAAGACTTGGTCACAGGGCCCAGAAAAGCCCTTTTCAATTTCCTTATGTTCCCAGACAAGGCCTAGAAAATAAATCACATCTCTCTGCTGGACATTTACACTACATTTTCTATCCTGATTGCATGGATTTGATCTTTCCTTGATTCACTCTTTTCTGGTCCTCTTAGAGTCACTTTTGCTGGAAGATCCAAAGAAACATAAGATCTATTCATCAAAGGCAGGAAACTTCTGAAAAAGAAGGTTAGGGTTGTAGACTGTTAATTACCAAAGCCTAACGTTTTACATTCTTTCCGATAATACATTCATTTGCCATCTAAAATGTATAACCCAGACGACCGTTTAGAGAATTAATATTTTCAATTATTGTAATGATTCTTTGATGGTGCCATTTTCTACAAACTTATCTTGAAGTCTACCTGTCATACCGATGAAGTTAAATTAAACTGTATTTTATTTGATCCAATGAATTTTAAAGATGTTATCTGTACCCATTAATACTTGCAGATTATATACATATATGGTTTTGGCACATTACTTCAAATACAATGTATTTGATTCTCCACCATTTATGCAGCTAATGGAAACTTTGGACTGATTGTTACTAGCTTTAGAATTTTCATTTTTATATGCCAAACCAATTTTTTCCAATCTTTTTATCTCTAGAAGTGTGAAGATTGCAACTACAGAAAAGCACCAAGAATATGCTGTATTGGGAGGAAATTGTGCTAAGAAGAAACACATCTGAACATAGAAATTACATATAACTGTACTACTTGTATCTCTGTATCATAAATTTATCTGGAAAGGTGGAGATTTTATTCGCTAAGGTTGACCATTGAAAACAAATTTCATAAATTGTTGTTGGAACATGAATTTCTATCTAATCTATGAGGAGCTGAAGCAATCCCACTTTCAAGTATTGTAAATGCTCAGTCCTTCTTGAACCAACATCATCTTTTCTTTTTGCTAGTTTTGCTTATGGCCACTTACCATTTTTATATATTGCTCCAATTTAGAGGGTGGGGAAACAGAAGAGAAAACTAGAAAAAGTTATATCCTTCATGTTTCTATTTCTAGCCAAAAAAAAAAAGATAGGTTCTTCTTTATTTTCAGTGCAAACAGAAGGATAAAATTGACAATGGGAATATCTGAATGACTAAGAATAATTGTATGCAACTCTACTTAATGCCGTACAGTATTTCCAAGTATACTCCTTTTTGCTTATCCTTTAATATAGACATACTTGTAAGTGTTTGTTGTTTTGTAAATAATTTTGCCAAATGCATACTCAATTTTGGAGTAAATATGCAGATATATGTGTGTATGTATATGTATATATACATATCTACAAATAAACCTTGGGAAGTGTAATAAAAGTTACACACAAAATTATTTCCAGGTGGGAAAAAATATCCAATCTAACATGTCCACCATTCTTTGGTGACAACCATAAATCAAGACATCAATGAACTCCAAGAATTAACTGTGTGCAAAAAGTTACTCGCATGACATTACGGTAACCTTGAATCTTTTTTGGGCCATGGTTATATTTACACTTACTTGCTAAATTGAGTTGCGCTATTTGAAGCAGAACAATGTCCCATCATCCAAAGGGAAGTTTGGAAGAAAGTTTAATTACGCATTTTTCACCCACATAAGTTTTCTGCTTTAGTCATTGCCATTTGTTCGATGGTTCAGTAGTTCTATTATGAAGCATATGACATTTACAGCGAAGAAGCTTGTTTTCAATTTGTCAGCAAACCAGAAAGCAATGGAAACACTTGCGCTAAATTTAAATATGTGTAAATTTTCACCTTTTTGCCTACTATTGCTTGAGATTTCACACACACACACATGATCAGCCAGCTAGATACCTATGGTTTTAGCTGTGCCTGAAAAAAATACCAAAAACTTTTCTTTGAATTTGTTGTGGATAAGTAACAGTTGGAAAAGACTCAATTACTTTTCATAGACTTTGGTGCCCTGCTATCATGCAAATAAAGAGGTGGATCATCCAAAACAAATTCTGAAGATGTTTCTAAAGGAAATCACCTCATCCCAGTGGAGCAGAATGTACTTCTATGTAAAAAAAAAAAGTATGTAGGATTTCACTATCAACTTTTTTGCACTTGATTTTGAAGAAGAATATGTGTTACTACAATACATAATGTGACTTCTTGGGTTATGGTAGTTTTAAGCAAATATAGATCTTGGGGTTTTCTTAAATGGATACCATATCCCTTTGTTTTCCATAATTTTCAATTGAATAAATATAAAAGTTACATTTAAAATGTGAAAACTTTGGGCACTGTATTTGTTTGTTATCATTTTATTACTTCTTCTAGCGCCTCTCTCTTATCTGTAAGCCCTTGTCCTTCAATAACAACAGGGAGCAAAGAAAGGAGCAAAAGAGTTTATATTCTTCCACTCAGAAGCTTCCAACTACATATAATAGATGTTCAGATAACTCTTCATTATCAAGGATGGGCAACTATGATATCTTATAACAGAGTTCTATTGTTCTGACAATGAGTTAAACAAGTGATTGGCATGTTTATTAATAGCTTCATGTGTGTATGAAGAAGAGTCTGTTTATCCATTTATTCACTTAGGAGAAAATATGAATGACTCAAAAGAATACTTAAAAGAAATCAAGTTTATTATGGAGCATTTCTTTACATCTGGGCAGAGGTAAGCTGGATATTCCATATATTTCTGTAAGGCAACCTGGAACTGGACACTAAAACATCAATTCAGAAACATGCTATGATTTAATATCAGCCTGTCTTTTCTTTGGCAAGACTGACAGAATATGGAAGTGACTGCTAAGAGTGACCCAGCAGTACCTCTATGGACATTGAATATGTTAAAAAGGTAAAGGTTCCACTCACACATATGTGCTAGTTGTTCCCAACTCTAGAGGGCGGTGCTCATCTCTGTTACAAAACTGAAGAGCCAGCACTGTCCAAAGAGGTCTCCAGGGTTATGTGGCCAGCGTGACTAAATGCCACAGATGCACAGAACGCTGATACCTTCCCACCAAAGGTGGTGCCTATTTTTTCTATTTGCATTTTTACATGCTTTCGAACTGCTAGGTTGGCAGAAGCTGGGACAAGTAACGGGAGCTCACCCCGTTACACTGCTCTAGGGATTTGAACCACTGAACTGCTGACCTTTCAATTGACAAGCTCAGCATTTTAGCCACTGAGCCACCGCATTACATGTTGCATGCTGTCAAGTTGCTGGTTCTGTGGAGATATCATTATAAAGATTTCTGTTTTGCTTTAGAACTGAGGGTGGAAATGGTTTAGAGAGCAGAAGAAGGCTGAGAATTGCTTCTGCTGCAGGAAGATTACAGGTCCTATCTTGTGTTGGAAAATAGCGTGTGTCAGCTTCCATGTAACTAATGCAGATGACATGCTGGAAGAGGAAATGCAAATTTCGATTTTGCTAAATATTGCTACAAGGCAGCACAACAGAACAGTTTCTGTTAGCAATAGCAATAGACTTAGACTTATATACCGCTTCACAGTGCTTTACATCCCTCTCTAAGCAGTTTACAGAGTCAGCCTATTGCCCCCAACTGTTCAGCTTCTCATTTTACCAATCTCAGAAGGATGGAAGGCTGAGTCAACCTTGCGCCAGTCAGAATCAAACTGCTAGCAGTGGCCAGTATTAGCCTGGAATACTACATTATAACCACTGCACCACCATGGCTGTTAAGCTATAGCTAGGGAAGGTATGGAGTTGCAAGGTCCTCAAGACATCTACAACATCTATAGCATTTATAAAGCCTCCCCTGGGTTGGCATTGGATTATTTTGGAGCAGTTGTTCCAACTAGAATATGCCTGCACAATACCTGTAAAAACAGACTGCCTAATGGCTTTGAGGGGGAAGGATGCCCCATGTATTGCGATGTCCAATTGCAGGAATCAAGGTTTCTTTGTGGACAATCCTCTTCAATGGAGCAGACTGGCTCTCAACACAAACTGATATGATAGTCTTATTTGATTCAGGAGAGTTAGAAACTGAGGGTCCGGATCTAGCAGGTTATTGGCTCTAGAATTCAGTAAACAAGCAGATTTCTGAAGCTGACTTAGCTAGCAATCAACAAGAGAAGATGTGGGGCAGAAGGAGTTAGCTAGCAAACATCCTGGTCCTGAATGACCACCCAGCCTGGGGAAATGTGGGGAACTCCAGAGGGCTGAACAGAAGAAATCTATTTGGCTTCTTGAGAAGCAAGGGTGCAAATGTCTGTTTGGGTTATATTGGAGCCACTGCCTATAGTCAAAATCTCTTGTTAGGAAGAACCACTGACCTCAGATTTATTAGTTCGTGTTCTTGGCTCTTCAGCCTGGACTGGCTAATTAATTTCCTTGGCAATTGGATTTCTGGGCTGTTACAGATTATGCCTATGTCTGAGAACCCTTCTTCATTTTGGATTGAACTTGCTAGTCAGGCAGCTTTCAGACAAGATCTTGCTCTCCTGTGTACATTTTGTAGCTCTTGCATGTCTTCACACATACTGACTCTGTGTGTCTTACATGTGACTTCTTACTACTCACCAGTAAACTAATTGATTTCTGTGTATGTACAATCATGTTATTGAATTAATGCAGCCAATCAAGGTAAATCTGTCCCATATCAAGTACCTTGTGAAGTAAACCATGGCTAATCTGCAGAAGCCTGAAAGCGATTGCTAGTTTCAGAGAAATGTTGAGTTCTTGTATGAACTTAATTTAGTGTTTTATAACTTAATACTACATATAAAAGTAACCAGCTCATTATATCATTTGAATTTTTAGGATCTCTAGAAAAAAACAGAATAAGTCAAATAATGACAAGTTATGAGCACAATGGAGACTATTCAAATATTTGCCTTCTTTTCACATGAAATCCACATTTTTGTGTCCAAATAACTCCTTGGCTGTTTCAATAACTTGTAAAGCCCTTACATTTTGCTTTGCTTTTTGTTTTTGTTTTTGTTTGTGGAAAATTAAGGTGCCCCTATTAGTTGTTTGGAAGCTACAAATACATACCTCCAACTGATTTAGCTTCTGTTGCAGTGGGGGGAAAAACCCAAGTTTACTAGGCTTTGAGCCATATATTGTGATTCCTGGATAAATTTGATTCTTCGCTCCCGCTACCTTTTGCATGATTATGACTGGCACTTTATTGGCTAGTGACATTTTAAACTCACTTGGTATTAATGCCATCCATATTTTGGTCAAGGTCCAGCACTTTGCCATTGTTCAGTACTTCAGCGGTTCTCTTCTGTGCCCTCCATTTATCCTGGAGCTGCCATTTCCAAGTTCACATAATGCTGTCCAATGGCATAGTTAAGATTTGCCAGTTGCCTCTAGAACACAGCTGCTTCAAAGAGAAAATTTGATGAACGGGGGAAAAAATCAACTCCCCTGGCATTTGGCCTTAAGACAGTCTTGTATCTTTCTCCCTTTATGAAGTGAAGATACAGGATATTTAATATAGTGTCATAAGATGTCTTTAGAATTGCTGGGGTTCTTTTGAAAGTCTCTCAGCCCTCTTCTTCCTTAACATGTCCCAACCTCTCCTTTAAACAGAATAAAATTCACTTGTCTGTTCTGAGGGCTCAATATGATGTCTATGTACAAGTGTACCTTCACTGTCTGTGATGTTGTTTGAGGGTGGGGCGAGGCAGGTATTGGTCATCTGGCTTTTAATCAATGTGATTACTTTGTTTGGTTTGATAGAAGCTAATAGTGCTATGGGCACTAGCAAGATAGGGACTACTGCAGTTAATTCTTTGAGCCACAGGAGTATAAAAGATCATGAAGTATACATATGCAGTCAGTGAAGGGATGAAGAACAGCCAAATGGCCAAATAATTCTTGGCACTATAGGTAGACAATTTGTTAGTGGCCAGGGATTCCCTTCACATTTGAGAGGACAGAGAGTCAAAATAATAAGGGTTCGTAAGTTCAGCTACAAATGTCCAAGGAAGGAATCTTAAAGCCTTGCAATATATTGCCCGTATCTGTCTGCCAACCTCATTATAATTTCAATTATGATGAATCATGGCTGATTTTTGCTCAATTCATTGGTTTTATTTTACCTTCCTTGGATAAGTTTTGCTGCCCAATGACTGAACAACCAACTTAAGATTGTTCATTTGTGGCCAAGTGTAAGGATTTTTTTTTATGTCTGTTTGGTTTATCTTTTAGAAATCTCTATGAAAATTCACAATTGGATTTGTGAGTGGGCAACCATATAAATTGAATGAATGGAGGGATGAATGAATGAATGAATTATTTGCATTTTCATTTCTTTTATAACATTCATTTTCATATGCATTAATGTATGCAATGATCCAAATAAATTTCCCTAACATAACAGATTTTGCACTGTTCCTCTACTGGTGATTAATGCACAGATTTTCCCCCAATATGTATATTATTTCTAAACTGGCAAAATGAGTCATCAAATTTGGAAAACTGAATGTATAGTTGTACTTCAATTTGCCTTTATAGGCCCAGGAAGTAAAAACAATAGAGATATCCAGTAAATGTAACTCAATTATTTCAGTTTTTCCTATGTATGAAATCACAATAAAAAATAAATATATAAAATGTATAAAATAAAAAAAAATAACTGCTGATGGATCCATAGATAAATCTTAAACTGAAAACCATAGGCAATGAAAGCCAAACAAGCTCATATTTTCAAATGACAAATTTCACACACTGTTTTATATCCTGAAATTGATTTAATAAATATATTATAACAATATAGATTTGAATCTGGTTTTATTGCCTAACAGGCCTGCCCTAATTAATTTATATTAATGGATTGTCCTATTCTTATTTCTATCTAAATCTAAATCTACTTTCAGAAGAGTATTGATTGGAACTGCGTTTGTTTGTAGTGTGTCACTTTTATTTCCCATTTTATGTTCACATTTTAATTTTTAAAAAATGAACATGGGGTTTTTTTTTTGCCTAACAATACAGGGTAACCTTTCTTTATTAAGTCATCATTTCTCTCTCTTCCAAGAAAAAAAAAGTTTTAATTTCATAGCTTTAGGTTATTTAAAGGCTATATTGAGCTTTTGGTAACATGGATATTTTAATTGAATAAAATAAACACAGTAAACATTTGAAAGGTAAATATCTACTGAAAAGGTTTAAATGAGTCCTATTGAATTGCATCAGATATTAAAGGAAAACAAACAACAGCAAGTAACTTACTCCATATATTTTCATTTCATATTACAGTACTGGTCCCTTGTTGTTCCTTGTGGCATTCAATTCTAATCCACCTAATAGCCTGAATTTTGTGTCAAGTTGAATTTAAAATTATGATCACATTTCTCAGAATGCTTTTTTTTTTTTAGCCTTGATTCACATTCTTTTGGCAATAACACTCTTCCCCTTGGAAATAACAAAGGGGAAGGTAGTTCATCTTTTTTATATGATTTTTGGCAATAACATTTTTTTTGGTAATAAATAACAGTGTTCAGTATTCTAACTACAGCCTGCAGAAACAATGCAATGCAAAGGACTTCCTGCCTTAAAAAAAATTCACCGAGCTTCCCTTTTCACCTGCGCAAACCTGCCTGCAGGAGTTGTGAATTCCAGTCTAGTGTAGCAATATGTATTTCAGAAAAGCTAAGCACTAAATTGAAATCACGATGTCCTGTGAAAACGAAAGTGTTTGCAGTTGAAGTGCTCTTTAACAGTGTGCCTAGGCTGCACAGTACAAATGAAATGAAGGAGTCAATTTGGATAGATCGACAGTATGATCGATCTCTTCTGACATGCCAAAGTGAAGTTTATCACTACCAACTTGGTTAAAAAAAATCATTAGATTTAGCAAGAGGATTTAGTTTGGGTTTGACCCCTGGAAGCCCTTCCAACTCCACCCTATTTTCATCAAGTAAATAACCATTGCTGTCATGTTTGAATATTTCCTTAGCAATCTAACTTCAAGATGTCTTTATAAAATATACAGTGGAGGTTTAGTTAGCAAGGTAAGAAATCTATGGAAAAATAGAAAGCTAGTGCAGTGTGATATAGTAATTAAGGCCTTGGACATTCATTACTCTCCACTCAGTTGTAAACACAATCAAATTACCCAAGAATTATCTATTGATTTGCTTCTCTAAAATCTTGCCAGGAAAGCCATTGTGCAGAAAACCCAAGGAAATCCATTCATATTCAGCATAGTTTGGAATTGTAGTACTCTACTGTTCACCTCATTAGAAGTCCTTTTGCATCTACCTTTAACGTACGACCCACAGTGGAAAGAAACAGAAAACATATTAGTTCTATAGATCTATTTCCTCTTCTTTTTTTGTGACAAGTATAGTCATCTAACTCAATCTTCAAAAAGAATAATCAGATTCTATCTATTGCTTGACGCAATGAGATTTCCTTTCTTCTATACAGTCTTTTGATTTTCTTTTCAAAGAGTCATAGCCTTGTTTTACTGGCCTATAGAGGCTAAAGAAACCACCAAGAGATCAATCTCATTTTAGTTTCCTTATCATAACCTTTTTCCTAGTAATCTTGGATAACAAGTCCAACTTTAATGTTGAAAAACAGCAATAATGAAGCCATAGGAGAATTATCCAAGAAACCATAAAGGACATCTTGATTTATAGCAGACATCTGAAGGATCCCCTTCTATTACCCTCCTTACCCTTTTCCTATTCTCTTTAATTCACTTTTCTTTCTGAACTAAATATGAGTTTGATAACATTTCATCTGCTCTCTAAAACAGTTCAACTTTCAATGTGTCTGTTAAATATCACTCTTACATCTCCTTTTCCCATCAACAGGTTCCTGTGAGGCTGATCTTTTCCAACTTTTTTACTTTAGGACAAAAATATATCCTGATCTAACTTACTTGTTACCTAAATAATCTGAATAATCTATTTTAGTAATAAACAGTGTGTTTATTTACTCTAAACCTTCCATTGAGCACCATAGTTCTTTATCAGAGATCCTCAATTATTACTATGTCTCCTCCTATACTCACATATACCAATACACATGTATATCCCCAACATTGACTATTGGCATATGTGAACAAACAAAGAGACATAGTAACAGTTGGATGTGAGATATAAATGGAATTATGTTTATTGAAAAGTAGATTCCATTTGCAGAACTTATATCTATGTGGCTACAATCACAGCATAGTCTTTCAACTAAAAAAAATGGTTAGTTGTTCAGCTGCATTCAAAACCATTCAGTGGTAGTTGATTATGTGAACATGTCCATCAGATCCTTCTCTGAGAGCGAAATACATCACTGAGATGTCCTTTTAGAAGGTACATGAGATGATTTTTGTTCCAGTAATGAAATACTGCATATGGCAAGTTGCAACTTGTAGTTCTCTAGTTTCATAACATTGTTGCTGTCATTAAAGTACCATAGCAGCAATAGTGTCACTTTTTAATAGCTCACTGGTGGCTTTTTTTCCATATTGAGTGATTCAAAAGAGAAAATAGCATTTCTCCCTCTCTGGTGGAAGAACATTTTACATCAGTATGTGGCTATAACTAGGAAATGTATCAAGTTAATGGTCTAGTACATTATATATTCTACTTGCTTTGTGGAACTTTTTTCGCTCAAGATTTTGTCAGTGACAGGGAAATACAAAAGTCAAAACCCACATTCTTTTTTTTTTTACTTAATACAATCTAAAATAAAAACAATGACTGTTATATTTGTCAGAGTCACAGCAGTTTTTTATGTATATTTTCTATTCACACACTGCAGAATATTGCCAAGTAACCTCACCGGGGAGACTGACAACATGTAAGTACATGCATTCATGTGAGACCATATTGAATGAAGTCTATACTGCATTAAAACATTCATTTTTAAACACCTTCCAGTATAATTGATTCATTTTAAAACGTTTTTCTTTCCCTCCCCCCCTAACGTTGGTGTTTTGAGTTCATTCGACTTTTTTCTTTAAATCCACGAGTACACAAAAAATAACCTGTAAACAGTTTTGACATGACACTTATATACAAAGTGAACCACGTAAGAAAAAAAGTCAAAGAGGTAATTCAGTGGGTATCACTTGATACAGAGCAAAGTGCAACAGATCTACTCAGCCCATCAAATCCATGAATTGAAGTGCTCACAGGAGGTTGGGGAGAGGGGAGAATTCATAACATGAGCAAGGCCCCGTATAGATCACAATATCACAGAAGTCACAAAATAAACATCAATTCCTGTGTCCACTGTGAAAATATTGCACTGTATATGCGTTTTTGTATTTGTGTATAAATACCTATGTAGGAAATATCAGTCACCAATATATGATTAGAGAGCATTCTGAATTTAAAAAAAAATATGAAAAGATTCATATTCTTTCTTTCTTTCTTCTCCACGTGAAAGGCTTTCATAACTTATCCCAAGGTCTACCACTTCAGATGAGCTGCAGCAGTAGAAATGCCAATTGGAAGTGTGCGAAAAATTGAACATTGCAGGTAACAATTCTAAAGGTCCAGTCCTCCTTGTAATGTAAGTTAACACTTACTCTGCTCTTTACAATTCATTCTAAAAAGTTTACACAGATGTAATACAGACAATCCAAACTTCCATTCTTTCAGTGGCCCATTGTTAGCACAATCTGGTGACACTTGCTCTTTTTTGTTTGCTTGCTTGCTTGCTTGCTTCTCTTTTAAAATTATGGTAGTATCTGTCATCCCTCATCTGATTTTATGAGAATTTGAAATAAATTGAGACGTGTTTACCCCAAAAGTGATTGTATACATGATTGAAAACATCCAGAAAACTTTGTTACTGGAATGTTAAGCTGGGAGACATTGCTTCTGCTATCAGTCTGATACCATGAAATATCTCTGGTTTAAATCCAAGTGAATATCGTAGGAGGTAATCCTAATTAGAGATTCTTAAGATTGGCTATGAAGGACACATCTGCATTTCATAATTTCAACCAATAGTTGTCAAGGACTACATTATGATAATAAACTGTCAGCATACTTATAGAGTTTATCTTGCTGATAAGGTAGAAAATACCATGCACAAAAATTAAAAGTTCAGTATTGATTTCAAAAGCACGGGTGTCAGTCATGCTAAATTTAGGAGGATTCATTTCCACATAAAATGAAACCTCACTTTTAACAAATTTCACTTGGTATTTTTCATTTATCAGTTTGACTTCCCCTGAAATTCTTCATATTCTTTTCCTGAGCAGTAGCACCCATTTTATTGTGAATTATAATTGCTTTGAACCTAAGTGGCAGTTCTACTCTCACATTTATCACTCTTTCCTACAGCATAAAGAGTTTCTTCACCAGCCTAGTTTCTTGTTAGGATGATAAGAGCTATAGAGAAGAAATGAGAGTTATTTGTAGATCATATGACAATTTGTACAAGTAATCGATGGCTTCTGAATATCTAATCTAGTATTGCTCAACCTTGGCAACTTTACGTTGTATGGACTTCAACTCCCAGAATTCCTCAGCCAGCATGGAGAACGAACAGGTCAGTCTTCTAACCTGGTCTATGCCTTCACTGATCTAATCCTTGAATATAATCAAAACTTGTAGTTGTTCAGTTAGGATTCTTTGAATTGATCTGAATCTGCCACAGAACATCCTTTTAAGTAGAACTTCATAATAACCCTACAAATAAATATTCTAGTGGTAGCTTCACAAAATAGAGCTGCATATTCATGATTAACAATGGGAATTATTGAGAAAGAGTCAGAAAGAGAAAGAAAAGGAGAGACATTTGAAAGAGAGAAAGAAAAAGAGAGAGATTGGAAAGAATAGAGATCACCATCACACTGGACTTGTATTTCCTCTGATTTCTTTTGCTTTCTTAACCCAAGGTATTTAATTCAGTGAAAAAAAGCATACAGCAATTTAGCCCGGCTTTACTGAATTTCACCATCAGATTCAAAAATGTTTTCTGAAACCTTTAATAAAAAAGGAAATATAATAAACTCTTAAATAATGTCTCTGATTCAGAAGAGTGAATGCCTAACAGCTGGATGTAAAAAATTACATGCTGCTTACCACCCTTCCCTTAGCAATGTTGAATAAAACTTTGATGAATGCTGAGAAGCCTGCTAGATTACAGTTTACCAGAGAAGATTGACAGCAGTAGATCCAGCTTCTGCTTTCTTTCCTGAATTAGATGTTTGAAAAAGATATATCAGAATGCTCAGGTGGCAGTTGGATTGTACTAGCATAAATCTGAGCCTGCAGTTTTCCAGATCACAAGTTTATACATTTCTCCTAAGCTCAGCCTTCCTTCTTAGATAGACTTCCTCCAATATTGGCAATGTCCAAAGGAACCAGTTACAATTTTTTTTATCACAGAATAAAGAACTGACTTATGTTCTTGTTGGCAGATTTGCATTTTCTTGTGTAATGAATTCTTGTTATTTTGTTTGTCAAAACAAATTGATAATGCCTGTCATGGAAAGCATCTCCAGGAGATGGCTCTTTTAATCCAACATAATTGGCTGCCTGAACACACGCATGTACATCAACAGTCAGCTGGCATAGAAATAATAGAAAATAAATCAATCAAAATGTGATACAGAAATTGGCAAGAATTTTGTGTTGCGTACAAAACAAAATGTTCACAAGTTGAATATTTATGAATGGAATAAAAAAATGTAGGAATGTAAAACTGATCAATCTTTGTATTTTTAGCTCTTAATTTATACATTTAATTTTATTTCATTTTATTATGTTGTTTCCTGTGTAAATAAATAAATAAATAAATAAATATGAATGAGAATTTCTCTCTCTCTCTCTCTCTCTCTCTCTCT
>JAOYMU010000098.1:70362726-70373344 GCA_025802295.1 Psammodynastes pulverulentus
CCAAAAACTTTAACCTTAGATTGTCTACTGTTGACCTCACCCCATTCCTAAGAGGTCTGTAAGGGGCGTGCATAAGCCTACCAACGTGCATAAGCGTACCAACATGTCCTGTCCTATTGTTCCTTTTATTCGTACTCATATTGTACTCATATTGTTTCTAATTGTATCTGTTATCTAATACATGCTTGACAAAATAAATAAATAAACATAAAAATAAAATTATGATACTAAATACTAAAGCTACCTCACTCTACATTTAAGAAAAGGATTTACAGAATTTAGTGGCGAGCTGCCTATTTTTTTCATCAGATACATTAATAGCTGGTTTAGGTTTCACTTTGTCCCTCTCAAAGCTAATCTATCTCAAATTCCATCTATCTTTCCCCATATCTGCATTCTGCTGTAAGCATTAGTTACCAATTTGTCCTCCAGTGCATTTCCTCTTTGATTAATCTTCTCCCAGACCTCATTCTCAAACATTTTAAAGACTTCCTTTCTGTCAGAAAGCCATAGGCCAGCAGTTTGTTTGTTTGCTTATTTATTTATTTATTTATTTTGTCAAGCATACATTGGATAATAGATAGTATAATAGTATAAACATAATTATGAATATATGAAATGAATACAGATAAGAGAGAACATTAGGACAGGGGATGGTAGGCATATTGGTGCACTTATGCATGCCCCTTACAGACTTCTTATGAAAGGGATGAGGTCAATAGTAGACAGTCTAAAGTTAAAGCTTTTGGGGTTTGGGGAAGAAACTACAGAATCAGGTGGTATATTCCAGACATTGACCACTCTTTTGCTGAAGTTGTATTTCCTGCAATCAAGCAGTCTCCAACCTTTCTGGAAACAGGGACTGGTTTCATGGAAAGCATTTTTTCCGCAGATTGGTTGGAGGGGAAGGGTCATGCACAACGTAGATCCTGTGCATGTGTAGATGAAGCTTCACTCACTTGTCTACTGCTTGCATGGCCCAGTTCGTAATAGGCCATTGACTGGTTTGTGGCCCAGGTGCTCAGGACACCTACCATAGGCTTTTAGCAATAGAAAAACTACACAATCCACTTTAGGAGTACCAGGAGTCATCTTTCTCTGGATCAGCTGGCCATGTTTGTTACAGCATTCTACTCATTCTAGTTATAGTAACCCCTTCCCCTGTCTGCTAATACTTCCATTACTAAGCTGCTTTTTTGAGATTTCCTTCTGTTGTTAACAATGCTATTTTGGGTGTTTAAGTCTCCTTCCTTTCTCCCTGCCCCTCCCTTCTCCTTTTAGTGAAATTCAAATGATGAAAATATCTTTTCCCAGATCTTTAGAAGCAACACAGAGCTCAGAAAGCTTTTTTGTGCAACTGCATGAATGCAGGGATATGTGAAGAACCAGCAAGAAACTAGGATGGAGAGTAGTCTCATCACGGAGAGTGTTGACTACAGATGAATGTTCTCCCTGAATCCAGAGCCTGATTAGTGACAGCTTTATTTTTGTGGTTGAAAGCGATTAACTTTCACTGTGCTGGAATGTAGAAAACAATTTCACACATTAGCAGAGCTAGATTGCCCACTGATGATGTTAGCAAAGCAAACCATAAATCAAGACATAAACATTTGTCCCAATTTTCAGAGTCCTTAAAATTTAGGGCCAACTACTGCAAGAAACAGTGTAGTAGTTGCATTGGGGGCAGAAAACATTTAAAACAGAAGCTACACTTAGATGGCAGACTTCATTAATTCTGGACCAGCCTCTCTATAACTCTTGGAACTAAACCATGATAAAGACCTTGTTAAAAGATTGTATAACAAGTATTAAAAGTTGTGCAATGAAACAAGGGGAGAATGTATCTACTTTAGATTTACATCCATGGGTTTTGTTAAATAGTTTCAAATGGTACTAAATCGGCTTTTGGAGGTCTGTTAAAGAAGCAGTAACTTTCAGGATGTAGATTCTACCTGTGAAAACAAATTTGACAGGTGGTTGCAACAAAGAGAAATTTGGTGTAGTTTGAAGCTATTTCATCTATGACTCCCCTCTTGACCAAAGCATCTGTGACTATTAAGGAAAAGTTATTTGTAGATTTCACGAAAGTTGCCCTTCTAATTAATAAGATTATAGGCTTAACTTGTTCTTTAAATTGATTTGATAAGACCATATCAGGGCTTTTTTATAGATGTAAAAATTCTTATTGTGAAATTCATGCATCTGTGAACCAGCTACTTTTTGTCCAGAAATAAAATAAAACAAAACAAACTTTTCTCATTGAACCACACTCATGGGTACTGCTGCTGTCATTGTAGCTGTTATTTTAAAGCTTGTTAGCGCAATTCTTTTTGGATTTCTGAGATACATATTTCCTCTATGTTCTGTATTGCATTTCCATAAGCATTAAGAACCAAATAAATATTTATGAAGCATTAAATTTCCATCCATATAAATAAAAAGCTCATTGCACGTTATTGCTCTTATTCCCTCTCTTGCGAGACAATCACAGATGTATGCTGAGAAGAAATATGTATATATTAACCCCAAACCTTGACAGGGTAGAAAATCATTTCAGTTGCAGTATACACATTAAAAACCCTCAAAGATCACCTGATGCTCTTGATTGCAAAAACAGAAAAAGTATTTCCATTTAGAAATAGAAGTACACATTCTATATTTCCTATTTGTGCCTGAGTGATTTGTCAATTAGGTTGCGGTTGGGGGGGGGGGGTAGATATTACATCTCAGACAGTGTCAATTGGGTAGTGTAAGAATTCAATCTGACAGCTTTGTACACACATTAATGTCTCAGAACTTTTTCTGTACATTTGTACATTTAGAAATGTTGGAAGAAGCCTTTAAATGAATCAGCCCATTGATCCATTTAGTCCAGTTTTACTAAATCTGACTGGCAACAATTTTTCAATTCTCCAAATGATGCCATCTGGGAAATTCTGCATGCAAACTTAAATGTTCCACCACTCTTCTGTTTATTTTATAATGGGATGCTAAGCAGCTGATTTTCAGATACCCCACCCTAAAACAGAGAATTCAGAACAGACAAAAATCTTTCAACTAGCCCTAGATCAAGCTAGCTATATGGAATTTATGGAACTTATTCTTTTGGTATAGGTTTGGCCATTTAACCTTAACAAAATATATTTAGTCAACAATTTAGTTTCCAGGATAAGTGCAAACTCAAACAAGAAGCACTAGCATCTTAATGAATACTATGAATTTAGTTGTAAAAAAAAAAAACCTCTTGAAGAAGAATGGAGAATTAAGCCAATCCATGAGCTTTTTCCTTATTCTCTCTACTAGTGAGAAGAAAACCTTACAGACATAATCCTCCTTTTTTCCTTTGTCAGAGAAAGCCGCCATTTTTTTGGACTTCTATAATGGCTCCTGCTACTGCATAAGATTCATCCATTGTACTAACATGTGGTTATCATGGTTTAAGCTAAGCTTGTTGTATGGACCCAGCCCATTGTGGCTTCAGTAGCAAAACATTGATAAACAGCCATGGTTTAATAAGATGTGGGAATCCATACATAGACAACATGTGTGAAACGCAAATACTTCCAAAACTATTCTTCACTTCATTGCATTTGTAAATTCAACTAACATGGCTTTGGCATATTGTCATCAAAAGCATCAATGAACCTCACACTTCTTATATTATTTTAAAACATAGAGATGTTCTTCCCATCTCAAGCTCCTTTACTTGAAGAAAAGGTCTTTGGCATTTTCATAGAGACCAAAAGGAGAAATACAATAATTTTCAGCCACTCACTTTCTCTTTTCTCTTGCCAGAAGCAGTCTACTGAAATTTGATTGGTTGGCTGTCTGGGATTATACAAGGATATGTAGCAGTGGTGGGATTCAAAAAATTTTATTACCGGTTCTGAGGGCATGGTTTGGTGGGCGTGGCATGGCTTGGTGGGCGTGGCAGGGGAAGGATACTGTAAAATCTCCATTCCCTCCTCACTCCTGAGGGAAGGTTACCACTGGTTCTCTGAACTACTCAAAATTTCCTCTACCAGTACTTCAGAACTGGTCAGAACCTGCTGAATACCACCTCTGGTGGGTAGGATATATACAGGGCTATATTGGTAGCTTCTAAGAGTATTTCTGTCTCACCAATTCCTGAAGAACATTTAACTGATGATCTACCTTCATATTCATTTCTGCTGGCTTAGAATTACTAAGATCAAGGACTTAATACCACCACCCAGCCCTGAACAAGAAACCTTCATCTCTCTTCTATCTTAAAAGCAATTAAAACAAATTACTTAAACCTCCCTACCGAGATGAATGAAAATAAGATTTTGCATCTGAGTCAGTGTTATGATTGCACTTGCAAATATGGTGCTGCTATATTTTTTCTTTAAGATCTCTCCTATTACATTTTTAATGCTGATTTTTTTTTTTTTTTTTGCATTGCCAAGTTGTATCTTTTAGTAACTAACTGATGGTAGAGTTCACAACTTGGAGAATCAAGAATTTATATTACTTTAGCCCAATGGTGGGATTCTACCAGCACCGCTACCAGTTTGGTGATGGCATGTACACACAGGAAAAATGCACGTGCACCGCTTTTCAGTAGCCAGCTGAGGCCTGCAGTGCCAATCAGATGAGCGGATGAAAACCAGCTAAAATCCAGGGTGGATAGAAAGGCCCAACATGCATTTTTCCCTTCCTTTTCCTCTCTGCAGAGCGGAGACTTCTTTTTGCTCCTGGTTCGCCCAGACCAGGCCAAACTGGGAGGATCCCATTCCTGCGTTAGTCCCTTATTTTTTTTCTGGCTGTAAAATGCAGGGTCAGTCTGTTAAAATACCAGATAGAGACTTGGATCAACTCAAGTAGCTCAAATCAAAGTTGCCGTGATTCCTTTCTAGGAATGTATCTGTAATAACTTCATACCATGAAGAATTCATCATGCATATGGTTATTTTCTTTCCTCATTAAAATAATTCTGAAAATGGTACTTGCACATTCAGCGATAAGTTCCACAATAGGTAGTTATTGAAAAATCATTCTTTCCTTGCTGCAACAAAATGCCCATTTCAAGGAGATTCTCTACAAATAGTTATTTCTCAAAGGAGACAATAAGAAGATTTCTACTAGAGAAGAAGCTTTGCATTGAACCAGTAGATATGGGAAATTACAAAACCATATTTGGTTTCATCAGGATGATTCAGAATTCTAAACATTATATAATTGAGCAATACAGCTAAGTGGGTATATTTCAACTGGACTGTCAACTAGAACAATGTTTCTCAACCTCGGCAACATTACAATGGGTGAGCTTCAACATACTGGCTGGTGAACAATGTCAACAGCATATAAAGAAAACTTGTATAAAATGTTTTATAGATGGCACTTTGCACCAGCAAGATTAGCAAAAATGTTCAAAGTGCTGGCAATGATACCAGATACCAGGATCTTATTATCATATGTGTTGGACATGCGTAGAAGCCCAAAAATATTGGTCTAAAATACATACTTGGTTGGAAAAGATGATAAAACAACACATAGACCTAAGACCTGAAATCTTTTTATTAGGGATGGTTCCTGAAATTTACAGTAAAGAAAAAGCATATCAAATTATTCATGTTTTAACGGTAGCAAGAATAGTATTTGCTCAAAACTGGAAAAATGAAAAAAAAATTCTGATAGAAGAGGAGGTGATCAAGAAAATTTTTGAATGTGCGGAAATGAATAGATTAACATTGGCAATTAAAGAAAAAGAGGATACTGAATATTGTATGATATGGGATTTATTTTATAAATGGTTGGAAGACAGAAGGAAAAGTAAATGAATAAAAGGTGAAAGGAATTAAAATGATGATAATGATGAAATATATAATATAGAGGAAATATATTAAGAATGTAAATATGGATATTATGCTTAGAATATGAATATGTAGTAAGAATAGCCAGTGACAAAAATAGATGGCTCTCTTGAGCATGGAATCCTTCTGGATCATCTGGAAGTACAAGGTTGAAGACAATGTATTGCTGTCATCATCTCCCTTTATGTTTTTATTTATATTAAACTTTTAAAAGGTACTAAAGTGGCTAAGGCACCAGTCTGGAAACCAGGAGATGTTGTAGTTCTAGTTCTGTCCCAGAACTAGATAGTCACTCTCTCTCAACCTAATCTACCTCACAGAAGTCTTGTGAAGAAAATAGGAGGAGGAAGGAACATTAGGTATGCTTGCCACCTTGAGTTATTTATAAAAAAAAATAATCAAGGTAAGATAAAATAATCTAAAAAAATACCTTTTACAATTTTGGTTTAAGAAGCTTTGTGTCCCGTTTCCCCCCTCCCCCATCTTCCTCCAGGAAGCTTTCTATAATAAACCTGCCAATCTTTGGGGAGGCAGAACAAAATAAATTGTGCACAACATTCTAAATATAAACATACCAAACATCTTATGACAGCAAGGTTTTATTTTCTGTTGGGTAGTTTGGTGTCTTTATATGTAAAACATTATATATAATGTAACATTTGGGAAAATGTTAAATGCATTTTCATTTTCAAGTCTATTCTGTTTTGGCATGATATATTATATTGTTTAGCAGTTGATAGGTCCCAGAGTTGCTGAAGACATAATGAAAAAGAAATAGGAGAATTTGCAAAATGTAAAAGTTATTTTTCTCGTGTATGAGGAAGATGTAAAGCTCTGCCAAAAAAAGAGCAAGGCACATCACCAAAAGAGGACAAAAGGACAAATTGATTCATATTTATAGCTACAGATGTCTATAAATATTTGGGTTTTTTTTTTCTGAAGGGAAGAGAGGAACTACGATCAAGTTACAGTCTCTTGTTATGTATGTATGTATGTATGTGAAATATAGATGGGCATCTATTGTAGATTTTTTTTTTACATCTGGATTTTAATAGAACACAACGGTGAATAAAGGACTGTCCTCTGCAAATGGTAACCCCCTTTCCCTATCTAGGAAGGGCATTTTCAGAGAGTATGATAAAATGATTACATTCTTACCAAAATCTTTATCAGGATTAAGCAGTATCAAGTCTCCATCCCTTTGGAAGCCATACTGGCATTACAGGAAGCCTTAGGGACAATTTTTCCAACTTTAAAAAAAATTGTTGAGGAGTAAGGATAGCAATAGGAGTATTTGTTCTCTCTGAGGACTTTACTTAACAAAGCACACAAACACAGATGTTGCCAAGTGTCACAGGATCAAAATGGTCAAATTTCATCAGTATTATTGGGAACTATGGGGATAGATTTGAGAGGGGGAGGGGAGAGATTAAAATGTTAGCATCCTAAAAGCACCCCACTTCATTTCTATTATTTTTACAAAGAAAAAAATATCCATTGGTTTCAAACTATTAAAAATAATAGACACAACACGGCTTAGGATCATGGGTTGCCTTTCCTGTTCCCTATCCATAATCAGAGGAATGAGCAAAAATCCACTCAACAGTGAAGTACAATAAATCAGAAATAAAGTGGCTAAATGTTCACTTCGTATCATTGAAATATTATGCAGTCAGAAAGCCAAAGATAAAAAAATAATCTACATTAGCATTGTAAGTGCCTTCAAATTTGCATTTGCTGGATTTTCTGCCAATATTATATTTTTATAGGAATCTGCTATGTATCTTCAGATCTCCAGATGGGAAGAGAAAACAGTGCTTTGGAATGCCAGCAGCCAAGTACCACCTGTCATTAACCTTTAAACTAAATATGTCTTTTGCTAAGGCCAGGGGTCTCCAAACTTGGCAACTTTAACACCTTTGGACTTCAACTCCCAGAATTCCTCACCCAGCCGTAGTGGCTGCAGAAATCTGGGAGCTGAAGTCCATAAGTCTTAAAATTGCCAAGTTTGAAGACTCCTGGCCAAGATCATCCTGAAGTTGCAAAAAGCAGCTGTGTGAAAGATGCAGCTGTTTGAAGCAGTTGAGCAACAGTCTTGAGCATTCTGAAGTTATCTTTTTCCCTTGAATCCAGAGTATTGCGTAGCTTAGATCTTTATTTATTCTTGCTTGAATTTAATACAGAACATGTCTGATACACAAGCATATGCTACTCTGCCTTTCTCTTAGATTCCCATAACCTGCATGCATGCTACATATCCCATTAGTCAAGGAATTTCGGCTGGTGGAATCCAGCAGAAAAGTCTTTTCTGCCATGGCTCCTGCTCTTTTGAACATTAAGTCCCCAAGGTGAGGTCCACACCCATCCTTCTGACCTTCCATAAGGATCTGAAGACCTTCTGCCAGTTAGCCTGGGACCCCATGGGGGTGAATCACACTGGAAATGCCTTATGGATTAAGACAAGACCCTACCTCCTCCCATGTGCATCCTATTCCCTTCCTCCCCATCTTTTAGCAATAGCACTCTTAGACTTATATATTGCTTCATCATGCTTTACAGCCCTCTCTAAGCAGTTTACAGCACATATTTTCCCCCAACAATCTGGATCCCCATTTTACCGACCTCGGAAGGATGGACGGCTGAGTCAACCTTGAGCCTGGTCAGGATTGAACTCCTAGCTGTGAGCAGAATTAGGTTGCAATACTGCATTCTAACCACCATGCCACTCGGCTTTTATGTGTAAATTATTGCTATTATGATTATTTATTTCTTCAGTGTTTTATTGTCTTTTAATGTTTGTTAGAGTTCTCTCAACAAACAATGTCAAGTAAACAAGACAAACAAACAAATAAAATCTACTTTAGTAGGGGAGGGGAGTTTCTAAAATAAGTCACTTTCTTTGAGGTTTGAAAGCTGAAAGTAAGACATTTAATAGGATGAGAGATTCATATAGTAAATAAAAAATGGATTGCCATTAGGCCTGAAGGTAAGGTAATGCCATTTTGGTGGCAATTTGACTTAGATCACTCACTCATGCATAAACAATGCTTCAAACAGCCTCTTATATCCACACATGAATTAAACAGCGTATGATTGATGATGGAAGAAGAACTAATTGGTGGTTTAATAAATATACTCTAACTTGATAATATAGGCAGATTTATCAGCAGAAAATGCTCCTGTCTAAGAAAAATTATTAAGGTAAAGCACAGGCACAATGACAAATGCCAAGGAAGTAATTGGCTATAGTATCAGCGCTAGCAGTAAATGGGCAGAGTGTAGATTTATTTGCTTCCCAGTACAGGAAACCTGAGTAAAATCTAGAAGACAAATGAAACCAAGGGAGAAAGGACAGACTGTTTTCAATCCTTAAAGGCTGATGCTACAATTGTATTCTTGTATATTTCAGACCTTTTATTGGAGTTCATCTGCCAAGTATGTACAGCCTTATCTACCTCCACCACATTTTTCTCATTCCAAACCAAAGGACAAACTCTGTTAGTAGTTTCATGTGGATGTGAAAAAGGAGAGGAGAGAGGGCCTTTGCAATGATCCCATTTACAACTTTCTGAAATCGCTGACTGGAACCACCTACCAGTACATAAACTAATAGAGTTGGAAGGAACTTTGGAGATCTTCTAGTCCAACCTCCTGCTCAAACAGGAGACCCTATACCAGTGATAGCTAATCTTTTCGGTACTGAGTGCCCAAAGCACGTGTATGCGCGCGCATCCCCAAAATGCAAGGTGCGCAGTCCCCCATGCATGTACCGCGCCCTGCACATGCATGTGCATCCCCGTGCATGCACCCCATTCCCACACATGCATGTAAATCCCCATGCACGCGCTGCCACCAGTGGTGGGATTCAAAAGTTTTACTACCAGTTCTGTGGCCGTGGCTTGGTGGGTGTGGCAGGGGAAGGATACTGTAAAATCTCCATTCCCTCCCCACCCCACTAACCTGATTTCCAGCTCCGTTCTCCTGTGCAGGGCAACAAAAGAAGACCCAGTCAATCAGCTGGGACTCAGGAGTCAGAGAAGAGATGGGGGCAGGGCCACTCAGAGGTGGGATTTGCTGGTTCTCCAAACTACTCAAAATTTCCACTACTAACCTGCTGAATACCACTTCTGATCAAATCATACTAGGAAACAATGTAAATTGTAAGGATACAAGCAACAGAGTTACAGTCATACACTCATAAGTGGGAGGAAATGGGTGATAGGAACGATGAGAAGATTAATAGTAATAGTAATGCAGACTTAGCAAATAGCTTGATAGAGTTGAGGGAAATTAGTTATTTAACAGAGTGATGGCATTTGGGAAAAAACTGTCCTTGTGTCTGGTTGTTCTGGTGTGCAGTGCTCTATAGTGTCATTTTGAGGGTACGAATTGAAACAATTTATGTCCAGGATGTGAAGGGTCCATAAATATTTTCACAGCCCTCTTTTTGACTTGTGCAGTGTGCAGGTCCTCAATGGAAGGCAGGATGGTAGCCATTGTTTTTTCTGCAGTCCTAATTATCCTCTGAAGTCCGTGTCCATCTTGTGGGGTTGCAGAGCCAAACCAGGCAGTTATAGAGGTGCAGATGACAGACTCAACGATTCCTCTGTAGAACTGGATCAGCAGCACTTGGGCAGTTGGAGCTTCCTGAGATGGCACAGAAAGAAAGAGGCCGCTTCCCAGAATGCAGAATAACAGAGTTTGGACCCCATGGACAATGTTCCTCCAGGCCTTCCTGTCCTCTACCATCTTCTGGAGTCCATTGAAGCTCACACCGACTG
>JAOYMU010000098.1:70392568-70403489 GCA_025802295.1 Psammodynastes pulverulentus
GGGGCAGGGCCAGTCAGAGGTGGTATTTGCTGGTTCTCTGAACTACTCAAAATTTCCACTACCGGTTCTCCAGAACTAGTCAGAACCTGCTGAATACCACCTCTGCTTATGACCATCTTTCATGCTTATGGCCCTTTCAGCATCCGCATGGTCATGTGATCAAAATTCAGATGCTTAGCAACTGACTCATATTTATGATGATTGTGGTGTCCTAGGGTCACATGATCCCCTTTTGCAACCTCTGGCAAGCAAAGGATAACGGGGAAGCCAGATTCACTTAACAACCGTGTTAGTAACATAATAACTGCACTGGTTCACTTAACAACTGTGGCAAGAAAGGTCATAAAATGGGGCAAAGCTCACCCAACAAATGTCTCACTTAGCAACAGAAATTTTGGGCTTGATTGTGGTCATATGTCGAGGACTGCCTGTACAAATAAACCACAGCTCTGATTGAGGTGAGTGACAGGCAGAGATATAAAAGAAAAGAAGGCCATTTTTGCCAAACACCTCCACCTGAGGACATAAAAGGAAGGGACTGGGAAAGACAATGTCCAATTCTTGTTATGGCCCCTGCTGTTTGAACCATTGTGCTAGGGGCATGGTGGAATATATTCAAAGCAATATCAATGCTAAAAGGTTACTAGGAGAACAATACATGTAGTCCTCAACTTACAGCTATTCATTTAGCGGCCAGTTGAAGTTTCAACCCCATAGAAAAAAAGTCACTTATGACCAGTCCTTGTAGTTGTAGTCTCCCCATGGTCAAGTGATCAAAATTTGGCACCCAGCATGGATTTGCAAGAGTGGCAGCATCCCATGTGATCGCCACTGATAATCTTCCAACTGACTTCCAACAAGGAAAATCAATGGGGGAAGCTGGAGTCACTTAATGACTACATGATTCACTTAACAACTGCAGTGATTCACTTAACCACCATGGCAAATAAGGTCATAAAATCAAGCATGATTCACTTAACAATTACCTTGCTTTGCAACAGAAATTGTCATAAATCAGGGATTATCTGTATGCTCCAACTGGTTGTTGCAGAAATTGCAGTTTAAATTAATAGAAACATTTGAAACCCTTTTAGTAGAGATATCAAAGCAAGGAAGAGAGAAGGCAGAGGTTTATACATATTCTCAATAATATGGAGCATGCAGAAGATGAGAGACTCTGAACAGCCAAAAGGGGATAGCTATAGCACATAACACATAATTAAGTCATAGACGTGGCTTCCATAAGAGCTGATGATGGCCAACTACCTAGATCACAGGCCAGATGCATCATGCATCCCATGCCCAGTTTAGCGAAGGGGGAGTCACAATATGTCACGTGATGCCACCGTAATGATGCCGCCGTGATGATGTGAGTTTGACACCCCTGACCTTGATGGTCTTCAAAAAGATAAGAAAGAGGGGTAGAAGATAAAGCTCTCCATGGCTAATCCATAGGTGCTGCTTATCTGAAGTATGTTACTGAAAACACAAGAATATTGCCATCTTGCTTGTGGGTTTGTCACAGGCTTCTGGGTGGATGTTGTGAACAGCCAAAGCCTAATCTATCATTGCTTCTTACGTTGGTATCTTTCCCCTAATTCAGGGGTCATCAAAGGTTCTTACTGGTGTTCCCAGAGGCTCTGAAAGCCTCCTCAAAAATGAAATAAAATGAAATTGCATAAGATATTGGCATCTTGTAAAAGTACATGTGATGTTTTCCAAATATCATAAGAGGCTGCGATTTGATGATTTGAAACTAGGTGGCCAGAAAAAAATTACCTATATGCCATTCAAAGTATGAAAGAATTGGAACCATATTTTCTGCTTGGCTACTATTAGTCTAAGCTCAGCCAGGCTCTTTATTCCTTTGTTGATTTTTCTTCTCAATTGATGGACAATTAATCTTCAGGGGTGGGAGAAGATAATTCCTTCAAACGTTCAAATCACTTTTGGAAAACATCAGAGAACCGGTAAAAGCTGGGGCTCTGCAAAGCTTTGATTCAAACTGATGCTTTAAGCTAAATCAGATACCTTTGGATCTCAATAGAGGATTGCATATATACCATTTATCAAATTAAATCAACAAGCTGAGTCCAATCAGTCTGAATTGGCAAGCTAAATTGAACTGATTTGGCTCATCTAACTGAATCAAGACTTGTTGCATTGAATCAACCCTTGCAATTGAGGTTTGGGGGAGTCGTGCACATGTGTCAGAAGTCTCTGAAATTCTTGAAAATTCACTTTGGTTCTGCAGATGTTCCAAGTTGAAACTCTTTTGTCATCAAATCTTGGCAGCAAGCATTCTACCAGTGCAGAAAAAGGTTTAATCTCTGCTTATCTTCTGATCATAGCAATTTGGCACTCAGACTTCTTCTTTTTTTAAAACTTACTCTAGCATTTTACATCTCGTCCCTTGAAAATCTTACAACGCTCATGACAAGTCTTCAGATTTCAAAGCTGTTGAGGGCAAAGTGACTCATACTGTATGCATATCAACCTGCCGTCATGCCAGATAGCATCCTAAACAATGTACAGTTTGTGAATGTTCCCATTTGGAGCTCTTCATTCCTTGTGGATGCAGATAATTTGCATAACATTAGCAGGTCAAAAACAACATTAACAAGAAATAGAGAATTCAGCGGTAGCATGCCTGTCATAAACGTGATGTATGAGTGACAGAAAAGAGACACTCTGTAAGTAGTTGAAAGTTCCATCTGGCCAGGAATGGCTGTAATCAGTGGCACAATGAAAGGACAGAAAGTTGCAGGTCAGACCAAAAATAAGTTTCCCTTGTTCCCGCATCTGCAAGAAAGGGCATCTGCCAATCATTCCTTCTAGAGGGAGGCTCGCCCAAATTTCCAACCACAAGCAGAGCCATGTTTTTGTAAAAAAAAATTAAAATCAACATCAAAATGAATCAGCCTGTTATGCAGCTTTAAACAAATGTGAGGATGAGAAGCAAGCTGTTGAAAATTGGCACAGGTTCTGCAGAATATTAATATGAAATGAAATGCAGCAAACTCCAGATAAATAAAGATGTGCACTCACTCTTCCTCCATCCTAGAACTGTGTGTTTGTTTAAATCATTTATGAGATGGCTACCCAGCTCATTCTCACCATTCTGAGTGGCTAATGACACGCAAATAAACCAGCAGAACAATAATGTGCAATGCACAAGAGCCCACTAAAAATAACTTTTTTTTCATTCAAACCACACTGGTCAGGCACCCACCCTCAATGCCTGAGGAAAGAGCCAGGTTTTTAAGGTCTTCCTAAAGACTAACCGGATTGTGCCATTTGGGTCTTGTGGACAATGTTTTTCCAAAGAGCACATGCCACAACAGAAAAGTCATATCTCCTGCATCCCATTAGATGCTGCTGCTTCAAAAAGGAAACTCAAGAAACGCACATTGTGTAAAATCTAATGGGATGAGCAGACACAATCAGGAATAGACAGTCCCTCAAATATCCTGGTTCTGTGCCAAGTAGGAAGTGCTAATCAGTATTTGGAAGCAATTCCTGGATTCCTGGAATGCTTACATGGGATAGAGGCTGATTAGCAAGAATTGCATCTAACCCATTATCAATAATCCTTTTGCACATTTTATTCCATACAGTCATGGCTTGATGATCATTTTCTTGTTTCACAATGGGAAAGTAATGATGTTATTCTCATCCCCATTTTATAGAAAAAGAATTAAGAGAATGTATATGGCTCGACCCATAAGTCTTGCCCAAGCAGGAATTTGAACCCATCCTTAATCTATTCAAACAAGAAGCTTGACTATAATGGCATGCTTCCATTTAACTTGAGATTCATAATTTATACCCAAACATCTAAGTTTGGCATGCAGAGGTTAAGAACGAGCCAGTTTGCTTTCTAGCCTGGCACCAGGCTAGAAAGCAAGAAACCACGATGTCAAGGCCCATATTAGCCGTGAAAGCTAGCTGGTTGACCCTGGGCCAGTCATTCTCTCTCATTCCAACCCACCTCATGGGTTTGTTGTTGTGGGAAAAATAGGAAGGAAAAGGTGTGTTGGATATGTTCGCCACTCAGAGGTATTTGTAAAAATAATAAAGGTGGGAAATAAATATACAGTAAATAGATAGGTATGACCGTAATGTTAAATGTATTCATTTATTGTGCTTTTTGCTTAAATGAACATTAAAAGTGGTCATTTTTGCCACATCATGTTTAGCTATTCTTCTTGAGAAGAGATCTTTTTGGGCTCAAGGCAGGCTCAACTCCTATACTAAGTCTCAATTCTTTACCATCTTCCACAATCATATGATGCCTTAGTTAGGTAGTAGTGGTACCTAACACAATCTTGATTGCTTTTGGAAGCTAAGTAGAGTCATCCCTGAACAGTACTTCAGTGATGGTCCACCTGAAATTTACGGGCGTGTTAGCTAGATCACAAAATACAAAAATATATTTGGGAAAAAAGCAATGACAAAATATTATATAATGCTGCAAAGAAAACTGTATGGAAGTCATCAGGAGCTGGGCTCAATTCCTAGGAGACTTTATATATTTCCTGATACATTCATGCTATACTGCAATATCCCCCAATTTGGTCTTCTTTGAATATACTGGATTACAACCCACAGAATTCCTGACAGTCTTGGAGAATAATGTTGCTGGATGGGATTTCTAGGAGCTGTAGGCCAGCACATCAGTACCAGATTTCGGAACAATACACTATTCAAAATGAGGTTGCATACTTACTTTTAAGCCTTGACCTATTTCTTAATAAACATAGATAGGGCTGGCTGGAAGATTTAAATATAGATAATCCTATTTTGCCTTGCTTTACTTGGTTACATTTAGTCCATTTTTCTTTGCTTCCGCCTGCCTTTTTCCCAGAGGTCTCCCGCTGCGCTTCAGTTTAAATTAGAAAGCCTTTAGAGAGTGAGAGCACTATATTAGAGAGAGAATCATACAGAAGAGAACCCAGAATGAAGGAGGCATTCATGTAGCAAGTCTCCCTTGGGACATGTTTTGAGGGAGCCAAGTCAAGGAAACAGTGGATCATGTGACAAGATGAGCATGCAAACTATCAAATCCGAACCCCTCAGAACTATGAACTCTCTTTTCATCAGCATGACAAAGCAAGTCATTTTAATTTTCATACCAAAGATAACTACAGGGGGAAAAAAAGAAGCAGTCAAATTACAGAGATACCGAAAAGATCATAGAGGCATATAGTTTAGTGTTGGGTTTCATAGGATTCCTATGACAGAAATGTTCTTTCAACTTGCTAGTTTCATAGGATTCCTATGACAGAAATGTTCTTTCAACTTACCAGTCATGTCAGAGAAGAAAGAATTATTCAGACTGACTACATTTCCTGAGTCTTTTGAAGCACGATGATGTATACTTATTTGTAAAACAATAAACGATAAAATATTACTTTCCTTGGATAGCAATAGCAATAGCACTTTAGATTTATATACCGCTTTACAGTGCTTTCTACAGCCCTCTCTAAGCGGTTCACAGAGTCAGAATCAGCATATTGCCCCCACAATCTGGGTCCTCATTTTACCCACCTCGGAAGGATGGAAGGCTGAGTCAACCTTGAGCCTGGAGAGATTCGATCTGCCAAATTACAGGTAGCTGGCTGTTAGCAGAAGTCTGCAATTACTGCGTCCTATCTTCTGCGCCACCAAGGCTCCTTTTGTTGGAAAAGTTGGTTCGAATTCCTTTATTTACACATATAAATATATGCAATGAACACATATTTACATGTATAAATATGTGTAATAAATGAATCGCAAGAAGACACCATAATCTGACAAATAGTCCTGAAAGCAAACTGTAGCTCAGTCATCAATATCCTTTCCCATGATGGATTCTTCAAACTACAATTCCATAATTTCACGCTGCGTCTGCCAACACAGGACTGCTTTTTCTTCAGCTAATCTGCATGTATGCATGATCAAATATCACAGCTAAACGCCCTTATTCTTTCAGAATAAGAATCTTTCTTAGAGATACGAAGTTTCTGCAAGCCCTCTATTCATATCTTCAGTTATAAGCTATCACCTTACAACTGACAGAATTGCAACAAGTGCAACGATGCACATTCAAGCATGTATCAACTGCCTCATCTGTTATAAAGGACATTTGATGAGAAACTATTTCTTTATCCAGGGAGTTCTTTCAGCTTATGATCATCATCTTCATTCTGCAGTTGAGATTTTTTCCCAAATATCTTTGTTGTTCTGAAAGAAACTATATACTTTGCACCACTAGGTGCCACCAATGTTCATCGATCTATTGCTTCCTACAGAATTCCTCTATCAAACTGGTTTAACAAAATGGGTCAGTCGAATTTGGCTTGCTAAACTTTACTCTTTTCATAAAATAATTGGGATGATTAAATCAAATAAGGGTTTGTTTGCTTTTACTAACTTACCACTCTCATTTCACTCCCAATGTATATTTTAAATAATAAGTGTCTAAGCCAGGGGTGTCAAACTCACATCGTCATGGCAGCGTCACGTAACGTATCAGGACTTTTTTCCCCTTTGCTAAAGCAGGTGGGGGTGGAGCCCGTGGGCTCTGAGTTTTACACCCCTGGTCTAAGCAAATCTACCTACAACATGTTTCTAGAGACTGCTTTCTCTAAGGAGCTTCAGAAATACATTTGGTTACAATTCACAAAATCGGTACGTATGTTCTCACTTTGGTTTTTTTATAGTGAAATAAGTTAAATTTATAGAAGTATCTGGAAACACTTCTCAAATTCCCCATTAATCTAGTCTATGTTTCTTTTAAGGCATAAGTGCAGTTAACTTGGAAAGCAGGACAAGGAAAAATAACATCTGGGAAGAAGCTGTTGCTAGCAATTTGATGTGCAATGAACCTAGATCACATTTTTAACAGGATCAGACAAGTGCTAATAATTATACTTTTTAGTCTGCTGAAGTCTTGGTGTTTATATTTCAATCGATCATAGTGTTTGTGCAGCCATGCATTAAATGTATAACTACATCTATATCCTTGAACTTTATGGAATAAACACGTTAATTTTAAAGACAACAGAGGATTTGCTTGAGGCTTTCTGAAGTTCTTTAGGATTCTAACAGTTAATAGATGCTCTCCGGTCTCATCTTAATGTTACATCCAGGCCATGGTGGGTATATAGCTTAAAAGACATACTGGGGAGAACGTTTCATGCCATTTTTGTAGTCTTCCAGACTAGATCTTTATCTGTGCCTTTTCTTTTTTTTTTCCACAAAAAATATATGGGCCCAGTTCCAAACAGAGCATATTGTTGCAGCCACTCTTTATTTTTATTTTGTAAGAATAGGCCAGAGGCATTGTTTGAAATAAGTATAATGCTGGTAGCTGGCAATTTCCTTTGTAGGCTGTTTTTGTTTTTGTTTTTTTGGCTGTCAAGTCAGTGTTGACTCCTGGCAACTGCCGGCACTAGTCCCTGCTGTTTTTTGGCTAGATTTTGGAAATGCCTCGCCAGTGCCTTCTTCCTAGGACTTACAGAGCATGACTGGCCCAAGGTCACCTAGCTGGCACCATGCCTAAGATGGAACTAGAACTCACAGTCCTCTAGTTTCTAGACTGATGCCCTAATCACACCACCAAACTGGTTCTCTTGGAGCATAATGCCAACTTTTTATTTAAAAATAAAACAAAGTAAGGGAGATTCCCTCTCTTTCTGAAGCTTCCACGTACAACAAATCTGCTGCAGGCAATTTGGTGGGTTTTGTTTTGTTTTTAGAATAGATTAGGAAGTTAGGAAGTTGTACGGATGACTGTAACAAGAAAGAAAAAGAAGGAAAGTGAAATTGGGGAACTATGTATAAGATAGGATTTGACTCAGTGATGTTTTATTCAGACATTGTAAGGATGTGTTGATCTGAGCCTACATCTGCCGCACATTGTAGAACTTCTTTCTGATTCAACGCACAGGATCCTACTACAAAGTTTCATCTTTTCTTCAAAGACAATCTGATATTTTCGTATCTGAATCAGTAGTTAGCAAAGTAAGATGTGTGGTTACCAAACAGCTTGATTTTATTCATAAGATGGAGATGGTTATAGGAGTATAGAAAGGTGTATTATGGTTAAGGCAAACTATTGGCCCATTAAATCATGTACGTACATTTAAGGCAGAAGATTGTCCAGCCCTACTTGGAAATGTCAATCTTGACTTCAAGTTCTTCTACATGAAAAGCCATATACTCCAAAACACAGAAACTTAACAAAGTTAAGTTAAATGTGCACAAAATATACTGATTCCATTTAGTAGGTATGCCCTTTATGAAAACAGCATAGAAAGCAGAGCCACTTGAAAACTTTTCATGTTTAAAAAAACCAGGAATGTGGTTTTAATAATGTTTTTGTTCAAAGACAATACAGGTGACACATTCTTTAATGACCTGTTTCCTTACTCCAGAGGAAAACTGTCTTGACTTATCAGTACTGCCAAACTCATTGATTGGGTTAATGATGCAATTCTCTAAGGAGTGCTGGATACATCTTTATAGCAATAGCAATAGCATTTAGACTTATATCTCTCTTCATAGAGCTTTTCAGCCCTCTCTAAGTGGTTTACAGAGTCAGCATATTGCCCCCAACAATCTGGGTCCGCATTTTACCCACCTCGGAAGGATGGAAGGCTAAGTCAACCTTGAGCCTGGTGGGATTTGAACTGCCAAATTGCAGGCAGCCAACAGTCAGCAGAAGTATCCTTTAGTACTGCACTCTAACCACGGTGCCATCGAGGCTATTCTACAGCATGTATTCAAGTAACTGTAACTCTATGACGATTATGATAGCTGCAACAGCACAGATGCCCTTGAGAGAGTGTTCAAAAAAAAAAAAGTCAAGATAGTGGCTGGGATTGTACAACAGAGCCCCACCCCTTTTACCTATGTGCATAAATTGGCATAATTTTGATCCTGATTGTTCCACCCTAACTCTCCCAATAACCAGGAATGGCCGGATGCCCTTTCTGTTGCCGGTACAGAGTTTTGTTCAGCAGATATATTCTCAGTATGCCCAGAGAGAGAAATATTTGCCTCTACCTAGGATCAAACTCTCAGCCTCTTGATTTTGAGGTGAGAGCTCCACCTCTAGGCCACCACACCACTCCACCATGAACATATTAGATGTGGTAGAATATATTGTTCAAGAAATCCCAATACTGGCTGCTGACCAATAATTAGGAACTTTGGAAAGGAAGTTTTATAAAACTGTCTTTAAGTTTTTCTGAAGCAAACATGGAATAGCTAACCACAAACAATGATGCAAAAGGACAAGAAAAAAAATGATAAACTTTGGCTGAATTGAAAATTTTGAAAATCCTAAACTAAAATTAAATCCTTTAATTTTTTTAAAGTCAATGTTCTCAAAAAAACTGACTTGGAACTCTACACCCCAAAAAGCAAATTTGTTCAGGGCTTCAAAGATCTTTTCTCTGATAGGTTAGCCTCAAACTCCTTTTAAAAAAGCAGGAAGAAAATGGACAGAAAAGGGTTCATTAATAGATGTTTCAATTTAATAGGGCAAGGCTAGATTTAAAAATCTAGATATGTCCTTTCTTAGTCCTAAATGAGTGAGACTTAAACATATCTGGATGCACTTATCAAGTTCTGAATGGCTGGGAAGAAGAAAAGGCAGGTGCAAGAGTTCTATAAGTAAATGAATGGAAGGTTGCTACTGGAGTGGAGAAAAGAAAGCAAAACTCTCTTCTCAAGGGAGGATATGCAGCCATAGCAAGCAATTTTGAAAATTTCTTTCTTAGCAATTAAGACAGTCCTTAGATGACTCTTTTTTCCCCCCCTGGACATGGAACTTCATTAGGTTGCTAGGTATTAGTGAACCTGGGAATACCTTTTTGCCAAGAAGCAATGCTTACTTTCTCCATTTATTAAAAAAAATAATCTAAAAATAACTTTTCAGAAGCTCACTAATTTGACTATATGTTTATATTTGTGGGTAGGCAGAGATTTGACAGGTTTTATATTCTCATTAATAGCCGTTATATGGAGATGAAAAATTCGCCTCTGTATATCTCTGCTAAAGCTAAAATTTGTAAATAAAATAAAGCTTAATCAATCTTATAAAGTCTGTTTAAATAGTATTAAAATATTCCAGCAATCTATACTTTACACATCAGTATACTGTAATGTAAAAAATATAAAACAAGCCCCAACAACCGACGGTATCTTTCTAATTGTGATTTCTTGAGCCTACAATAATTAAGAATATCACACAATACAACCAGTTGTTGGACTCGACTTCCGGTTTCCAGAGGCGCCGGTCGCTGTCGGGGCTTTCTCCTGCCCCCAGCGTCTGAAACCAACCATCGCTGAGGCCCCCAGGGGCCAGGCGTCCGGTGAGGGTGCCTGCCGTCGACGGGCGGCTCGCCAGGGACCCCCAGCCGAACCCCAGGGCTGGGAAGCCGATGCTAGCGCGCCCGAGGTTCAGCGAGGCTGGCGGAGTCAGGTGGCGGCCATGGCAATGGTTGCCGTCTGAGCCACTGTGCCCAGCAGAGCCGGGGCTTTTCTAAGACATTCGCAGAGGCCTGCGGCGAAGAGGGAACCTGATGGTGCCTGGAGGGGTAGGCACGGGAGTTTGAGAACTGTTTGCAGCGGATTAAGACTTTTAAAAGTGGCGTTCCAGAGCGTGGGGGGGGCGGTTCTTCCCCCCCCCCCGGTAGCTGGGAAGGTCACACGATCCCAATTAAAGAGAAGGGGGAAAAACAACATGACCACTTGCCTTGCTTGCTTCTGGGGACATTTATTTTCGGAAAGATGTGGTTGAGAAGGCTGGAAGCCCTCCTTCCCCTGGAAAGTAATGGCTGCCATGGACTTCTGGCTTCTTTATTGAAATTTTAATAATATTACCTACCCTCAACTTCCTGTTTGATCTACTCTACATCCTGGACTCACT
>JAOYMU010000098.1:70424517-70446309 GCA_025802295.1 Psammodynastes pulverulentus
TGATGCCAATTACAGGTCTCTCTCATCTTTTTAAGTGGGAGAACTTGCACAATTGGTGGCTGACTAAATACTTTTTTGCCCCACTGTAGCTTCCTGACATTTTAATTGCCAATGCCCTTTTAAATGATTTTTAATTGATTTGGGTGTGCTGTTGTCATGATGCTTGGCTATGTTTTTTAAACAGCTGAAGATGTGTTTACATGTATAACTTGTTTCTTTTTTTTACTTGACTTTTAATCAGCAGCATCCACGTGTGTGATGTCTGACAGAAACAGAGTTGTGTGTCATGCTCATTCCTTTTGTATATGCCTCGTGATATTAAACACTTTTTTAGAAGTGGCCTAGCATGCTGTTTTTTATTTTATATTATTTTCAGTACAGCAGCCAGAGCTGGTCTTAATTGTTATTTATTGGTTTTCTTGTTAACCTGTGAAGTTTGACTTGCGGGCTGAAAGCCCACTCTGCGTGTGTGTGTGTGTGTGTGTGTGTGTGTGTGTGTGTGTGTGTGTAGAACACACATACAAACATAGACCACAAAACAAATATCTTAAATACTCTCTAATTCCCTTCATAGCCTAATCGTAGAGCTACCGTCATTAAAGATAGTAGTAGAGGATACACGGTCTGTCTCAGCCTCACCATATAGAATCTCAGATCCAAAGAAAACAGGAGCAAAAATCCTACTCACCCGACGCGGCTGCCAGTTAGAGAAGATAAAATTGGTCAAGGCAGACAAATTGCCTCACCTGCTATGAGACGGCTTCCCATGTAGCGAGAGGGAAATGTTCTTTATGCAACTTTGATTTGATTAGCCATCTTGGCTAAGCAAACAGAAAGGCAGAATATATATTTCTTGGCCAAATAAATAAAGTGTGATTACTGGAAATGGGAATGAAATGGCTTTGAAACTACTACAAGGTGTTCAGAAAGCTTGATGTGGAATCTGCATCTATTTCATCTAGCAACAGATTGTTTGCTAATTCACAGAATGTAAGTGCAGATGCTACCCTTGGCCTGCCACCAATTTTGTGTACTCTGTGTTCTGTTGGAAAAGGCTGAGATTCAACACAATTTCTGTCAAAAGAAAAACAGCGCTACCAGTCTTCCTTTCAGCTTTTATTTTCCATTTCCTCCAAAAAGTGGGAAACTCCATAGCATTGCTAAAAGTTAGTTACACATGAGTTATCAAATCAAGCCTTTATTATGGCTTTGGGGCCAAAACGCATGATAATAAAATAGGTAGATCTGGAATTATTGATAAAACTTTAAAAAGCAATAAAATATCATAAAGTACATTATTATAGTAACTGTACTACAAATAGCATTGGCAATCACCAAAATTCTAAAATGCCAACCTAAATGTCTAAATGTCAACCCTAGGTAGGACCGATACAACAAATGACAATACAAAATCTGGCAATCTGGAAAGATATGTCAGGGTTTTTAGTCAGACAAAAGCAGAAAAAGATACAAATGTGTATTCTACCAGGCTAGTTCTTTAAAATAAGATAAATATATGTCTTTCATGATTCCCTATAGTGAGAACCACAAAAGAACATATGGCTTAGGGATTCTACAGAGATATCTCCACATAGACATAAGTACAGCTGAAAAGGGATTTTTTTATATTATTATTATTATGTAACAGAATAGTATACACAGCAAACAAGATAATCATGCTGGATTTCGTATTACTAATCACTAGTCGAACACTTCCCAAGCGTCTAGGGAAGTGTGTTATATTGGCAGATTATGCGAGCAGATCCCAGTAGGATGGCTTTCTGCAGGTGGTGGTGGTGGTGGTGGTGGTGATGGTGGTGGTGGTGGTGATGATGATGATGATGATGATGATGACGATGATGATGATTTCATGCCCAGAGAACTGAAAAAGGTAGTGTACCCAACCAGGCCAAGGTGACAAAATTTCAGAATGGGAATGGAAGAGAGGTAGGATGAGGGCATGTGCCCATTTGAGAAGAATCCATAAACAGTAGGGTTGGATACTAGGCTTCAACTGGTTTGAAAATCAATATCCCAGATACATTGTTTAAGATGATGTCTGGCATTTTTAAGCTCTAATGGACAGAGACCTTCCAAAGAAAGTTCAAAATACTGGAATCCACTATTAGCTTTTGTTAGCCAATTTAAAATGGTATCTGAGGACCAGTGTGGACATAAACCCACAGGAGAGAAAAAAATCAATTTAATTAGAAATTAAGGCAATAGATAGATTCCAGGCTATGGCACATGCAAAAACCAAATCTGTTTGTAACCATAAAACAGCATTCTTGACACCTCTTGGAACTGGAAGTTTTGCTTTTATAAATTTGGGATGGGCACATTTAGTTACACATGAGTATGACCTTACTTTAAAACAAAAAGTTGATGATGTCTATAGTGATTTGTCCAAGTTATATGGTATTTAAATCAAAGAGTTACTGTTGACACACAATGTCAATGATTATCACTGGCTTATAAAATTTACCACATGACACAAGACAAGACAAATCTTTTTCTTCCCAGTAGTCCCTTAGTCAACATTGTGAACTCTACTCAAATTACTGCACAGTTTTCTGGTAAGCTGTGTTAGTCAAGTCAAAATCTGTGCGGCCTGCTATTCATTACAGAACTGAAGTTGCATTTTACCTGTGTATGAATTTATATTTGGATCCAGAAAGAGTAGTGGGAGCTTCTGTGCTTTGTAAGTTGGCATTGCCTAGCCAAACAACTCACAGCTTTTATTCAAATCTTGGAACTGGATAGCTGGCAGAGATTCCAGCACTTCTTGTGTAGATTTGGGATGATTGCTACTTTCTCTATAATTATAAACACGAGAATAAGCCATGCATAACATGTCAAAACCCAATGTTCCATTTACACTTTGGCTTTAAAAAGGTGCGGGTAGCATACTGTACATAGGCATCTCACCTGACCCCTGCCAAGATCCCTGCCCTGCCAGGCTATTAATTTTGATTTAGATTATACCAATTAATGTAAAAACAATCAAATGGAAATGCTGCAAAGCAAAGAATCACCTTCTACCATCTCACTCACATCAACCCCTTAGAGCAGGAGTGTCAAACTCGTGTTGTCACAGCAGTGTCACATGACATATATCGATTTTCCCCTTTGCTAAACTAAGTATGGGCTTGGCCAGTGCATGATGCATCCAGCCTGTGGGCTGTGAGTTTGACAGCCCTGCCTTAAAGTCTTAGACATATAGTTTATATATAATTTAGAGTGCTTTGTGGAAAATGCTCATCTATTTATGAATAATGAAGAAAACAAAAAAGAGAATAGATGCAAAATTTGGGGTGATTGAGAAAAACCCGGGTCACTAAAAAGAGAGGAAGGTACTGTAACTTTCTGGTACATAGGTAAATTTAAGATTAAACATATTACTCTGTGGACAGGAATGCACCCCCTCCTACCCAAAGCTATTTTACAAGAGTACCCTCAAAATCCTAGATAAACCCACTGTTCTCAGTCTTGACTTTATGCTTATTAATTCTGACAATGATTATTTTGTTTTAAAATTAATGTAATGACGCTATATTTTTGCTAGAGGGTCTCCCTTGTTCTCTGAAAAAAAGATAATTTGCCGTACATCATATACGTGTCCACACCATCTCATTCACATGCGTTTATGCAATAATTTCTATCTCTAACTGAGATTCTTTTGAAGAACAATCTGAAACGCCAGAGACAGCTCCTTCCCTTTCCCTGCATTTCATGTAAATTGAATTCTCTCTAAAGAGTGCTAAGAAACTGATTGAAACATCTGTCTGCTGGTGCTGGAACTAGTGGACACCAGACAATTCAACGAAGCAATCTTGGAGTATTCTGAAGGTGAAGGTTAAATGGTTTCTGTCTTAGTCCCAGAGAAACTTGGAAAGTATAAATTTATGAAAGCTTTCGCACTAAGCTCAGAACCATTATGTAGAAAAGAGAAGTTTTATATGATTAGCTACACAGAAGTTTTTTTTGCTAAATTGGTCACTCAGCAAGAGAGGCAGCCTTATCATTTCATGATATATGAACAATTATAGAATCAGAAAAGACCTTGAAAATCACTGCAGTCAATCATGTTAAATGCTGGATTGAGCTACAGTTCCAGAAATACTTTCCAGGAATGAGAAGCCATTGTCTCCAGAAGTAGCTTGTTTTATTGTTTAATAACTCCTACCTCTAAGAAGCATCTCCTAAATATTTAGCTAAAAATTGCTTCTCTGAAATTGGAATGATTCTAATTTGGATTTCTGATGCTTCTTAAGAATGAGCCTGCTATATGGTATACATGGCAGTTCTCATATCTCCTTACAATATTCACACCTTCATATTGTATACAATCATTTATTTCAAATGTTCTTTATTGAATGAAATATTAATTCTTCTTTCCATCCTGATCATTTTTTTGCCACATCCCGTCATCAATGTCTTCTTAAAAATGATTAGTATGGTATATGTAGTCCACTTTCCTTTAGGCTCCCACAGCAGAAATATATAGATGTTGTCATCCTCTCACATATGTTTTTTTCCCCATGACATTTACATTTTCTTCTATGCATTTCCAGAGTGTTGAGTTTCAGGACCTGGACAGCTCCTAAAACCATTGTATTGTATATACAGTAGTTACCTAAAATGCAAAGGTCCATGAGTTGAATTCCCAGTAGAGGGCTTGATCCCATAGAATGATATCTGGCTATGTACATCTGAAGATTCCTAATAAAGATAAAAGTGGCCGCATATTGTCTCCTGGTGGTCATTGTAACTCTAAACAGAATATATGTTGTGTAAAATATAAAGAAATTTGTGTAAAATATAGAGAAAAGAACAGTGGCACAAGTCATGGAAATTTTTTGCATGGGTATGTGAAATACAGGCAGTGCTCAACCTACAACTATTCCTTTGTTCAACTGTTCAAAGTTATAACGGCATTGAAAAAGTTATTTATGACCATTTTTCACACTTATGACCATTGCAGCATCCCCAAGCCATGTGATTTACATTTGGACCTTGACAACTGGTTCATATTTATGATTGTTGCAGTGTCCTGGGGTCATGTGATCACCTTTTTTGACCTTTTGATGAGCAAAGACAATGGGGAAGCCAGATTCACTTAACAAATGTGTTGCTAATTGAACACTTCAGTGATTCACTTAACAAATGTGGCAAGAAAAGTCATAAAATGGGGAAAAGCTCATTTAACAAATTTCTCACTTAACAACATCCATTTTCGACTCAATTGTGATCGTGAGATGAGGACTGCCTGTAATGCAACATTTATTTATTTTAAATTTATATGGCTACATATTTTATTGTCATGATTCCAGATGGCTAACAACAGTTAAAAATACAGCATAAAAATAATATAACAACAAATTCATACTCGGCAGTAGAGATGAAGTTCCAAGCAACCATCAATCCAACATTACAGGGGTTGTGCCATGCCCAGGGACACAGGCACATCTTCAAGGCTTTACAAAAGGCCAATAGGGTGAGAGCTACTGTAACCTAATCTAGCTAATCTAAAGATGTTGGTCATCATCTTTAAAGGCCTTGATGGCATAGTCCAGGGTATTTGAGGAATTGCCTTACCTCAATAGAACTCAGTCACCTCACTTATTCCAGTGAAAAGGGCCTACTTTGGATCCCATCAGATCCTGTCAGCCAAAAAAAATGTTTGGTTCCATATTCCAGACCAATAAAATCATTTTGCATTTTGATTTCATCCTTCATGATGTTAGCTACCCTTTCCATATTTATGTCATTTGTACATTCCATAAACATCCATTCTATGCCAACACTTAAAATAATATCTTATCAAAATATTAAATAGCCTGGATTCTAGGACTGAGCTTTCCAACACTTCATCTGAGACCCAAGATGAGCAATAACTGGTATGCTTTGTATCTTTGAAGTAATCCAGTTTCTTTTTATGCATCAAAGAGATTGTCAGTTTTAATTGTCTGACATGTCTTTTAAATATGTTGCACAGATATCTTTTACGACGAGGGAAATGGTCCCATAAGTAGAAATGATCATGCTGAATGCAATACTTTTTCCTGGGAGATTTCACTGAGTTCTTAAATTATTTCAGCCCCATATCAAAAGAAAAATCAACACTGAAAACTTTGCACTATATAAACAATTGTTGAGGTGTGCATATTAAAAATCTTCCCTTGAAAATTAATTTCATAATAATTCTTAGTTTGAAGAAATCTGCTGTATTTTGCAAATAGAAAATATATGTGGCTATGATTAACCATTGATTTCCTCATATGTGAAATTATCTAGATCCAGTAGTGAATTCTGCTTTCATGTAGTTTCCAAAAATGTTACAAAATAAGGCAAAATTTCTAAATGAATTTATGTGTATCATTGTTGTAATTGTGATCATCTCTCTTCAGTTTTCCATATTTTTAAAAAAATCTCATTGAAATCAATGAACACAAGTCAAGTATCTATAGTCAAGTATCTATAGTAATTATATACTCAGCTTTAGCATTTACTTACATGTGCTAGAACTATGGCTATAATTCTGTATTCAGTGGAGAAGAATGAGACCTGAGAATGAGAAAAGGATAGGAATGTCATTGTTTCCCACAGCCTTGGATAAAACCTAGGAGTCTCCACAGATCAAGAAAAGTTCAGAAAAGGAAGTAGAAGATTTTGCTTTTGGAAATGCCATTTTTTTGTTGTTGAAGTAAGTAAGTAAGCCTAGCCAGGGATTTGGGTTTTAATTTTTGTTTTGGTGTGTGATGCTAAAGTCTCCCAGTCTACAGTACCACCCAGGTGCATCTCAAGTTGCTGTTTATTACCTATAAAGTCCTGAATGACATGAAGCCAGGTTATCTGCAGGACCACCTTTTCCTTAGGGTAACTGCCCATTCCATCAGATCAGAAAGGGTGGGCATATCATATGGTGGGACTTGGGAGGCCTATCTTCTCCAGAGGGGTGCCTGTCCTATGGAAAAGACTCTTGTCTGTTGTCTGACATCCAGAGGACTCCTACCTTCCCTCCCTTCTAAAGATCCATGAGGACCTGGCTCTTCCTCCAGACAGAAGAAAAAGCTTCCTTTCTCTTGTGTTTCATTGTAACAAGGAAGATGCCACTTTCTTCTGAGAAAGTATCCAGTCTATATCTGGATTTCATTGACCTAATTGTTGCTAGCCTTGTTATCATTGTGGAAATCATCTTGAATAAGTCATGTTTTGTCATGGATGTTTTAGGTTCCATTCTTGCAGGGAGGAAGAGTCGGAAGAGTTGATGATGTAAATTCTAGTCGTGTCAATTCTACTACAGAAATGTAATTTAATTGATTCCCTGATTCTCGGAAGGCTGAGTCAACCTTGAGATAACTCCTGTTACAGGTGAGCAATCTGTGATTCATGTCTTTGGGGAGTCACACACTTCTAAGGGACTTTAACCAGTAGTATTCCAGTGAGCCTTAGGGCCATAGACTGTCTGTTTAGGGATGATCAGAGTTTGTTAAGTACCATTATTATTAGATTGTGTTACTGCTATTGTACTGATTTTCAGCTGTTGTACACTGCCCCCAGTCTGCATGGCATGGATGGCCTAAAAATACTGTTAAGTAAATAACATAAGCTCTACTAGGGAAATACATTGAAGGAAGATTGCAATCATGCAGGCTAGCCAGTCAACCGGCAATTTGCAGGCTTGTTTGTGATTGGTCCCCTCAAAGCAATGCTTATAATTTTGGGTGGGTTTTCCTTGGAATGAAAGATGTGCCTTCCTTCTTTATACACTATATTCCCAAACACAATATTAAAATGTACACAGAGAGAGAGAGAAACATTCTACAAGCAGTCCTTGACTTACGATCACAATTGAACCCAAAATTTCTGTTGACAAGCAAGACTGCTGTAAAGTGAGTTCTGCCCCATTTTACAACCACAGTTGTTAAGTGAATCACTGCAATTATTAAGTTGGCCACATGGTTGTTACGTGAAACTGGCTCCCCCATTGACTTTGCTTGTCGGAAGGTCACAAAAGGTGATCACATGACCCTGGGACACTGCAACCATCATAAATATGAGTCAGTTATCAAGCTTCTGAATTTTGATCATGTGAGCACATAGATCTTGATCGTGTGAGCATGTGACCATGATTGTAAATGTGAACAATGGTCATAAGTCACTATTTTCAGTATCATTGTAACTTTTAACAATCACTAAATGAATTGTTATAAGTCAAAGACTACCTGTAATTATTTCATCATTTAACTTGGTCTTATAGAAATGACAAATTATTGGCTAAAATAATGTGATTAAGTTCTCATATGACATTAAGTTATTGATGAGTGCTAAGTTGGATGAGTGTTAAGCTATCAACTATAATATGTGGTTATTGAATACTGTTTCATCATCTGAACCTCCATCAATGTCTTTTGTGGCAGTTACAATACTTTAAGAGTCTTTCTTGCTCTCCACAAAATAAGTGTGGTCTGCTACTGATGTCGTGTGGGTTTTTTGTGGTGTTTTTTTTTAAGGATTTAATGTATACTTGTACACCATCAAGCTTTTCTCATATCCACTGCTTTCGATTTGTTGTCTAAATTTTTCCTATATAGCTCAAGAATTTCAAGATTTTTGTGTACCATAGATGAAAAAGTCTCATTCTGATCTTCTTTGTGAAGATAAAAGATCAGTCTTTGAGGAGAGGAGAGGAGAGGAGAGGAGAGGAGAGGAGAGGAGAGGAGAATAGAGTAAATAAGTGGCAGGTGCCAAGCAAGACATAGTGGAAATAGTAAAAAAAAATGTTTTGTTTTTTTTAAAATAAAAATATGTTAAAATAAGGCATGAAATGCCTTATTAACGAGTTAGAAAAAAGAAGATTATCACTCCATAAGAGAATAAAACAGACGCCCATTTGGCACATATCCTAAAGAGAGAGGCAAGCTTAGCTTTTTCAAATAAAAGGAGAAATGGGATTAAACTGCTGTTCCCATATGATAGTCTCAAGTATTCCCACTTACAGAATGTTTAACAACGCTTACAAGTCTACTGTATGACTATCACTGAGGCGAAGAAGAGGGGGTTATGTCCATCCATGGGAGTTCTAACAGCTGTAAGGCTAAAAGCTGGATGCTGCAACAGGAGAAAACAACTCTATCGATTTTTGAAGAAGGGCTGAGAGAATTTAAATAAACTTTAATGAGAAAAAAAGGCAGAATAAAGAATTTCAGTAAAAGAGGACAAACAGCTCAAGGACAAATATGTTAACACAAAACAAACTCAAGAAGTTGTTTGGGGGGAATCTGTGCTTGCTGAGCTATAGGCAGTACTGGGCTCAACGTAGATGGATAACCACTATGTGGGACTCACAGCAACCATGATGAAAATGTCTTTTTCCTTCTTCTTTTGATTTAATAGCATCGTTGAGTTCGAGCCACCTGGTGTTTTTCATGGCTTTTATTTTCTACTTTGATTTACCTCATGGAGCTCATCCTTGTCCTGGCCATTTAAAACCTGCATCTGTGGCTTGGTTATTTAGAATTTACTGTCACAGCAGCAAAACAAGACACATGAAAAACGTGAAAAGACTATTCTCCACCATTTTACTTCCCGGGATTAGCGTTGGTGCACTAACCTTATTAACAATATGGATCTAAGAAATACAAATAAGTAAAATCAATGGCACAACATGAAAAAAATGTTTAGCAATTTTCTATTGCAGTGATGTTTTAATCAATCATAAATTTTATTGGCGCTCATGAGACTTTCTGAGAAGAAAATGCAAAATAACTATGATTTTCGAAAAACGGCAGCAACAATGTATAAAATGCACATTTTTTAGGGAAATGTCTGTCATTAATCACTAACATAACTTTCTGAAGCATCCAGTGGGATGTAATAAATATAGCTGTGCTGTAGAAAAAAATATAGCTACTAGGAGAAAAACATGATTAATTTTTGCCCCTGCTAGGAAGTTCTGGGGAGAATGGCATTGCTGTGAAGAATATCTTCATTTTCTTAACAACATCCAAAATATCTTTAAGGCTTGATATCTATCATGCTATTGCCAGTCTTGATTTACAAATACAGAGAACAGAGCAAATTGTTTACAAATAATTCTTTTTAGAATGCTGCAAAGGTTACAAATTATCTCCATGCCTTATTGTGAATGCTTTCATCTATTTACTCAGGAAGGATGAAGTATTTTTTGTAACCTTAGCATAGATGGAGCAAGGGAAAATTATTAAATTTTAGCTCTGGATTTTGGAGGCCAAGTCAGCCCATCAGCCCAGTCTACTCTGTAGCAGTCATAGTTAGCAGCTCCCCAGAGTTTCAGGATGGAGATTTTTGCATCCATTTGAAGATACCAGACACTGAAGAGGATTCCTATGGAAAGGTGATGGCTTATTAATGGGATTAATGGTTCTCCATTTTTTCAAAGCAAAGGTTTAATTCATATCAGGTATCATCCAATATGTTTGAGCAAAATTAACAGAATGTTATCTTTGAAGGCCATCAACTTGTCAATAGAATTCAAACTTCATCACACTCTCAGCTCTATCTCTTAGGGCATCTTTCTGTTCCAACAGTTCCCCAGGCCAAGATCAGAGTTGCTATTTGACTGCTCACAACTCTGGTTTTATTTCAGCAGTCTATTTTTGTTCTGAGAACTGAGCAAGAGAAAGAACTTGAAGAGCTGATGGTAGAAAGCTATGTTTGCACTTCTAAAGTAAAAACACCAAATAAGATGCTACTTTTTCTGAAACCACTAAAGAAAATCTCTTCCCACTATTATATAAAAGGACATTAAATTCTAGAATTAAAAATCACCTCCGGACTTTGGAGGCTTATCTTCATCAGACTGAATTGAATGGCTCAGTGATTCAAAATTAATTCATCTCAAAGGGAAAAAAATGAATTCATTTTGATTCAAAGAATCATGATCACTTGGTAATTGATGGAAGTCAATACCCGGAACCTAATTTGCAGCTCATTGTAATATGAGATTGTGAATAAATAATTTATCTTTCAATATACTGGCCTACTAGAAAAAAGTGTATAGAAGTCAGGGGAAACATTATTAAAGGGTTGAATTGATTGACTTTTTGAATTTTTATCTCACTTTGCATCAAACAGGACGATTAGGTTGTTCTTCAGCATCTTCACATGAGGGCTACAAAATCACTTCATGAAGAAACTTAAGAGAAAAATGGTGAGGAGCACAATCTTTCTTTATTTGTTCTGAAGGAAGGATTCAGCTAAACAATCCCAAAACTAGTCGTTAGTCAAGCTAAAACATGAATAATTATACAGAAAACACGATATGTATGTTGCTCAACTAAGCATGGAAGGTTTATTTTCCTCACCCCAAAAGGAAACAGCACCGAACTGAATAGCAAAAGGCACATTAACCCACTTCCCAGTATTATAGAAAACTTCATTTTTCATACTTTGTTTAAGCAGCTTATGTACAGCATTGCATAAAGATTTAATTATAATCAGCTAATGAAACCATTTTGGGTTAATAAACACCCAGAAGGAGTATATACAGATGCAAGGAGGCATAGTTTTCCATATAAATGAAAGGCAAAGATAATGCATGTACTCTAGATAAAAAAAAATTGAATGCCTTTTAAAATAAATTCATAATATTAATTAACTCCTATTCAAGCAATTATTAAAAGGCTTCTATTTTTTGCTAAGCCCAGGGGTTGTTCTTAGAATTATATTATCTGAATGTATTATTTTTCCACTCCTTTCTGCACCATAAAGCACAGATTTTTCTAAGCAGACAAGCTTTTTAAGGAACAGATTGCTGCAGTTCGTTTTTTTAACTATCACAAAGATAGACAAACTTTCACAAAGATGGACAAACTTTCTTGAAGTCAGAACAGTATTGCCATTGCTCAATCTGGACAGGGCTTTTCTGATTATATTTTCAAATGTTCATTGCTCAAAAAACCAGGCACACTTGTACCTCCACATTCCATTTCTTTTTGGACAAGCAAGATTGGCAAAGTGCAAAAATGAAATGAGCAACACTTTAAAAATTTAAAGAAAAGGATGTGCATTGAGCCTTCTTCAAACTATAAGGAGGACAGGGTGAAACAGATAGCTGAGACTGACAAAGCTCATTATGCCAGCTACCTGAAAGGTGCAGCTGCACATGCTATGCAGAAAATTCTTCAGAAGAAAATGGAAGAATTAAGAATTACTTTACATGGGCAGTAGGCAGAAAAACTCAAAGTAAATAAGGTGTTGAATGAAATCCTAGTCTAATTAGGCTACTACCAGCCTGGAATTAAATCAGAAGATAGAATAAGATAGATACAGTTGATGGAATTTAAAATACAGCCAAGAAGAAGAAAAAAAATACCATTTTAAAATAATTTTATATCACAAATTGACATAGGTAGGATGTAATCTGAAACATGTCTTTGAATAATGTGCCATGTATGGCTTAAGGAAATACTGTAATGTTTTAGATTAAGGTAACATTATTCTGTAATTACACTAGAACACCCCCAAGGACTGAAAATCATCTTCTTCTTTTAATGACCCCATAATCCCTTGCCGGGTGGAGTCTGTGCAGCTGAATGGAGCTGAGAGTTTATTGGCTGGATGTCCCTCCTATTGCCAATTCGGAGTTATATTCAGCAGATATGTGCCCAGCGAGGAAAAGATCGGCTTCTATCTAGGATCGAACTTACAGCCTCCTGATTGTGAGGTGAGAGCTCCGCCTCTAGGCCACTGCATCACTTGCCCCAAAGGACTGAAAAGATGCAGGAAAACAATCAAAGATCTGGAATCATGTGTACAAAACAAGGTATATTTGCTTTATACACACACACACACACACACCAATAGCTGACAGAGGCAAATATTATAGCCTCCTATTCCCATGGCCCCTTTCTTCCTAGATGCCATCAGGAAGAATATCGGTAATAATGAGTCTTTAAGAAACTTGTCTGAACACTCTACTATTATATCCCATAACATGTCTGAACTATCAGAGATTAAGCAGAGGGGGAAGAACAGCTGGTGAAATTTAATCAATTAATTGCTTACAATGTAATCAGCATTTGAAATGCTTCATGTACAGAAAGAATTAAGCAAAGGAAGAGCGATCTGCCTGCCAAAATTACAGTCAGATCTTGGTATCCTCTAAATGCCTTGCAGTGACTAATGGAGGTCTGAGTGCAATGTTCATGGTTCTGGGGCCACCTCTAGGGCCACCTCCCTTTCAGTCCTGGAGGTCAAACCCCACCCACCCCATCTCAGTGTGGTGTCACATAAAGACCAAGTAGCATTCATACCTTTTTTCAAGGACAGCTATAATTGTTTTGCCCACACCAGATGCTTTACTACAACTTCTAGATGTTAAATGAAGGCTTTCGCATTCACCTTAAATTATCAAATGTAAACAACAAAGGGAGCTGAGTATCTTTGTTGCAGAGATGTGAATGAAAACTTGAACTGGCTTTTCTCAGCAGCTTTCTGTAATTATTAAAAAAAAAAACATGCCAAAATCATACAATTCATAGTATAGTAGTTGCTGATGTGTTTTGAAAGGATCGTCTGTGGAGTGCTGGGAAAGCTAGTGTTTCCCTGAATTTCTTCAAAGTGCAAGTCAGCTAGCTAACAAGACACATCTTATTCCTTAAAAACAAGCTCCTGATATCCCACCAAAAACTGTGTGATAGACAAGCTGTAAGGAACACAGCAGAAGTCAAGACTGCAACTTATTTATTTATTTATTGGACTTTGTCAAACAAAAATGAGAACAAGAATAAACGAATAAAAATACAATGACAGGGATGATAGGCATGTTAGTGCACTTATGCATGCTCCCTCTATTAACCACTTAAGTATGATGTAAGGTCCATGGAAGTCAATTTGTGACTGAAAATGTGTAGCTGAAACAACTGAATCAGGTGCAACATTCCAGATTTTGACAACTCTATTACAGAAATCATGTAACTTGCTATGAATGGGATTCTTCTCAGATTGAGACCAGGAGTAATTTCAACCAATAGGAACAATTCTATATCTTCCAAATCATTCATGATGTGATTGAGAAAGAACAGTTATAAGGACACTCATGCATAGGAGCATGGGAATACGAGTATGGTGGGCTGTAAGTTCCAGACAGACAGTTCTAATGTGAAAAAAGGTATGCTTAAAAAACAAAAGCAAATATCCTGGTATAAATAATAATAAAGTAAGATAATATGTGTGACTCAGGGCCTGAGCTGAAAAGATGCTTCAAAGCATGCAAAATATGCATGAAGCATCTGTCTGTAACTCCTTACCGCAACTGGGATCACACAGTTGCATTCTTCTGTGCTCTAATAGTTTCCACAGCTCTAGTATATGCACATACACACACACACACACACACACACACACACACACACATACACACACTTTCCCCTGTAAATTTTTGTTAATATCTTGTGACAGTAGCAGAACCCTAACCCTCATCCTGATAATTGTGTGAAAGGGTTTAATCATGATGGAATATTTTAAACCCTACGCGTCCTTCCCCATTCCCCTTTTTCTTGTGTGTGTGTGTGTGTGTGTGTGTGTGTGTGTGTGTGTGTGTGCAGCCTGTGTCAGATTAAACTAATTCTGCACTCAAGTTTAAAAAAACACAAAGTGCTATTGTTACATATAGGTCCAGAATTATATATGACCTCATACATATGACAATTAACACCATAAATAAATACACTATTCTGAGTTGCAGTAACGTGAGCATTGAAGTTAGATTGCTGGAAGAAGTTATGTTCTAAGTCTACTCTAGCCAGAACCTACAGAAGCACTGGCTCTGAGTCTTATAATTCAAAAAAGGCAAAGACAAATTGGAACGAGTTCAGAGGTGAGGGCATGGAAACCAAGCTCTATGCCAGTGATATAAGGATCTGGGTTGTTTGGCATATAAAAGAAATCCCTACAGGGAAAGATGAGATAGCATATGATAGCAACAGCACTTAGACTTGTATATACCACTTGACAGTGCTTTCCAGCCCTCTCTAAGCTGTTTACAGAGTCAGCCTCTTGCCCCCAACAATTTGGCTCCTCATTTTACCCACCTCGGAAGGTGGAAGATTGAGTCAACCTTGAGCCTGGTGAGATTCAAACTGCCAAATTGCAGGCAGTTGGCAGTCAGCAGAAGTAGCCTGCAGTACTGCATTCCAACCACTATGCCGCCATGGCTCAGTATAAAGTAGAGTTATCATTAGATTAGATTTAGATTAGATTTTTATCCTGCCTTTATTACTTTATAAGTAACACGAGGCATCAAAGATATGTAATACTTTTTCCTCCTTCTATTGTCCCCACAACAAGAACCCTGTGAGATGTGTTGGGCTGAGAGAGAGTGACTTACTCAAAGTCACCCAGCTGGTTTTCATTTCTAAGGCAGGACTAGAACTCACTGTCACCTGGTTTCTAGGCTAGCATCTTAACCACTACAACAAATGGGCTCTATTATTATCTATTGTTCTCTATCGCCCCACAGGACAAGAACTTTCTGATTATAGAAGCTGGTAGTCAATGGCACAAAAGTTGCCATGTGCAGTGATGAATTATCAGATGAAATTAACTGAACTCATAAACACTTATCCCATATTATAAACTTGATAAATTTAAAAGGTGCTAGCAGACTCTTCTGCTAGAGAATCAGAGAGAAAGAGACAGAGACAGAGAGAGAGAGCAGAGAGAGAGAGAGAAAGACAGAGAGAAAGAGAGACACAGAGAGATATCAGTTTCCCATAGAAAAGAAAAAACTGGGATCCACAAAACCCGGGTAGGTGTTGTTGCGGGGGTCATGTGACTGGGTGGGAGTGAGTGATGTTGAGTTGGTGATGCCCACCCAGGTTTTGTGGCTCCCGGTGTTTTCTTTTCTGTGAGAAATGGGTTCAAATTGCTCTGAGAGTTTAAGGTTGCAGACCACTGCCATAGAATAACAGGGCTTTTCTCCAACAGTGTTTACCATATGAAACATAAGGAGAATTTTACTGCTGGCACGTGAATATAATTTCATTTCAAAAGCAAAGACAGTAGGAAAAGTTATAATCATATATCAAATTAGTGCAGTAATACTGGCATGCAAATTCAGATTATTGTGCTAGATTTAACAGGATTAAAACCTTACAAAAGCAAGATTCAGGAATTCTTCTTAGTGTTTGTACCAGGAAATTTCTCTCTGTGGTGCCATTTACCATCTATTAAGATTTACAAAACAGATGCTGGTTCAGGAAATTGGGATGATCCTTAAGAAGAAATCATCTCCATACTAATTAGCAGCATATGTAATTACTAATACGGAAAGCTTCTGCAAGAGATGAAAACTTTTAGCAGAGACAGTAAATGGTGTGAGAAAGGATGTGTTTCATTGAATTGTTTAGAATTCTGATATGAAACTGTGTCACACACTTTGGGTTTTTTTGGCATATAATTTTTAATAAAACGTTTAAACAAGAAGATAAATCTAACACAAGTTCATATAAAGTAAGGAAGAAAAAAGAAAGAGAACTCAATGAAAAAGAAAAAAGTACAACAAAAAAAGTTGAAGAAAGGAAAGAAAGAGAAAAAGATATTAAGAAATGGCTTCTTTCTTTACAACAGTTATAAGTACAAATATATTTTAATTTCTCTAAAGTTACATCATATTACTCTTCTTTCTATAATCAAAACTATCACAAATTCTTTTTTTTGCAATAAGTCCATAAGAGACTTCTAGTCACCAATAAATGTAGATTATGTATTTTCTCTATTCAAAGAAGTCTATTTATCCATTTCAGCAAAATCTGTCAACTTCACCAGTGATTCTTTCATAGTGAATAGTGTCGAATCTTTCCATCTCAGTGCATATAGTTATATTATCACAGTTATCATATATTGAAATAATCTTCCACTGCTTTTTTCCAACTGTAAAACTACATCATGCATTTCAGTTGCATATTTGATTTTTTTAAAGCATCTCTGAGAAGGATTGACATTTTATATATTAGAATGAAGATCAACTGCCATAAATTCTGTCTGAATTACCAAGTCTCTTCTGAATCATTCCTTCCCTCTGAAAGCATTCTATCTATCCAAAATAAAAAGACGCCAAAATAATTAACTACATAAGACTTCCACAGTATTGATGGGTCTTCCTTGAGGAATACATGATGTAAATATTACACGTTTTTTTCTGCCTGTTACTTTGAAAATAAATTGTATAGCTTGGGGGCTTGTGTGGGAACACAAACAAGCTGGTTTGAAAAATATATATATATTGTTTGTTACATTGTTGATCAGTATGCATTAAATATGACTATATTTCCCGGCAATGGAAATAGTAAAAAAAAAAGTGACTTCTATTTCGTATCATTTTTAGAGAAGCAATTTGGAGCTGAGGAGGATAGTAAGCGCTGGACTGCAAATTGTACCATTCTTTAGTCGAAAGGAAGGAAGGAAGGAAGGAAGGAAGGAAGGAAGGAAGGAAGGAAGGAAGGAAGAAAAATTATGAACATTAAAAATGAGAAGCAGAAGATTCCCTCACGAATGAAGGTGAATATACCTGGGATAATGCTGCAGGATCCCATCTGATTCGGTCACCGGGACCAGAGGTTTAGTCTTCCAAACTTTCGGACTTGTGCTGGAGTCCATCCTCAGGGAGCTTTTCTCTAGCAGAGTTCCTCTTCAGAAGATGCCTTACTGTGGATCCATATTTATTTATTTAAAGAATTAATATATCCACTTATCTCCTATAATTGCCGCAATTGACAGGAGCAACTTCAAACCATATCACCCAACTGAGATGTCATAATAACAGATGGCCTTAAGAAGACTTCTGGGTCTTGACCCCCAGGCACAATTTTTAGATTGATTCCCAAGAATGACATGCCATAAATTTCCTGTGGCTGTTTTCCTAGTTGCTCCTCTACCTATCACCAGCAAATCAGTTATCTCAATATTGAGCTTCGAGCAGCTCCCAATCATTCAGGTGCAAGCATCAGCTCTGCACTGAAACAGCTTGGACACAATGCTGTCCAAATCTGAACCCATGGAATATAAAGCTGGATATCACTGATTACCATAACCCCTGAAATTTAACAAGACTCCCCAGTGGTTGCACTTACTATTAAATATGACAAGAATAAACTCCATAGAATATTGCAGAGAGAAGGCCAGGAAAGTGTTCATCTTTATTAACCAGATCTACTCCTCCAACTATCAGAGGAATTGGACAACAATTTGGCCAACTCATGATCAATAGTATTGAATGCCATCAGTGGATCTGGCAGATGGCCTTGCCCTTTACCCACTGACAAAAGGAAGTCCCTGGGTTCTAATCCCACACTGATGTTGATTGAAAAACCCAATTCAAATAGATCCGAGAATCTCAAGCACCACATTTACATTTAACTTCCTTAAAAATGGGATAGAGGTGGGGCAAACATTTGCTTATGAACTCAAGCATACAGAAGAATCAATATGTGTTTTCTTGCTCAGCAACTTTACACTTGCAATTTCAAGAGAGAGAGAGAGAGAGAGTATCCATCCTTAAAGGAGGCATTAATCTCTATCCTCATGAATAGATCAATCACCTGCCAGGTATACTGAAGCAGCCAAGATCAACCTGAGATACTTCAGAATCCCATCCAGTTCTATTAATCAGTCTTCCTGAAACAGCCCAGAGAAGGTCCAATTCTGCTGTTTTTCAGATATAAATCTGTAATGAGAACTTGAGGAAAGCAAGTTCTAATTTGACCTTAACAGCAAAGGAGGAGGAAAATTTTCCAAGCACTGAATGGATAGCTCTGTTTGGGTTATTTAACAGATTGAATTTAGTAGACTGTGCAGAACTCTAAAGAAGCCTTCTAAATGATTCTTTGTCATGTTTATAAGAAAAGCTTCTTTACCATCGCAAGAACCCTAACATACTGCAAGCAAAATGCAGTAAGGCATGCACAATAAGCATAGGAGCAAATAAATCTCCAGAACACTTCAGTCTTTATTGCTTCTATTTCATTTTTCAGAGGTCATCCAACTAGAAGGCTGAATTATGAGAATATCCCTGAGTAAGAAACTACTTGGGAACCAGTCAGCTATGATGTTATAACTAGAATACTGGCCAAAAGGCTGGGACTTTTGAAGGCTCATTGAGTGAAATGAAAATTGCCACATTCCACTTGCTTCTTATGTGAAGCTAATGGAGGAAGTTTTTTCTTAAATCAGACATTACAGTAGATAATGACTGATCCTTGACAAAAGGATCAGTCTGCACTCACCCACAAAGAAATTAGTTGACAAACCCCATCTAAATCACCCCAAATACAAACATTTCTTTTTATATTCTGTAAGAACTGTAAAAAAAATATAGTCTCCCAAAAATGCATATTACAGATTATAACCATCAATAATATTCATATTGAAAGTATCCAGGACCAACAACCCTGGGGACTTCAGAAGTAGGTCTAATAAAATTTTGTTTAGTTCAGAGATGACTGTCAAGGTTCTGACTGATGAACCCAACCAAGCAGGCACTCTTGAGACAATCCACTCTTTATGCAAAACTTTATTGAATACATCATTTTGACACACAATGAAAGCAAAACCAGCTGTGGCTAATTCCTGGGCAATTCAATATAATTAACGTATAGAATCCTCCCTTCCTCCTATTAGTGCAGGTCATATTGTTCAATTGAGTGTCACAATATTGTTGTGAGAAAATATCCTGACATGACCTTGGTTCCCATGGCTTGACTGCTTGATGTTTAAAATCCACAGTCCAATTACCCTTCCCCTCCTCCCATGGTTCATAAGCTGATAAGCAGTAAAAGTGAAAGCAGCCAGAATACACTTCAAAGTTTGACATGAACAATATGTTGAGTATAGAAATATTCAAGTGAGAGATGACATAATATTGTATTGTTCTGGCAGGACACCGTGAGCTTCAAAGAATTTTGTACCTGATTTAGAAACCAATCTGCAATGCATAACCCTCTGTTTGAAGTAAGATGAGTCAATGTTCATCTCACAAGTCTCATTGATGACAAGTAGATTCATGATCAAATAATGGATAGTAGTAGTTGCAGGATATTCACCTAACATTAACTACAATCAAGTTTTCACAAATTACTGATTGGGCATCATGAACTTCTCAGAGCAACAAGAAAGCCAATGGGCACTCAGCTACTTGAGGCAGTTTCTATAACTAATGAATTTGATTCAGCAAAGGTGGGGAGAGATGGATTCAAACTTTAGCCAAGTGCCCAGCCCTGAAACAAGATGGCAGTTAAAATGATACATTCAATCCAAATCCTTGAAGGCAATTGTGTCAACTCCATTAATCAAACAAGGCCAGGGAATCTTACTATAGAAAGACATTCTTGAGACCTTCTTCCTTGTTGGAAATAGTTGTCTCTTTTTCAACTTGCTTTCTGCTGACTTAAAGCTTCTAGTTCTTCCTGACTCCTTTCCCTGTGGATTGATAACCAACTTTGGAGCCTTGGATTCAGTTCCTTGAGGTTCTCTGGCTCTGAATGTTGCAAATATCAGCTAATGGCTTAGGCTTTATCTCCTTCAGCTACTTCTACAGATTCTCTTATTCTTTGCTCCAGATTTTGGACAAGAACTCCATGGCAAAATCTCTCACTACATATAAGTATTTGCCTTATTAATAGCCTTCAACCTACACATTGGATTGTTATTAGTTCAGCTAATAAAGCAACTGGAACCAACAGGTAAATTCCCCCCACCTTTTCACAGCTCAGAATGGTACCAAATCGTGGCTGAAGATAGTGCAGCAAGACAAAAAATCTTTGCTTCTGCTCTTGCTTGTTTTACCTAGTGGCAAAATGGCTCATTCTTCATCCCATAAATGACAGGTTGGTTGCTGACAGCCAAGATGCAACAACTTTAGTCAATTTATATGGTTTGCATCATATCAGGCCTATGCAAATGACTGACATCCATCCTGTCTTTGTGGTGGATCCTTGTTGCTGTAAAAGCATGGCTATTCAAGGTCTCCTTCTTGGGCAGGAGAGCTGGGATGTAGATGTTGAATCAGAGAAACAATTGACTAGACAACTCTCACCGGTAGGGTAGTGTTGATGGCAGTAGTGGGGGTTGCAGTAGTAGAAGTAACCATAGTTTAAATTTATAACTTTGATCAGTACGAAATAAAATATCACATCAAGAGATTAATACAATAACACTTTAGTTTTGAATCACAGCTAAAAGATTGCAACTCAGCAATTAGAATGTATTATATGTTTTAGAACAAGAATTATAACATCTGCCTGAGTAAACATGCATTTCTGTATAAAGCATTAATGCTTAAGCCAGCTCCACAAAAACCTATAAAGTGGAAATGTTTTAGTACCTTTTAAATGTTGGCAGTTGATGCCAGAGGACAGGCACTAGGTAGCAAAAAGCTCAAATGTGCTATGACTCAGCGAGCCTTGTGTAAATAACTGGCTCCAGTTAACCTCAGCAACATACTATAAACTGATCTTTTTCAGAGTTCAGGATTGGCATTACAGGGAGGTAATGATGATTTGGACCTAGAACAAGGGCAAAGTGAAGCACTGGTAACCCAAGCTGATTTCTGTGAGATTGGGTGGAGCTGACCCTGAATCTTCCCATAAAGTTTTTCTCTTTGATATTTCAGATTTCCAGTTCGTAGATGTAATGCCTTCATTTAACAGACCTGTGTCTTGAGGCATGTTGGGGGGGGGGGGGAAGCCACTCATGCCCCCTGGGATAGGACAAAGGCAATGCCAACTGATGGGAAGTAAGACCCTTTTTTGA
>JAOYMU010000098.1:70463535-70475040 GCA_025802295.1 Psammodynastes pulverulentus
GGAGAGAAGCAACCTAGAACTAAGGAGAAATTTCCTGACAGTGAGAACAATTAATCAGTGGAACAACTTGCCTCCAGGAGTTGTGAATGCTCCAACATTGGAAGTTTTTAAGAAGATGTTGGATAACCATTTGTTTGAAGTGGTATAGGGTTTCCTGTCTAAGCAGGGGATTGGACTAGAAGACCTCCAAGGTCCCTTCCAATTCTGTTATTCTATTCTATAAATAATTCAAGGCATAATACTCCTTCTTTTTATTTTCCCCACAGCACCAATGCTGTGTGTTGGGTTGAGAGAAGCATTGTCTCAATGTCATCCACCCTGCTTTAATGTCTAAAGCACTTAGACTTATATATGGCTTCATAGTGCTTTACAGCCCTTTCTAAGCAATTTACAGAGTCAACATATTGCTCCCAACAATCTGGTTCCTCGTTTTACCCACCTTGGAAGGATGGAAGGTTGAGTCAACCTTGAGCTAAGGTAGGACTATAGCTCTCCTGATTTCTAGGTCAACACTTTTAGCAATAGCAATAGCAATAACACTTAGACTTATACACCGCTTCACAGTGCTTTACAGCTCTCTCTAAGCAGTTTACAGAGTCAGCATATTGCTCCCAACAATCTGGGTCCTCATTTTACCAACCTCAGAAGGATGGAGGGCTGAGTCAACCTTTACCTTAACCATTACACCAAACTGGCTCTTTTATTTTATCAAATTTATATGTTTGCTTACCTCACAAGAAGTGACTCTGGGAAGCATGTAGCAAAATATATAGTTGGCTAGTCAGGTAGTGCAAGGTAGCACAAAAAGAATAAATTTAAGAAACTCCTCTCTAAAAACAATTTACTTTTTTTGAAGACTGTCATGGCTGAACATTGAGCAATTCCAAGCTGTCCTGTTTAGGGGGGAAATTAGTGAAGTGTTCTGTGCAGGGAATATGATGCAGTTCAGACTAAAATGATCGAGAATTGTCCTGTTCTTTGTCCCACAGAAGATTTTTTTTATATTTTTGATTGTCAGCTAAGTGACAGCAGTTGTAATTTGCAGACAGAAATGCCTCCAGGCATTGGTATTTGCTTCTGGTTTCCAAACACAAGGAGTTGTGAAATTCTATTTTTTTTAGTGTTTATATATCATGAGAAAAAACTTTCCACCATTATACCATAGGGTATGATATTAAATGAGCACAAAATCTCTCCTGGACATCCTTTTCTCTTTGCTATTGTCATTAATAAAATAGTTACTTTTTACTATCTCCCAGATGATTTCGAAAAAAGAAAAAAAGGGAAAGAAAGTTTCACAGAGTTTAGGTTGGAGCTGCATTATGGTACAAGTATAGAAATTACAGCAAATAGTAGTTGGCAAAATTATCCTTCTGGTGTTCTGTTTCACAAGAGGCAATGTTGAGGTAATAATCATTGGAACTTATGACAATTAAAAAAAGAACTTCGTTAGAAATTCATTAACCACCATTATCACTTCAGTGATTTTGGAGAACCATTGAGAAAGGGCTTAAAACATGCAAACTGGAAATGGTACAGCAAGCATATCCTTAAAAGGCTACATTTGCTCTTCGTATCATTAAAAAGAGGCAGATCTGAAGGACTATCTAGTATTATGATATTATTATTTGTGAAACACGATCCCTGTTTGGAAATAAAGCAGAGAGCTAAAGCGTCGCTGGTGGATAGCTCCCAGATTATTCTTTATTTGATAAGTGAATCTTCAGAGAATATTAGATTCAACTGTGACTCAACCAGAGACTCTATCCTTGGATATAGGAAACAATAGACTCCTTGTGGGTAACACTCTTTGGTGAGTAGCAATTTTAGCTTTAGGTATGATAAATTGGATTATGGGGATTTCATGCTGATTAAGATAAAGCTATGAGAAAGGTTAAAGAATCTTAAATTAAAACTGAGAAGAGAAATTCGAATAGACTCTTATGCCTCTACATGAAAGGGAGAGAAGACAAGAAGGAGGGAAAAAATTCTAAATGCTATCCTAGGTTAATCTACTTGGAAATAAATCCCATTAAGTTCAGTAGTTTTAGTTCCAGGTAAGTGAATACAGACTGCACCTTAAATGTATTCTTCAAAGTTGTGAAAGGAATCACAGGTAGCATTTCTTCCATGCTAATTACAAGAAAGCAATGATGGAACAGAGGTATTAGATTCCTGTCTTTTCTGAGATCTTTATACATGACCTGATTGACCCTTGTGTGACACAAAATGGAGGTATCTTTGGACATATCACAGCTTAGAGCAAGAGTACTTAGACATCTATACCACTTCGCAGTGCTTTACAGACCTCTCTAAGTGGTTTACAGAGTCAGCATATTTCCCCCAACAATCTGGGTCCTCATTTTACCGACCTAGGAAGGATGGAAGGCTTGAGCTACTTAGAATCGAACTACCAACTGCAGGCAGCTGGAGATCAGCAGACATAGGCTGCAGTACTGCATTCTAACCATTGTGTCACCACAGCTCAATATTGTGGGGATTTCACGCTGATTAAGATACAGCTATGAAAAGAAAAGCAATCCCTCACTGTTCTTATTAAAAACAATTTATATCCAATCTTGGAAAGATTATAAATTTACTTTGGTGCCCTGTGACAATAGATTCAGTTGCCAGATGAAGGTTCCAGAGATCTCCTTCCTTAGGGATTGGTGGGAGAATGGATCGTCACTGGGATAATGTCTCAGGTTAACAAAGTTTGGTCCAGTTGCTATGATTCAACCTTTAAACACTTCTGGCCTAGATGATTGAGTCTTCATTGACATATTGCAAGCCATTTTGGGGAGAAACCCTTGAAGTTGGCGTGACAAGACTGGTACATCCCAACAATTCTCTGACTAACTAATTTTGCTGTGACTGATGAAGTTGTTTGGATGAGCAACAACACATTTCAGATTAACAAAATTTGGACCAGTTGCCATGATTCAACCTTTAAACATCACCACTGATTAGAACACCATGGTTGATTTCTACAGTGCCACTACAACTGTTGATGTTATTATCATCATTACAATTCCTTCCTGTATGTCAAAGATATATATTTATCTATTTGATTTCTATCGCTACCCATTTCACACAAGCGATTAAAACACAGAAATCCATCAATCATAAACCTGCTCACCATCAATATAATGAAACCCCATCTATCCATCTGATCCAAATGCTTAGAGAAACAACCAGGTTACAATGTATAATCTACAAAAGGGATTTGGATCTGTAAATAATGTAGAACTTTATCTGCCATGGAATATAAAAATTCTGTGGTACAATGTAGTCTAGAGTTGCAGGAGGTAGGGGCTCCTTCCCAGAGGGCAAAGAGACAGTGGAGCTTGGAACGTCTGGTAGTCAGGAAGGAAGAAAGGAACCTCTCTAGCAATTCAAATAGAATATCTATAGTTATTGCAGATAATTGTTTTAGTCTGGCAAGATTCTTTTTGTAGGTGAGCAATAATAAAGAAACTACTCAGAAATAATTCTAACTTTAATGTTCTTGATTCTTTGGGTCTGCTATAATCAAACCTGGCATATCACTTTTATAAGGTAAAGAGATCCCGGAGTTCAATTCAACCTCTGGTGATGATCAGATCATTATTTTGTTATTTTCTTGTCAAGATGCCATTGTCTTGTTTTTAAATCTCTCCACTTTGTGATATCCTACGGCTTCTAAGTACTAACCAGGACCAAACCTGCTTAGCTCTTTCACATCAATTACAGTTGACTAGATTCTTGGGGCGTACAATAATTGTAGATGAAACTATTTAACATCAAAGAAAGAGACTTGTCCATGATGACCAAACTCTCTTTCCTGCACCTTGAAAAGGATTCTCTTTTCTTTACAGTAGAAAAACACTTAACCACCTAGTGTCAGATATGAGAGGAAACCAATCTTATTGGAACCAAGAGTTACCCTTTCCTTAAAAAAAATATTCTTTAAAATTTCTGAAAGCTACAAAGAGTTGCCAAAGTATGTTATCCTTCCCAGAAGGGACAAAAAGAAGCATTTTGGAGACTTTAGTTTTGTGTTTTTAGCTGTAGACTAGTAAAAAGATAAATTACCATCCAATTTTAGTGTTTATTTTAACCATTAAATAAAACATTGTCCTAGACATTTGTCAAATGTCAGTATTGGATATTGCAGGAGCCACACCCTCAAAGACAACATATAGACTATGGCTCTCCTGGTTCAATCTAGGATATTGTATCCAAAGGCAGTAGGCTGGGAGAGATGAGGTCCAGGTCCACCCAGATTGGTTCATCCTTTCCTGCAGCTTCTCCCTATGCTTGAATTGCCTTCCTTGTATACATAAAAACTCTGTCATTAGTTGGCTTTCATCAAAACAAACTCCCTTATAGAACAAAAAAGGCTAAACTGCATTCAAAGCAGACACTAAACGCCGTGAATCTTTCCCTTCAGTTCATTAAGTCTAAATGAACACACAAAAATTAATATTCAACTTTCATTCTCATACAGCCAAATTAGAAAGCAGCTAAGAGGGAAAGAATGTAATCTAATTAAACTAATGAGAATTGTGCTAATAAATTGCTCTCCATTAATTCTCTCTAGCAGTTGCGGCAGCTCACAAAAGAATGAAAGGCATTCTACCTGCTCTTTCCCTTCAGACTTTTTTGTTTTTATGAAATCCCCTGATTCTCCCTTTTGCTGGGAGTCTGTTATCCCATAGATAAGGACCAGAGACTGACAGGTGAATGAAAATGAGCCCAGATGGATTTCTGCTATTAAAAAAGCAAGCCTGTCACTTGAACTCTTAGCTAACTTTTTCTGATGGAACCTTTACCAATTATTATTAGAGGCGCCCTCACTTCAAGCAATGGGGCACTGTAGCCCATTGTTTCTAATTTCATCATCATCATCATCATCATCATCATCATCATCATCATCATTTTCATTAAACATGAAACTCAGTCAAATGAACATTTAAAAATGTATCACAAATATCGTTGACTGGTGCTGATGGTTGATATGGGTTGCTGCCAGCATCCTAGGTATCGCCTGAGTATCTTTTCAAAATGTACCATGTTCCGAGTAGCCCAGTTTTTTGCAGTTCTGCTGGTGTTATTGCAGGAAGCTGCAATTTCTTGATGTACTTTGTAAAATTATCAGATATGGTACCTAGTGCCCCGATGACAATGGGTATCACTGCTACACATTTCATCCATAATCGTGTTGTTTCGATGGCCAGGTCACCAGATATTTTGTGATATTTTCCAGTTCTTCTTTTCTTTTTTTTGACTCTGGCATTCCCTGTTACAGTGATATCAATAAATTGTATACTTTGGTTTTCAACAACTGTGAAATCTGTGGTGTTATGTTCCAAATGATGATCCTTCTATATTCAAAAGTATCACAAGATCTTCACCTTCTCATTTGCTACAACTTTTTCCATTTTATGTTCCCATGACAGCATTGCCAAGATAGGAAATCATGGGGATAGAAGAATGAAGAAATATTAGGATTACTATATCTCCACAATTTCCTAACTTCCTATTTTCCCCGCAACAATAACCTATTAGATTCGTCTATGGAGATTCTCAGTCATCCAGGTCATGAGTGGGATTCTCAATCTCACAGAACAACCTGTGAGATAGTTTGGGCTGAGAGTTTAGTTTACTTTATTGTCATTGCACCCTGTACAACGAAATTAAATGCCATCTTCAATGTACATTATGACTAAAAATAAACACAAACACACATCCTTCACATTCTATACATTGAATTGAAAACCCCTGATACTGCATTAATATTGCACTATACAGTAGAATTCAATAGAGATACTGCCCTGGGATAGAAGCTGTTTTTCAGCCTATTTTTCCTTGTTTTTATTATCCTGTACCGTCTGTACTGTACTATTATGAGAGAGCAATGCAGCTTCCCAGTAGATGTAAATTTATTAGTGCATATGGTACAGTGGTGGTACGCTACCAGTTCGGCTCGGTTCGGGCGAATCGGTAGCAAAAAAACCTCTGCCGATCAGCTGAAAGGATAAAAGAGCAAAGCGGATGGGAGGGAGGGAAGGTCATCCCTATGCTTCACTCTTCATTCTCCTCTCAGCTGATTGGTGGTAGGTGCGTGGGCACGCATGCGTGGTAGGGGATGCATGTACAATCACTGAATCGGTAGCAGCACCAATCGGAAACCACCCCTGATACAGTAGATGTCTATAAGTCGCTATCCACATTCTTTTCCTTTTGAGGCAGCACAAAACTTTAGTATCCCACTCTTATTGCCCACTAATGACAATTCCACACTCTCCTTAAATAAAGTAAAACATAATTTCTCTTTGTTATCACCTAGACTTCTCCATCTGCAGCTGGTTTTGCAATGAAATACAACAACTGTGGTTACAACTCATCTAAAATTTTGTTCCTTGAGGATTCAGATTGGAGGGGAAAATTAATATGAAAAGATTGAGGTGCCCTCCGTGACAGCTGCTTAGGATCTTTGAATATTTTGTGCAAGGGTTTGGTAACAAAGCTTATCTGCAAAATATAATTGACCATGTCCATTACAGTAGAATAGGGCATAATAATTTTTTTTTCCTAGTTAACCTATTTCTTCACTTAACCTCTAAAGAACATCAGATGCATTGGAATTTAAGACTATGCTGGAGATGAATTATAGAGATTAAAATAAGGGTATTAGAACATACCACTTTGTTCATGAAAAGCAGGGGTGTCAAACTCAATGCCCATAGGCCGGATCTGGCCTGCAGGGTAGTTAGATCTGGCCACGTGGCCACCCTGGAAACAGCGGACCAGCCTGCGGTACCTCTACAGCAGCCCGAGATCCATTTTCACTGGCAGAGGGTTGCAGGAGGTGATCACAGTAAAAAATGAGTTCAGGAGCCCATTTTCATTGGCAGAGTGCTTGGGCCACCACAAGCGCCCCCAACATGAGTGACGTTGAGCTGGCCATGCCCACCTTGGCCCCCTGAGGTCAAACACAACCCTGATGCGGCCCTCAATGAAATCGAGTTTGACACCCCTGATGTAGAATGTTAGCTTACATTAAACTCTTCTGAGTCCTTGGTGCTCTCTGAGCTTAGTTGTTCACTTGCTGACATTTCATTATTCAGCTGAGTAACATCATCAGTGGTAATGAGTGTAGGGCTTGCTCTCTGTTTATATACAGTAGCTTTACATAGGGAACAAACCTCACACTAACACTGATGATGTTACCTAGTCAGGTAATGAAACATCTACAAGCAAACAACTAAACTCAGAGAGCACCAAAGACTCAACCCAGAGCTACAAATATTCTCTTTTATTGGAATTTAAACTCTTCCTCAGCTGGCATTCTCCAGCTGTATCAGACCATTGTGCCCAACAAAAAGAGTTATGCTAGGTCAGGATTATAAGAAATGGAGGTTGTGAAGCTATGTAAACATATTAATCTACAATTAAAAATTGTGAAAGGATTTGGATAATAATTGGGTTGAAATGCAGCTGTTCCCTTCTTTCCGTCAGCAGATTACTCAGTCTATTAATGAATCCATGGAGTTAATCTTTATTTTCCCTCCACAATAAGCTTGTCCCTGAGCACCAGAATGCCTGGAAAAAAGCCAAAATTGTGTATTATGTTTGGTTGACTGCTGTAACTCTCACAAATCATGCAACAACATCAAATCTCATAAAAAAAATTCCCAAGTCTTGCTAAGAAGTAAAACAGAAATGAAATTTATCTTCCTCTCCATCCCAGCCATCAGATTTTGACTGCAGCTTTTTAAACTAAGAGACAGAAATATATTTCATAATATTTTAGAAGCATAAGGGTGAGTGGCATGTCTGTGGTTCAGTTTGTAACCTATAGGGTGCTTATATATCCTGCATTATTGACAATAGCCCTCTTTTGAATTGAGCATGTTTTAAGTGAAGCAAGTAAAAAAAAGGAATTACATAAAAGCCACAGTTCCCTTTTAACAGGCTGATCGCAATAGGAAGAGAGAGGGATATCTGGTCACAATGTCTGCATCCCATTTCAGTTCCAGCAGCGGCTCCTAAGTTTTCATTTTACATATAAATTAGCATACATAAATTTCAGGCGAATTGATGTTCCCTTCTGTCTTGGTTTGTGGTTTGTTTTAGAATTCTTTTTTCCTCTTTTCCTTTTTTGATCACCATGCAAGATACTGTCTAAATGCAGTTTGATCATTAGAAGCAATCATTTGTCTAATTATTCTTGTGAAATACAGGATTTATTTTCCTTGAAATGAAATGTCTTATGTTATGTAGGCTGCGAAAGGCAGATAAAAATATAGTTCTATAAAATGGAAATTTAAAAAAAGGGGAAAGAGAGAGAGAGACTATCAAAAGCACGGCTGTCATTGGAATGAGATCAATTCTTGGAGACTTTAAGAAGTTAGTTGAAAGACAATGCCAGTGGGATATATGGCACAGGATGAATGTTTACCAGACAAATGTGAGACAAAGCTGAAGCGTTTATCAAAAATAAATGATGAGAGGAAACTAAGGTGCTTATTTTTAGAAAACAAGTCCTTCCTCAACAATGTTCCTTTTCTTTCAGATTATATCATTTCTATCAGCTGATTGGTGTGTTTAACTTGGAGCTAATTCTACTGTAGACTAAATAATTCTATAATAAACTCCTCCAACTTTGATGTGTGTCAAACATTGACTCTCATATTCTCAAATGGGTTGGCTGGGAATAATTTGAATTGTACATTCAATAGATTCGGATGCATCTGATCAAAATGCGTAATTGAAATGATGAGAAACATGGATATCAAGACATAAACATAACCCTTTTTTATTGATAAAATCCTTCATCAGAAATTGATCAGCTAGGTTTATATATTTTCAGGTAATCAGCTGGGTTTCTTTTTCTTTTTTTGCCCTAGTGATGGGAGTACAAATTTCAGCTAGAGGTTTTAGGTGTGATTTGCACACAGTGAATATATAATCAGCAATGAAATAACCCAGATACAAAATTACTTTCAGCAAACCACAGTTCTCTGTAATTTTCAGTCATACATCTTTGATATGACATCGAATATATTACATTATAAGGTCTCCCTTGGCAAGCCAACCTCCAGCAGATTATTTCAAACAGTCTTTAGGTCTCTACTTGCTTGTTCTGAAAGATAGCTGAAGCAATATATTTGTAGTATTGTTACTTATTATTTTGCTTAAATGAACTAAATTATTAAATATAAGAGTTGTTTCCAAACTTTCTGTAAAAAAAATTAGAGCTTTGCAATTTTGTCTTTCTTTGTGGAAAAAGCCTGCCTCATATATCTGACACATGCTTGCACTGTATTATTTCAGACCAAAATTTACTCAAAATGTATAAACATAAATACTACCCATGGAAAACACATCCCTGTTATTCACCTTCTATTTTTGTTTATCCTGAAGCACATCTGATCAGGAAAAAAAGCAGGGCCATTTAGACCCAATATAGAGACCAGGCCATAAAAGGCTCAAGTAGCTCTCCTTTTGATTGTCTTTTCAGTATTGAGACACTCCATGCACAACATGCTTGTTTTATGTTTGGGAAAAACCTGATTCTAACAAACAGAATATTTCAAAAGAATGAAATACTATATAATCCCACTGCAAATTAGTTTTAAAATATGTCTGGCATCTGCCCCAGAGTTATTCTACTATTTCTAATCTAATTTTAAATCACATTTGAAAAATAAGTTTATAATCTCCGTTATCACCGTATATCTCTTAACTATAGTTCCAGCATAGAAATAAAATATTATTAGTCCTCTGAAGAAATTTCCTTTGTTATTGTTTGTTGAATAATACCTTAGAAATAATTCTACTGTAAATCAACAAGGTAATCATGACATCCTAATGCCCTCTTTCCAGTGACTAGTTTCATTTTAAATTGTATTGGGGAAAAGAAGTACTGTTTTTCAGGCTTGGAGAATTCTTAAATCTCATATGGGATTGATGTTTATTCTGGATATCACTTTTCAAGGAAAAAAAATGAGCTGGAAAGAATTCGGGGAGAAGTCCCGTGGATGAGAGGCCAAAATAGATATATGGCAAATTTTGAAAGAAAAAAATCTGAGACAGAGAGGAGATCAAACAAATGTCAATAGGTAGGAGAGAGGCAATAAAGGAAGCAATAATGCAAAACCACTCTTTTAAAACATCAGAGTTTGAAGCCAATGCTTATAGTTGATTTTTGGATCCTGAATCATTAAGGAGCCAAAGTTCAAATTCACTTTCTATGGTTGGTAGATTTATAATTACTCTGAAGGGATGTGGTGGCACAGTGGCTTAATGACAATGGAACTGTCAACCAAAAATGGTTTGCATTCCAGAGGTTCGAGCCCAGCTCCATGAGATGGGGTGAGCTCCTGCTGCTCGTTCACTGGCTCCTGCCCATCCAGTAGTTTGAAAGCAACCAATGTTATAAGTAGATAAATGGTGATCACTTTGGTGGGAAAATCTATCTGCATTCATGTACTGTATGAGGAGAGAGGAAGCCGGTGCTGGACCTGGCTGGACTTAAGGCAAAGCAACACAAGATGAGGCAAGACTGGCAGAGGAGCCTGGAAGAGCCAGCAACCCAAATGCCACTAGTCAGCTGGCATAAGCTAGTTAGCCCTATGCACTGCACCAAGGATAAGCATACAAGTGCTGAATAGAATGTACTAGCAGTTTAGAGTGTCAGGACTGCATTGTGTCTAGCATTTGTAGATTTCCCTGACATTGTATAGCTTATGGTAAATAAATAAATAATACTGTTTGCTGATGCAACCAATAGGACGAATTTATCACCCTGTGCCTGCATGCTTGATCAGTGCCAATCAGCAATATTAATTTCCTCTGTTCAGATAATGTAACCAGAGAATCAAATAACCAATATTTAGTATTTTGTTGCAGTTAAATAATGAAATAAATAGTGACTGCTTTTAATTTAAGTTATCCTGGCTGACTAAGAGAGCCAGTTTGGCGTAGTGATCAAGGTGCTGGTATAGAAACTGGGAAAGTGTGAGTTCTAGTTCTCCTTTGGGTATGAGTAGTAGACTGCTCAATCACTATGTGGGGGAGTTGGGTGATCTCTAGATTTAATAGATAGATAGATGATCGATAAATCAATAGTCAGACAGACAGACAGACAGACAGCTTTGGGCATATCGCTCTCTCTCAGCCCACCTCACAAGGTTGTTTCATGGGAAAAATAGGAGGCAGTAGCATTATATATACCCCTTTGAGTTGTGTAAAATAAAGGCAGACTATAAAATTTAACAATAAAAAACTTTACATAAAATACTTAAGATAAATAAAATATTTACACAAGGTTCTTATATGGTACAGGTGCTGAGATGAGCTAACCCGTATGAATGGGCTCATTGGTAAATGTCATGATTTAGTACAATATGAAAATAAAATATTGTAAATTTTCCAATAAGCCAAGGTCAAAGCAAATCCCAATTTGATGTTATGAGTGAACAAAACTATTGTTTTTACCAATAATGAAGTTTTATT
>JAOYMU010000098.1:70500156-70512434 GCA_025802295.1 Psammodynastes pulverulentus
TTACCCGCCCCGAGTCCCTGTGGGGAGAGGGGGCGGGCTATAAATCGCAAATAAAATAAAAATAAATAAAATAAATACAAGGTCACAATCACAGAGCATTTTTGGTTGCACAATTACACAGAAGCAAAAGCAAATAATCTGAAATCTCAGCACGTTGTAACTGCTTCTAAATCTTAGAAATTGTAATTGCAACAAAACATTTAACACCTATAGTCAAAAAACGCAACCAATTTCATTAGAAGAATATAAGATGCCAAGAAAAACACACCTTCAGTATTTTAGATCCTTGACAGCCTAGACCAGTTTAATGAAATATGCAAATAATGAACTGCATTGTGCATTCAAAGGAGAGATCAATATTTAACTAAGAGGCTTAAGTACTACAAACAACCCAGCAAAAATTGGAATTGAGCCATTATTAGCCATCACAAACTAGGACATCTTTCAGCATTTTCTTAAGCAAACTTGGCTTTTCCTTTCCGATTTTTCCTGGCATACTCACTAGACGAAGCAATTACTGGGTCTGTTGTATTACTCAGGTCCAAAAGGACTGAAGGGAAAGTAGGATGAAGAAGATAAAGATGGTGAGTCCTTGGTCTGGGTTCCTAAAACAGCAGCAACAACAGTAGCAGTCATAAAGGGTCCCTGCTTAATTCATCTCACTCATTTCAATAGAATTAAAGTAGACCTTGTAGACCAATTCCATAGTCCAACCAGCATGCAAAACACAAGAATCTAAAGCAACCTGGAACAGAGATGAGAAAAGCTTCTAATGATCAAACACCAATCAGTACATGGACATTTTCCAGTTATTACCACCTTCAAATTACCATTAAAATCAGTCTAGGTATGCATGTCAATTATTGCTATTTCATCTTGCTGCCTCCGCCACTCACCTCAATATTGCTCATGTTAAAGTACCAGATTCGCAATAACTGCCAGTGTTCCTTGAAACAATTCTTCAGCTTTTATTTCATTTTATTTTATTCCAAGAGAGGGGGGGGAGAGCAATGGTTTGCCCAAATCCATAGATTAAGGCAGGATTAGTACTGCACCTTATATGGTTGTTCGTATTGCCTAAACTGAAGTTAGTAATGATAGCAACAGTCATGTAATATGAAGCTAAAATGAAAACAAGAATTAGAAAAGGTTAGTTTTTAACTTCTAATGTTTTCTTCTCATTACAGATATTCCGGTGATCATGTGGAAGAAAAGCAGAGAGAGGGTGAGGAAGAGTCATTAGAAGGCATAGAAAAGAATAACAGAGTTGGAAGGGACCTTGGAGTCCAATCCTAGGAAACCCTATACCATTTCAGACAAATGGTTATCCAATCTCTTCTTAAAAACTTCTAGTGTTGGAACATTCACAACTTCTGGAGGCAAGTTGTTCCACTGGTTAATTGTTCTAACTGTCAGGAAATTTCTCCTTAGTTCTAAGTTCTAAGTTGGTTCTCTCCTTGATTAGTTTCCACTCACAGTTTCTCAGATGCTTTGGAGAATAGCTTGTTCTCAACAACATCTATGTGGGATATATTTTCCAGTAAATATATGATAATTTAGGATATTTTTTCGCAATCAAACAATTCCAGTGCAGAAAACAACCAGTGCTTAATTTCAATTGACTCGGGGAACCTAAGCTGCAAAACTCCAAGGAAGTAACATAAATGTTCTTATTTAATATTTCTTGAATGTTGCTTATGGATTGGGATCATTTCATCTTCCATTTAGGGAAATTCTGCCCTGTATCAAGGGACGGTGTTTTGGTTCCATCAATTCTCATCCTGTGCACAATCTGTCTTGCACTCTGGCACTGCATAAATCCAACAGCACTTGAGCTTCCTTCCTCCCACACTTCCTCTCGTACACTCTGAGTACTTGGGAACTCTGGCTCTCTTGAGAAATCATTACATTTTAGAACAATCAGCAGTTTGTGTCATCTACTGCACAGAGCAATAACTTCAAAATGTGCTTTGCTTTTAGATAATAACTGGACCTATTAAAAAGACAGTTGGAGATCTCAAGATGCTTCTAACTAAAAATGTAGCTGCAACCTCCATTTTAAAGAAGTCCACTTAAGAAACAATGAAAAATCTTCAGAGTGGTCTCATGTCCCAACTCTCTCCTACTTTGGCTACCAGATCCTAATTAATTGCTATCATATGTTATAATAATTAGCCTCAGTATTTTTATCTTTTAATTTGGAGGCTAGATAGCAAATGGTTATTTTTCAGGTGGAGTCAACCCTGAATTTGAAGCTGGGTTTTTAGGATGAGTTTGAGGAGGGGTTGTTTGATTTATTTTTATTTTAGGGACTGTACTATGATGGGAAACAGTCACTTTAGTTTTCAGAGGAGGATTCTTAAAGTGACATAAAAGTAGACAAGGCCTGCTGGATGTCCACCATTTGTCTCAAGCAAGCAAACTATTCTAGGCACAAACTATTCCAGGAGCATCTTCCCACAGTCACACAATGCACCCCTTCCCTATGGCATAAGAGATTCTGCACGGTTCCTTCTTCATTGTACAGCAGTGTCAAGGCTGCCAACTGTTTATAGCATATCTAGAAAATAACACCCATGTCTCTGTATTTGGACACAGAGTTCATAAGTAATTCTGCAATCAAATGCTGTGGTGGTATATTAAAGAAAAGAAGGCAACTCTGCACAGCAGTCTCAACTTACAAAATAAGATGACTCACTCTGAACTTTGTTTTACATTTTTGAATCGTCATGAGATAAATAAATGATGGAGTGCATAAATCCCAATGGTCAATATAGGCAATTTCAAATTCTGCCAAGCTGAGAGTGTACATAGGTAATGAATCATTCACCCGTATTTCACATAAAACTGCATTTTACGGAGATCACAGGGGCTGAATTACGTTGCAATCCTCTCTGAATATGCGATTTTGAGAGTGTTTGACAAGTAGATTGTGTTTTTTTCTGAAGAACATAGTCTCTTTCTGTTTTTCACTTTTGCAAGAGAACTGCACTAGGTAAGCATGCCTATGCAAAGCAGCATGGGTTGCTATTGTTATGAAGTTATTAAAGTAAATACCAAAAAGTTTAATTTCACAGCAAAGTTTGAATTAGTGAAACTCCATTCTTTAACTAAGTGGTATACAGATTTTGGTGAAGTACAGCATATGTGAAAATGCTTTTCTGCCATTATTCATAAGACCTTTTGTTTTAGTTCATGAAAGTTGTAAAACTTGACCTCCTGGATATGTGAACCCTACATCCCCATCTGAATATATCAGTAGGAATAAAATGTGCTTAATGGATTCAAAGCTCTATATTATCTCTTGCGTTTTTGCTACCGTTTAGCCATACCTTGTAAGTTTGTTCCTATATGTGCATGGAATATGTTTGTCTAGGCAGGTACACTCACACACACAGTACTTTCCGAGCTGTTTGATAAGGTGATGAACTAACTTGCAGTCTACAAAAAACAAACAACAATCAAATGCCACAATCAAAGTACAGGGCCAGGTGTCTATGTCATTTCTTTTAAAGATCATGATATTATGCTGACATTCCAGCCATGCTGAGGGAAGGCTCTAAAAGGCAAATCTGTCTCCACAAGCATTTTGGATGGTGGCTTGTGTATTCATCACGTTACGATTCTCCTCAAGCAGAGAATATATTTTCACTGGAACCTCTGCACCTTTGATGAGTTTACCGTAACTATTTCTTCATATTCACAGCAGATTTGAGCAGCAGAATGAACAAGCCAAATACGCTTTGTTGAAAAGTAAGGTGAAAAATGGGGCCATCTCCTTAGGGGTTGAATAACGAATCAAAGTAGCTAGTCATTTTAAGGCTCGGAAAGCCTGTTAATTAATTTACGCCCCACAGCCATGGATGTCCTGGAGTTTTGGTTTTTTAAAACCAAACAGTTATACAGAATCTTTATATATGTGGTTGTGAAGCCAAGATAAGCCTGAAATAATACCCAGCGAAAAGGGGGAAAGAGGCAAAATGCACTTCTCATGAAAAAGGAGCAGCAGAAAAGGGAAAAGAAGGAAAACGAAAAGCAAAATGAGAGGGGGAGGGACCATAAAGAATTAATAGGGAATGTACTCAATCACTGGACCAGTGATTCATTCAACAGAAGCACAAAATCCTCTGTTTCAATCTTTATTGTACAAAGAGACTAATCCACAGGTCTGTTCAACATACATACACAGTAACAATCTTCTACCAGCCTAGTTTAAAACTGGAGCACAGACCAGCTGCCCTGAACACGCAGAATAAATTTGCTTTTTCTTCCCAGCATCTACTTTATCTCCATTCACCCAGCAAAGCAGAAATAGTTTTGCTGTGCTGGCTGCCTTTAGTGCCATCTGCATGTACAAGCAAACGCAAGTCCCCCACAGGAATTGGGGGCATTTGCCTGTCTCCTCCATGAAGAGAAAACAGGATATCTCTCTCTCTCTCTCTCTCTCCCTTTTGTGCTGCTCCCCAGACATCTGAACAGTCACTTAATCAATAGCTTTTCTTAATCCATCTGAATATTGGGAATGCAGGATGCAGTATTTCTGCCTTCAAAGAAAAAAAATCACAAAAGAAGGATTTTATATAATAAAATGGTTTCCCTCTTCTCCTTTGAAAAGTAAGAAATCTTTCAATCAGATGTTTATCTTCCTTGTGCATCTGGATAGGAGGTTCCTAAATTGATTGGAAACGAATGTCTTTGCTAACTAGTTGCTTTAGAAATACCTCCCACTGTTTCGGACCATTAACCTAAACTCAACAGCTTGATGAATTAATGCTTATAGAGGCACAGTTGGCAGCTCTAATTAAATAATTATGGATATGCAGCTGTAAAGAAGCTGGAATGTCCCATTAGAAAACCAGCTGTCAGTTTTATTGGTCCTCGGAGTTTTTGAAATTTGATGTTAAGGGGCTTTCACCATTCTATACATTTTCAAAATAAAATTCTAGGATATCCAAGAGGAGATTCAAATAATATTCACATCAAAGATGCATCTCAGCAAAAATCAAATATTATACAGCAGCGTGTATGATGTATCCAGGTATAATTGCTTGAGCAAATGTACCACTCCCTAGTGTTGCCTTGGATCCATTGGCAAAATGGGAGGTGATATTTTATCCTAAATTGCCATTGGTTATTCATGAAGCCATGGAAGAGATAAGAGAGAATCTCACATGGAACAAGAGGCATTGAGACTTGGGCAGCGTTCAGATTTAATAAATAAAAAAGAATGAAAATAACATTTTTCCCTAGGAAAAGATACTACTTTTAAGAGCAACATCTCTGTGCAGTGACCTCTTAATTCTACCACAGGCACTACATCAGCACTTCACCAGCATCATTCTGTCACAAAAATTCATCCAGGTTAATGGATTTCACACACACACCTCCCTAGTTCAGGAGACTTAACATCTGACTCAGGGCAGGATAAAACATTCCCCTGGACAAAATTGGTATGCAATTTGGGAGACTTTTGGGAAACTTAAGAAGGGTACTTCCTAAGAAGAATGGGGTTCAATAGGTGCCTCTTTCATGAATTCTCAAATTGGGAAGTTTTGATTCAAGGGACTCTTGACTTAACTTTGGGCTGGAACCTGGATATGGACTTTGTTATGTCTTTAGATTTCCTGATCCAGCTAGCTTTGCATCAGAGTCCTGTCCAAAGAGTGGGTTCTTGTGATACCCACTGATTTCATAAAAGCCAAATTTCTGAGCATTCACATATTATATAAAGAAGAATTAATCAATTTGGATCCACCGATCAGAGTAAAACTAGTTGTCTCTAGCATGCCAAATTTCTTTAAACATGAATTAAATTGATCCTCTGGACCTTTTGTTGAAGCTGGGTAGAGGAAGTGCAGCCTGTGATGCCCTTGATCATAGCATCCTTCTGGATTGCCGGCGAGGGTCTGGGGTTAAAGGCACTGTTGTACAGTGATCCTGCTCCTTCCTAACTACAGTAGGCAGTTCTAGTCTGGTCTAATAGGGGAGAACAGATCGATCCCTTAGATGCTCCCTTGTGAGATACCATGTCATACAGTATATCTTGTAGGTACTCTTAGGTTCAAAATAAGACTACAAGAAGAACATAGAAAATAAAAGAAAATGTAGCAAATATTATCAGTTGAGTTAAAAGGTACATTAAGACAGGGATCCCCAACCTCCGGTTCGTGGACTGGTATCGGTCTGTGGACCGCTGGGAACCCAGGCTGTCCAAGCAGTGGCAAGTACTAAAAGCTCCATTTACACCTGCACATGCTTAGGTTGCATGCTGGAACTTAATCCCACTTTCACCTGCTACTGCCACCACTGTCAGTCCATGGAGCCAGAAAGGGATACAGTCATTAACATATAAGATGGCCAACATGAATCTGTCTTATGTTTAAGAAGTATGAAGTACTAAGATAACACTTAAAATAGAATATCAATGTTCTACTCACCTTGAAAATTGGAATGGCCTCATCCTCATATTAAGGTAACATACAAATATTAATATATAGTGTCCTTCCACAATTTGTCAATAAATAAAGCATGAGTGTTTAACTCCTTAGTCCTAACAAACATTGAGCTCATTTGGAATTGAAATGCTGAGTCAGCAAACCTTTACACCACAAACAGAATTATTGGTACACAGAAATTGATACTGAGACTTAGAATTTTATAATTCTTCACAACAAATATACAAGCAGCAGTCTTTTATATACCTCTCTGATCTACCAGGATGAGCAGCCTACAGCACTTTTTATGACCCTCACATCCCATTCCAACTATTAATTTACTGACCGATTGATAAATGCAATATATGGGCCACTCAGCTCAAAGCAACTCTGGGTGGCCTATGAGATATAAAAAGAATCCAAAACAATAGAAATAAAGGAAATGGATAACCAGGCAAATAACACATTAATAAAATTGTTACAGCAGCACACGTTGCCTGGCACCTGGGGGAACAGCTAAGTCTTCCAAAACAGCAGGGCTAGGACAACGCAAACCTTTGGAAGTATAGTATTCCAGAGGGGAGACCAGATAGAGTAAAGGTATGCCTCCTAAGTTCTATCAGATGACACTGGTTTAAAGATGGGAGCCAGAGCATATCCTCTTTGTTGGATCTTATTGGATGGGTAGAATGAATGGAAGGCTGATGGTCCCTCAGATAAATAGGTCCTATGCCAAGAAGGGCTTTTTAGATCACAACCAGCACCTTTAATTGCACTTGGCAGCTGACTAAGAAGCAATTGCCCACATGGATAACAGTTCTACCCATACCACTGTTCTGGATCAGCTGCAGCTTCCAAATGGCATCCCAATCTTGCACATTGCAATAGTCCACATAAAAGTTGACAAAGATGTGAGTGACCATTGGATTGTATTCCCAGTCCAGGAAAATATGCAACTGTCACACCAAATGTATTTCAACAGTCCCACCTCACCCTAGCAACAGCAGTCACCTGCTCTTTAAGTAGGTGGTTTGAGTCTAGGACAACCCCAAATTCCATACTAATTGTATCTGAAGGAGCACCATCCCATTTAGAATTAAAAATAGTAAAGGCTCAATACAGAGAATACAAAACACAAAGTGACTTGGTTTTTCCAGGGTGGAGTTTAAACCTGCTTCTTCCCATCCAGATCCAAACAAATAGCACTTGGTCATATCAAGGAACAGGATATTGAGAACATATTGATGATACAAACATCAAGCCTTATGGCACTCAGGGGCCTCAGTTGCAACCACTCCTGCCAGTCAACACCAACATCAACTAGAACCAGCTGTGAAAAAAAGAAGAAACCCAATACTGTGCCTCCTGTTCTCCAAATTCTGTCCAGAAGAATACCATGATTAATAGTATCAAAAGTTGCTGAAAGATAAATGAGAACCAGAACAACTGTACCACTACTAGATTCCAGTTGTCATAGAAGTCATCAATGAAAATTATCAATGCTGGTTCTGTACTATGACCCCAGTCTGAGACCTAACTGAAAAGTTTCCCAACAATTATGATTGTTATAAAATATTCCTTGTCCAATGAAAGATTGAGTGCTTAGAGAATTAGGCTGGCATTAGGGAGACCCAGATTTACCACATGGAACCTTCTGAACTACTAAAAACTTAGTCCCTATTTCTCAACCAACCTTATATTACATATTATCATTGTACAGATAAAGTGTGAGGTCATCACATATATGCTACCTTAAGAGCCGTAGAGGAAAAAAAGGATATAAGAGTAAGGAAAAAGAAAAATGAAGAAAAGTCTTAAAGTATGACTGTGTCCTTGCATTGATGATTTGGAGGAAGATAGATCAGTCAGAGAAAGCCCATCCATTCATGACACCAAGTGACAAGTTGCAACTCTAGCACCATCAATCATCAATGATGATGTGAATTATAGTACCAAACATCCAAAAGTGCATGCCTATACAATGCTTGTTTGTGTGTGAGAGCAATGCAAAAACTGATCAAAACAATTATTTGTCCTACAAGTCACATATTTCAAAGAATGGGGCAAGAAATCATTTTTAACATTTAAACAGAAAGGTCATTATGAAATATATTGGTAAGTAAATCATACTTATATAAGCATTGTTCTTCGTCTCAGAGAAGCTTTTGTTTTTGTATAAAACAAAACAAGCTCAGTTTTGCTTTGTACAAAAACAAAAACATAAATAACATCATCTCTAGAAATATGCCTGGGTGATATGCCTGTGAAGGAAACCAATGATGCTTCCTTTAAAAAAGTTCCATAAATGGAAGTGCTACTGTCTACTCCCAGCCATTAGACTTTTGGATCACAAGCAGCTGTCTCTTAGTTGATATACTACAATTGGAAGAAGTGATCTGAGGGTTCTGAGCCATTTTAGGATTTGGGATCAATATTTGAAACTCACATGCAATCAATATACTGTAGCTATGGATGCCATAACTGAAAAGGCCATCCCTTGTGCCCATGTACAATACACTTCTCATAACATACTTAACAGCCCCACTGCTAACACCAACATCACTACCTATCAACTTATTATCCATGTACATACTATACTGTGAAAGGATTCCCCTTGGTATGAGTTTCTTTTTTTAAAATAATGTTACTGAGTTTTAATGTCGTTTTACCAGTTTAGCATCAAGATGTTCTAGTCAAAAAGGGTTCCACGTAAGGCACCAGCTGAGACTTTGAAATCATCTTCTAGGACCCATTGCATGCAGATCCCTTGATGTATTGTGAGTAATCTAAATGGAAAATTACCAAAATATGGATCATTGGGGACATTCCTGTTCAGAATTCAGGGAGATCAGAGCTGTTAAATCTGCCAGAGCTGACCAAATGGACTTTGGGGCATTGATGCTATTCTGAAAGACAGAGATGAATCCAATGGTGCATGAAAGCTAGGGGACTTTTTTTGTTGTTGTTTGACAGGAGTATACATCATCCAGAGACATAGACCTATGCAAATCATGGACCCCTGAGCCAGCAGTGCAATCTGTTTCCATTTAATAGGATTTCAGCCTTTGTTAATTGGCATTGAGACATTGTTCTGACACCAATACTTCATCTTTTGAATCTGACGATAAGATTTAGAGTCATCATTGTACTTCAAGGCCCCTGATGACTAGTGTTTCATATAGATTTAAAAAAAACCCTCAATATTTAAAAAAAAATCAGAAAAACAAAATACTAAAATTTAAACAATAATCCAAAAAGAAAATAAGAATCTAATTAACAACATGAATACCATTGATTTTAACTACAACATTGGCAATCTCTAATGTTCTCTCATTTTCCCAATATAGGTAAAAAGAAGAAATTCAACTCTTATAAAACAAGCAAAATCACCAATAATTAACCATGTACAATCATATATAGCTAACATTCTGTTTTTTGTTCTTGTACAATCATATATAGTTAACATTGTTTTTTGGTCCATTACTTTCAAAAATACGGTGGATCAGAGGATTTTAGCAAAAAAAAAGTGTTTTAAATAAATTAACATTAAAGCACATTAAGTATTCGAATATAAAACATGCCATAAAAGGTTCCTAACATAAGCCTGTTTTAGCTCTGGTGGTAAACCCCAGTAAATACACCGTAATTCAGCATGCCTTCCGAATATCTTTCCAGCCCTGACAATTTCGTCAACGGGGAAGCCGAAACTGACAAGCTCTTCACCCAACTTAGCTCCTTGCATTCCTGCAATGGCGTCCGCAATCACCTTAGCATTCTCTTTGCTAGTGTCAATGGCACGAGCAAATGATGCTGCAAGGCTTTCCAGCGCTTCACTATCCCGCATCTTCCGTTTCCCTTTATTTTGTACATGTCCAACAGTGTTGCTGGAAGATGCCATGGATCCGAGGACATGGGCTGAACTAGGCGGAGGAGGAGTTGTTTGCAAGGCTGGTTGTTCGCAACGGTCATCAAATATTGGTTCAGCCGATGGGGCTTCGCCTTCTGCCTCACCCTCATCACCAATATCAACAGATTCAGCAGCAGTATGAGCCCTTCCACCAGTTGCTCTGTCCCGCCCAAACACAAATTCAAGTCTAGGGTAAAGCGGGAATGGCTTGCCAGGAGTGTAGTACCTGTTCGGGTGGCTCTGGAGAAAACATCAGATAACGTCAGAACGCATTAGATACGATAATTCGGTCAACAGTAAAACCAGTCAACAATAAGCACAGAATTACCCTCATCCATTCATCAAGGACTTGCTTGCTATCGACCTCGACACATTGCTTGGACTCATTCCAACCAAAGCCACTGCAATTTAACATGTCAAATGCCGTTTGATATTTGTCTTTCAACCGCTTGTGCTTATTTTTGACATGTCGTCTGTCAATCCCACAGTCAGGAAACTTCTCCACCATCTGACGAGCAAGAAGTTGAAAAGTACCGGGCTTGAGTTGGCCATTATCGGCCCTCTGACCAGCTACCACAGCCTCCTCCATTAAGGTAACCAATGCATCTGTCTCAATGTCAGTCCAAATTCTTGCCATTGCACCTATTCGACGCAATGGCAAGAATCCCACAACAATCGAAACCATTAAGATCAAATTATTTTTAACAAAGCGTATTAGTTGACAACAACTACAACGGTGAAGAAACAATGGAATTTGTAGTAACATGCGATTAATATGGAATTCTTTGGTCACGAAGTGAGTACAACAATCCATCAAATCAGTTACAATAAATCAGATAATTCAGTTATATCAAAAAGCAAACTGTAAACGGAAAGTATGAATTTAATTGTTGCTTCTCCATTCATCAAACATGTTCGTCGCTAATTCATCTCTCCATTGACTCCATGCAGCACTTGCCTCAACACGATCATGTGTGGCAGACAAGGAAGCATCTTCCCCAATTGGCATATCCTCGGGATCCATAGGACTATGCTCTTCTGGATCTTCTGCCATATTCAACCTAATAAAGTTGTGCAGAAGGGTGCATGCAAGAATTATGTTAACATGAGTGGTTGCTGAATAAAAAGATGGCGTTCTAAGGATTTTCCATCTTTTTTTCAGTAGGCCAAACGCACGTTCAATTACATTTCTAGCAGATGAGTGTCTCTTATTATAGAGCTCCTCTCGGTTTCTAGGTGCCCTTCCATCTCTTGCCCACTCTTGAATATGGTATCTTGTGCCTCTAAAAGGTGCAAGGAAACCAGGACCATTGGTATAGCCAGCATCCACTAAGTAGTAATTTCCTATATCCACAAACACACTCCAACTATTATATTTGTAATTACACCTTAATAAACAAATTTTCAAATTCTAACACATATTATTATCTTACATACCCCTTGGAACTTCAAGTCTATTACGCCTAGTAACAGCATCATGCAGAACCCTTGAATCTGCAGCCGAACCCTCCCATCCAGCAAGAACATATACGAAGTTTAAGTTCTTATCGCACACGCCTAACACATTAGTGCATATCCTACCCTTCCTACCTCTGTATCTGGGTTTATCTGCCTGTGGCACTGTTATGTCCAAATAGGTCCCATCCAGTGCACCAAGGCAGCCCTTTGAACAAATTCAAACAATACAGTGAATATTTCTACCTTAGTACTGTGATTAAGTGAAATTACACAAGTTATTGTAGGTAATGCAACTTACTAACCTTAAACCACTTCCACCTATTGTCTGTGCAATCCTCAGGAATTGGTTTGGGTTTGACAAACAACAGACGTTGAAGCTTGATTACAACCTTCAACACAGTATGGAAGACCCTACTTATTGTTTCTCCTGACCTCATAAACAGAACTTGTAATACTCTATTGGATTCATTTTGTGCTAA
>JAOYMU010000098.1:70519696-70530049 GCA_025802295.1 Psammodynastes pulverulentus
ATCATCAGCCTACAGAAAACTGATCTTCTAGCACAGGGGTGGGCAAACTTGTCAGCTTTAAGACTTGTGGACTTCAACTCCCAGAGTTCCCCAGCCAGCACCCCTGTTCTAGCATGTAAGAAGAAGGAACTCTCTGCTTGCCAAGAGGGTCCTACAAGGCTGAAATAATTTCCATTTACTTTGTCCTTCCAAAGTCAAGAGTGTGATTACTCCAGAATTCTTTCACCTGATTAATTCTTAACTATGAACATAATTACATTCTCCAGAAGGTAAATCACTCTTATAAATCAGTAGTTGCTGACAGTTCATGCTTCTGAAATTCTGCAACAAAATCAGAAAGGGAGACCATAGAGAAAGGAGTGTGCCCATTAAAGTTTTTAGCCTTTACAGGTAAAGTATTTGGCTACAATCTTGCACACACCACCCTGGGAATACTATATTTCATTGAATTTAATAGGGCTTATTACTGTGTATGTACATGTCCTGCATATTGATGAAATCGTACTAACACTTTTTAAGCAAGTCCAGAAAATAAAGGCAGCGGAACAAGGGTTTTATGTATATGTATTAATTCATTGAAGGAGAAGAACTAGAGGTAATTTTGCAGTGAGAAATGTATTGTGGGAAGAAATATCCACCTGATTCAACTCCAAGCTGGGAGAAAGCCACTGGAGACAAAATGGAAGCTGGAGGCGGATTGGAAAGAGGGTCCATTTATTGATGAACAGAACCACATGTTTGTGGTTCTGGTGCAGTTCACAAAATGGAGTTGAGAGAGTTTTTTATACCTTCTTTGAACTTTGCACTTGACCTTCCTGTTCCTGTGCAAGCACCTATATTCTATTGGCTGTTGTCAGATTCCTGTGGGGTCATGTAGGAGTTATGTAGGGGTCATAGCTAGCTCCATAGGCAATACAGGAAATGCAAATCCTAGGTGCCTGTCTGAGCTAAGTTTGGTTGAAGTTTGAGGTGCTCTGAGGGTGATGCAATGAAGGCTTGTGTTCTGAAAGGGTGTTGGGCAATTCCTATTGTGGCTTAATGGTTTTCATCCTGTTTTGGCTCTTGGGTGAGGTCTAATCCTATCACTCTGCCTTTGTTCAGACTTTGCTGTAGGGAATTTCAAAATATCTTGTCTTGAATAGATTTCTGCCTGCAGTATTTGCTTTGCCTATGAATAGAGTTATCTAGTTTTCAATAAGCTCTTTATCTCTTAAGTGCTGACATCTGCTATGGACTATTGAGGAAAGTGGGAATTGCTTTCTGCCTCTAAAAATATGTTTCTCAATTTCTACCTTTGGGAAATATAATATTCTGCCCTTTTTAATATTACTCAAAATATTTCATTCTTCTGGTGGAGGGTGGCTTCCCACAGTATACAATCAGCCAGTGTCAAGATGTTCTATCTTAGATTATGCACAAATAATGCATTGATACATTAGGGCATAGTTATTTTTCCATGAATAATTTGCAATGAAAGATGCAATTTCAAATAAGAGTGAGAGGTCCATTCAAAATAAAACTGAGAAAAAGTCCATTTTAAATGTGTTTTGTGGCCATGTTCTTTTTCTGCCTTAATTTTTTTTTTTGCTTTAAGATTTTTTTTTACTGTTTAAAATATGAATATGGGAAAGCACAAATATCTTTTATTAATCAAAGTGGTATATGCCATTTCATATTTCTGCGTTTAATATTACATGTGTCTCTGTACCTGAATCCACTTAATTGCTTATAGTGATTATTTTTTTTTAGAGGCTAATAATGGTGTGAAAAAGGTAACATATGGTCTATGATTGCAAAAGAAGGGATTAGTATCTGTCTGCTATAACAATAAAGCAAATATTTTATATATAAACTCTTTTATACTTGTTAGATTAAACTTGTAACATTATTTTGAAGTATTAAAAAATAGATCAGGAGTATGGTGAATAGGTAGAATTCTATAGGAATTCTTTATTCTAACACATATTTAGTTGACATTTAAGGATAAAATAATATTGTTTTTCTTTCTATTTCCCCAAGCCTTTTAAGCATATTCATTCATGCCCTACTTATCTCCAGATTGGACCATTGTAATACAATCTACACAGGACTGCCCTTGAAAAGTATCTGGAAACTTCAGTTGGGCAATTAGGTCGATTTCTGGTAGAATACATGTCTGCTCTGTAAGTTGCATTGGTTATGAGTCTGTTTCCAGGTCTAATTCAAGTTTTGACCTTAAAAGCCCTATATGGCATGATATCCAGTTATTTGAGGGACTGTGTTTCCCCAATTACACCTGTCCATCCCACCAGATCCAGTGTTTAAGGAAGTACAGTTGGTGGATCCTAGTTTGTAGGCCTTTTCAGCTGTGACATCAGCATTGTGGAACATTCTTCTCCCTCAATTGTGGTTGGTGCCATTTGCTCTTGATTTTCCAAAGAACTCTCAAAACCTGACTGGTCATCAGACCTGGGAACCCTAGAGAACTGATGAACTAACGAAGTTGCCCTAGTATTATTAACATCCCTTCAGCCATTATTTATTTTTTAGCTTTATGTTTATAGAAACAACAACATCTGCCTATTCTAGTCCTTGGGAAGGATAATAGGTGAAGAAAAATTCAAATTCCAGTCTTAACATCTGGCTGACTGTACAACCAACAACAACAACAACAACAACAACAACAATGATAAACAAAGAAGTCTGGATGTGCCAGTGCCTGGAGACAGCAAAATAGAAGAGAAAGAACTGGAGAAGATAACAAAATACAAAGACCTACAAATAGAAATAGAACGACTATGGAAAAAGCAAGTAAGGGTAGTACCAATAGTAATAGGCGCCTTGGTTACAGTCCGAAAACTGGAGCACTACTTGAACCACCTTAGGCATTAATAAATTTGCTATCAGTCAATTGCAGAAGGCAGCTTTACTTGGAACAGCTTCCATCTTGCAGCGATATTTGTTAACAGCATTAAACATCCAGATTTGCCTATCCCAGGTCCTTGGTAAGGACTTGATAGGTAGACAAAAATGCCATACCCAGTCTGAACATCTGGCTGACTGTGCGATGAACAACAACAACAACAATAATAGCAATAATAATAATAATTAAAAACAATTGGCGCTGATAAAATTACCATTGGTCAGCTACAGAAAGCCACCCTACTGGAATCTGCTCGCATAATCCGCCGCTATATCACGCAGTCCTAGACGCTTGGGAAGTGTTCGACTAGTGATTGATGATACGAAATCCAGCATTATTATCTTATTTGCTGTGTTTACTATTCTATAATAATAATAATAATAAACACTTCCAATTTCCTTCTTGGCAATTTTAGGATGCGTTGACTTCAACTCTCAGAATTCCCCAGCTAGTGCCCATGCTGCCTAAGGAATTCTGGGAGTTGAAGTCCACACACCTTAGAGTTGCCAAGATTGAGAAAAACTGTTTTAGAGTGAATCAAAGAGCTAATACTTTTCCAATAGTTTGTGATGTATTAAATACAACTCATTATTTTAAAAAGAGCTATCTGAATTTTTGCAGAAATAGTCAAAGTGGCATACAATATAGAAGCATTGCTCGTAAAAGAAGAATAGTCAGTGAATCAAAACAGACTAAATGCAGAAGCAAAACTTCTTTAAAAACAGAAGCAAGTAAAAGTAAATATATGCTTTTAAAAGTGTTTTTAATGTAAATAGTTAGCAATTATAAAACTATTTATTTGTCATTTAAAATTGTATAGGGAATACTAGGGTAGAAATCTTTGGATTAAATTATTCTAATTCAAGTAGATGCATGAATAGAAAAAAAAATTACATACTGTATTTCCATGTATGTATTCCTAGTCTGATGCTGAAATAATGGGGCTAGAATGAAAATCAGATAATAACTGGTATTTATGACAAGATCTAATCTTTTTCCAATTGATTCAGCTCCTTCCAGATGCCTTGAATTAGCAACTCCCAGAATTCCAGGATTCCTGGAATTGTTTTCCCAATATATTTGGAAATCAGCAGGTTTGAAGACCCATGTTGATATCTATTTTCGATCATGTAGCTCATTGGATGCTCATTCACTTCAACCTGTGTCATAGAATTATTATTTTTGGGAGCAAATTAAGAAAAGACTAACAGAGGGAATGAATCAAAATCATATGAAGTGTTAGTATTGTTTTATAATACCTTGGTAAGACCACATTTAGAATATTGCATCCAGTTTTGGTCACCACAATATAAAAAGATGTTGAGATTCTGGAAGGAATGCAGAGGAGAGCAATGAAGATGTTTAGGGGACTGGAGGCTAAAACATCAAAATATTGCAGGAACTGGGTATTCATAGTCCAACGAAAAGAAGAACTAGGGGTGACATGATAGTAGTCTTCCAAGAACTGCCACAAAGACAATAGGTTGACCTATTCTCCAAAGTATCTGAAGGCAGAACAAGAAGCAATGGATGGAAAATAACCAAGGAGAGATACAACCTAGAAATAAAGTGAAATTGCCTGACACAGCAATCAATCACTGGAAAGCTTGCCTTCAGCAGTTGTGGGTGCTCCATCACTAGAGGTGAAGAGATTGGACAGTCATATGTCTGAAATGGTACAGGGTCTTCTACTTGATCAGGCCGTTGGATTTGAAGACTTCCAAGGTCCCTTCCAATTCTGTTATTCTAGTCTAGTCTAGTCTAGGTCTAGTCTAGGTCTAGTCTAGGTCTAGTCTAGTCTAGGTCAAGTCTACTGTAGTCATCCTCTACTAATGACCAGTCACTTAACTAAACCAAGATTTTAAAATTATAGAAATTAATTAAAGGCTGTTTTAAATTGTTGATGTTGTTTGTTGTGAACCGCCCCGAGTCTTCGGAGATGGAGCGGTATAGAAATTTTAATAATAAATAAATAAATAAATAAATAAATAAATAAATAAACCACAACTATTTACAACTCATTTTCAGAATTATAACAGATGCATACAAGCCCTTGATCATATAATTACATTTGGCAGCCAGCTCATTGTTACAGCCATTGACAACATCCTGCAGTTACATGGCCTTGATTTACTTTTTTTTTTGCTAATTTCCAGTTGTTACTTCCAGTTTCCAGCAAAAAAAAATGACCTTAACAACCCTAGTTAAAAGAGTTGTAACATTGAAGGTGGTCATGTAACTTCCTGGCATATGACTGCAATGACTTACGACCATAATTCCAAGCTCCATTATGGTCATAAGTCAAAGACTACCTGTATGCTGTTTGACTTGTGTGTATATATAAGAATAAGCAATTCTTTTCCAGTGTCTTCTGATTTAAATCCCTCTTACAGTCATTCCCCATTCTTTTGGCAACCAAAACCTTGGGAACACACATTTACCAATAGAGTCACTTATCTATCCTTCATAAAATTGGGAAAAATAGGTTTCTGATTTGATGGCCCAAAGCTTTTTAGAGCTTTAGAAGTAATAACTGTAAATGATTCTAATAAATAATAATCAGCAATGGCCTGAACAGGCAATGAAAATTAATAGGGAGCCACAAAGGCTGAACAAGCATGATTTATCTAAGGCATTTATAGTCTTGCTTGTCTAGTGCATAAATCAGCTTGCAAATCAGTGTATATTAGGAATGTTTTAAAAAACCTCATCTTTCGGATTGGACATTCTGGAGAATTCTAAAACATTTAGTTCACTCTCTAGACTAAGCCATGTGTGTTTGGAACATACATACAATGCATACATACATTTATATCAAAGTTATATGCTACCCCTTTCTTTATTCAAAGTCATCCCTATACATTGCTATGAGAGCCAACTGCTATCTGTCAACTGTCCGACTAGTGCACCAAAAACAAGAAAATACTCTCAGGAGCTTTGAATTTCCAAAAGTAAAACTTTATTGGATACGCAATTTTGATACTGAAGAATCAAAAACAGCTCTGGTTTTCCCTTGCAAATGCTTGCTTAGTTAAACAATAGCTTCCCTGTATCCCTCCAGGTGGTCACACTGTCCAATTATGAGATGTCCTTTTGTTATGGGAACAATCCATCTCTTTCTCAAGCACCTGTAGTGGTTACCTTGATGGTTGCCAGGCTTTCACAATCCAAGTACACATTCTCAGCATTCTATTTCACCATTCTCTCCCCCCAGTTCATTGGCAATTTGAAAAGTTTGACAGTTTGAAAGAAGCAAAGCGGTTCAATCTTGACACCGTTGTAGTTAATGCATCAGATAGTACCATGCATTCTGGTCCTGCCTTAGGTGCCACACCAACTGGGTGACCTTGGCCCAATCATTCTCTCTCAGCCCCAGGGAAAAGTCAATGGCATGCCCTTTTTGAAATTCTTGCCAAGAAAACTACATGGACTTGTACAGGCATTGATTGGCTGAGTCATGAATGTCTCGAAGATACACAAACAGAAAAGTACACTCTCTGCATCCATCAGAAACTACATAGTGGAATCCTATTGAAAGCAGTTTTATGTAGTGTAAGCAAAGGACTATAATTTGGTGGATGTTCAATTCATAGTATCTAGATTGGACTGGACAAATTCCAGCCTGAAACTCAGGAGAACTGCCAACTATAATATGTCACACTTTATTTTATTTATTACATTTCTAAATTCCAAACCAACCAGAAATAGCTAATGATGTCCTAGAGGTCAAACATCTGGATTAAACAGATGTGTTTCATCCAGAAGAAATCAAATGTAGCAAAAAAATGTGGTTCCTCATTAACTCTAAACCATGTAAAAATAATACATGCTGCTTTGTTGCAATGGATTTTAATGAAAAGCTGCCTGAAAGTGCGTCTTTTGCTCACTTTGGCTTCAAAGTGATTCTAGATCTTTTTCCAGTTCTAAAACATTGGAACGTAAGAGTGTTATTGCTGGATTGAGAACTGCCCCATCTATTCTAGGAGTTTGGTTTCAGAAGGTCCATCGGATAGCACAAGAAAGTCTCCCAATAGATAGACGTCTCAGGCAGTCATACTACCAACAAGGCTAATAATCATTGATCCCCATGTCTTCCATGAATTGATCCAACCCTGTTTTGAATCCAGCTATGCTGATTGTCAGCACCAGATCTTTAGTTAGCGAAGTCTAAGTTTAATTACCCATTGTACGAAAAAAATATTTTTGTGTGGCCTGATTCTTCCAAGATTCAATTTCATTGGGTAACCCTTAGTTCTAGGATTTTGTACCCATTATCAACATCATGCATAATTTTGCACATCCCAATCAACATGTTGCCTCTCATTCATTCTGACAGAGCTTTGGAAATAGAGAACTTGGACTATTTAACACAAACATCTATGCAGGTTGGATGTACATGGATAAAGTGGTATGAGAGGTGATAAATGTTCTTAGATGTTGCAGTGCATATAAATGGAGAATCCTACAAATGGTCAGGAAATCAAAGAGGTCAAACATCGTATCTGTTTTCAAACTAAATCATTTACATTCAACAAAGAAATAGAAATCAAAATGCAAGTCCAGTAATAGAGTTGGAAATGAAAAAAACACACAAAAGTTTCATCTTCATACAGCAGTTTTAATTGATGCTAAGAAACTCTAGTGTCTCCATTTAATAAGAATTTACTCAATATTTTTATCATTCTGTTTAAAATACTTACCAAATATTTACATAGAATCCCTCTGAATGTTTATTATGAATTCTGGAGTTACATTCATTTTATCAATATTTATTCTTCTCCATAAACTCATCAGGCTTGTTAACCATTAATTTATATCATTATTAATTATTGATGCAAGGTAAATCATTTGAAATGTTTACCTTTACAAAATGAAAAATTCAAGGAATTCAAGCCTCATTTTTAACAAATATTCACAGATCCCATAGTAAGAATATTAAACATTCCAATTATTTACTGGTAAATGGTAACCAGATAATAGACCCAAATCTTGTGCTATAGTTATACTGTACCTTTGGGTAAAAATGTAATTGTCAATAAGCCATGAAATATCATCAGCATAATACAACAATTTATGTTCCACTCTGACTATCTTAGTAACTAGAATATCTTTGTATGGTTTAAAGAAACAAAACAATGATTTCAAAGTCAAATTAAATATAAAAAGAGAAAGTAGGCATTGTTTTACAAGTTCCATGCAAAGTCCTGTTCATCAAATAAAGAATGCCATTTGTGACAAACCTAGTAATGGGTTAGAATATTATTCTTACAGAGACAATATTTAGCAACATTCACCCTAAAAATTTAAGCTGAACCATATCAATGGTCTTCTCAGCATCCAATGAAATAGTAATCCAAAATCTAATTTATCTGTATGGACATCAAATATGTTCATTAATAATCTTACATTATCGAAGCCTGATGCCCTTTCTTAGGACTGCATAACATAAACTATTTAAGATAATATTACAGACTGATATCTTCAATGCACAATCACTGTAACAATTTTAGTATCAATATTTAACTTAGAACCCTTTGTAGGATCAATATTATATCGCTTCATGCAAATGTCTTTGTAAACCTCCCTCCTTTGCCATTCTGAAGGTAAATATTCAGTATACAGGACACATTTTACAGGAAAAAATGAGTTGCATAGCAATAACACCATGTGACAAGAAAGTAAATTAATTGGGGAGGGTTGGAACTTTTGTTAAGCCATCTTGCAAAAAGAAATCAAGAAAATAAAAGATTAACAAATGTTCTTTTGAATAACTTTCAGGTAAAAAAAAAAAGTTTCTCCTTACATTACAATCAAAGAGGAAAAGAAAAGCATAACTCCACATGTATAATCAGACAGCCAGGAATTACCTAAAGCCCTGTCCAGTAAATTTTGTATGATAATATCTCCATGGTAATTTCCAATTGCTTTTTACGAACAGTGTTTCCACTCCGTAGTCAGTCACAATAGATGGTGTGAGTTGCACAGAAGTTATTGGAGGTGACCTGATCTAAAGCATTCTCAGAACCACTAACAGCCTGAACCGAAGTAAATAACAGTGATGAAATAGTGCCAGTGTTACAAGTCATTTTCAAGGCAGATTAGTAACTACACATGCCTAATGAAATGTCTCGGGATTAAAGCTTAGCAACAAGAAAGCTTAGAAAAGGAAAGGATAGCATAATGGAGTGCCAGTGTCTAGAAGCAGTGGAAAAACAAGTGGCTGAGATGGAATTAGCTGAGGGCAATTCTCTATCAAGGGCCAGCTTCACTTATTTATTTAAATATAACATGAATTCCCATTCAGGAGAAAAATCCTGAGAAAGGTACAGTGAAACAGACTTAAAATGGCTGACAGTTGTAGTACCAATGACTTACAAAAATCCTTTTTTTTTTTTTTTGCACATGAAATCTCATTGGCTAACTGGGAAATCAGCTACTCAACCTACCTAAATGTAAATAATAAATAAATAAATGTTTACAATACAATATAGACTTTGATTTATAATAGTTTAAAGGGAAGGTAGCAGCACTTTGTCGTTTATGATTCCTCCAAATGGAGTTGAGAGAATTTTGTCATAAAATTCCAAGAAGACTCAATGTTTTCTTTTCATGTTGCAAGAGAGTTTCCTATGTCTAAGATAAGAATGTGTGCATCATGGAAAACATTTTTTTTAAATGATACAAATATATAGAATTTGTGAAATAGTGTCATTGTTCTTGAATGCCAAGATCACTTGAGCGTAAGAAGATATGATTGCCCTTTTGAAGCATCCTGGAATTTGTGTCTATTTTTCCATAAAATCAGTGCTTAGTTCATTGCCAGTGATAAAATTCATTGTTCAATATTTTATTTTTTTAATTCCTTAAAAAATAGGTGTAAAAACGTAAAACATTTTTAGACACATATTTGAGTATGTTCTCATCCACATCTAATTATTTGCTGGGATGTGAATAGCAACAAAAAAGTAGAAAACAGATGTTTGGAAATGCTTCAACACCTTTAAGTGATTACTGCTCAATCCATGGGTGACTCATGAATAACTTTAGAAATGGCTGATTATAAATCTAGAAATGTATGATGCAAGAGGTGATCTCAGTCCCAGTAGAAAAATGAAATCTGAAAATTAAATTCTAATTAAGAGGGCATAAAGTTAAGAGCTTAACTTGATTATAGAACATCTTTGATAAATTACTGATCCAAATAGAACAATGTATTGATTATTGACTGTACACTTAAGATATGTAACAAATATATTCAGTTTGGCATATATACCTCTAATTCATCCCCATTACAATAGCAGTCTGAGATTAATAGTAATCTAAGAATAGCAAATAAAGAGTTATTTCTGATCAACTGCTGACTGATGTTTGTCCCTACTGTTAAATATTGATGTTAAATTTATATCCTACCCATTGTACAGCACTCAAGGCATTTATAATATTCTCTCTGT
>JAOYMU010000098.1:70547166-70557306 GCA_025802295.1 Psammodynastes pulverulentus
GAGAAGTCAACCCATCTATTCCTGGATACCATCTTCCACACAGAGAAGGAGCATATCAGGTAGGACCAATGCCCCTTCTGTTAAATAAAATGAACTCAAACAGAAAGCGACGTTCTGCAACATTTAATTATATAAAATCTACCCTCAATGTTGTGATAGATGTTTGAACCAGGACCTTTCGTGAATGGCCTTGGACTCTTAAAAATGTAAGATGTTTCAAAAAATGTCAGTGTTGCTTGAATTTAATAGGGATGTATTTTTTAAAACGGCAAAAGTTCTAGATTTAAATGTCATGCCTACTGAATCTTCTAGCATAATTCTATTTTGCATCATGTTGCTTTGTCTTTGTAATAATACTGCAGCATTCTACTGCTTGTCACTGCAAAGTGTTATTTATGATAGGACAACCGGAAGAGAAAATATAGCAGTGAGAACCTTATAATCAGACAAATGGGATTCTAACAAAAAATATATAGCGTATTTCCAAGATTGAATGCTTTATAATTTTCAGTTCAATAGGCAATGCAATTATTTTTTAAAGGAGGATTCCGATGGGATTTAAAGATAATAGATGGATTAGCATAATTTGTCTGGGCAAATTAGTGTGAAGCATTAGATTTTATATCAAAGCACATTGAAGTGCCTGCTTTTCTGAAGGCATTAGCACTGCTTTTGCAGAGAGAAATCTCGGTACCTATTTTAGAGTTTTCAGATGTCAAGCTTGCCAATAAGGTCAAGCAGATAAAATTGACTTAATTTAGATTCATTTCTTCATGAAAACTCAATAAAATTTTCCAGACTTAACAATCACTCAATAAATGAAATGGTCTTAATAATGGGTGATTGGTTAGAGGCCAGGGGGGGAAAATGAGTGGTTCTCATTATTAAAAAAAAAGAAAACCTAAACACTATGATCCTTTTTCTTCAGGAATCCAAGTTTTCATATTGGTGCATATGTTTTTCAACTTGCTTATATATTTGCCCAAAGCTATGAAGGTGGGTTGTGCCCCTTGAAGCTGGTATATGAAATAAAATAGCCCCACTTCTGAGTGTGAAGTGAATCAAGCATACTGTTTTGGATTGCATTGCTTTGTGTTCCTACTTAAACTTCCCCCACAGTACACTGCCAAAGTTGGAAAACCAAAGTCACCCAACTTGAAGAAGCTTCACTCAGGACTGGAAGAGAAGACTGAGAAGTCAAAAGCAGGCGGTGGGGTAATGTGAATTGTTTGGTTGAAGGGATGCATTCTTTGTTACTTTGCACCGATAATGCAGAATTAGGGATGAACAGATAAGTGACAAGAGAAGCTACACTGAAGCTTTGGGAGATAAAAACAGGGTTGTAGGGCGGGAAGCTGGAAAACCAATCAGAAAAATAGGCAATTTATTCCTTATTATTTTAACTAATTTCCACGGGACGGAAGCGTCAAGACATCTAGAAAGACAGCAAGGACAAAATTTCACAAGCTGTACGTTGTACTTTCTCTGGTGCTGCGCAGATAGGAGAAGCATGTAGCATTTGTCATCAATGACACCATCCATCAAAAGCTATGTAATTGCTGTGCAGTATCCTGCCTTCTCCATCACACTTTAGCTCTGAAAACACCGCTGACAAGAATACCACTCTTGAAATTATGGTGTTCTTATGGAGTCTTTCTGGGAATGTACCGAGATTCAGAGTTTCAATTACAAACTTAATAAAACAAGAGTATGAAACACTCGTTTGCTCATAACTGGGAGAAATTCATAGGAACATGGGAAGCAAGCAAAATTCTGATTGGAGTTTGACAGTGAGCTTGTACAGTAAATAATTCAATGTATTGATTCAAGGTTCAACAGAAAAAATTCAATCCAACCCCCTTTGAATTCAAAAATGAAACAAAAACCTCTATTATGATGTCAAGGGAGAGTTCAGAAGCAATTATAGCAATTCTATGTGTCCTTAGGAATACAGGATCCCATTTCTGGAAGATCCATTGCATTAGATCTTAGTCCTGAGGCTCTGTAAGTGTGCTAGTTATTTATAGCCATTGAAATGCATTGTATGTATACCTTACTTATCAAAATTATTCTGAAATGATTCTCCCAATTTACAGGACATGAGCATCAAGCTACTTTGGAAGCATTAATTTTCATGTTTGTGTTTCCCAAGAGGTGAAGTTTTTTCTTTTCATTGGCATTCGGATCTCTAAGGCTACAAACCTACCAACTAAGCTGGGATTTGGAATAGGTATGTATAGGATGATATTCTTAAATTTGGAATAGGTATGTATAGGATGATATTCTTGATCTAAATATAATTGCAGAGAGTATTTTAAAATAATACATTGCATTCTGATTATTGTGATATATCTGCCCCAAACTACAAAGTTATTTACTCTGTTTTAATGAAGAACATTATCTGCTCAGGGTTCACAGTGTTCTGTGTTTGTGCAACTAAATTACAGTGATTACTTTTCAAATGAGAACTAATCATATTCCAAACTGTTCTAATAGATATGAAAGCTCAAATTCTTTCCTGGGCACATCTGCTTTTCATCCTAAAATATTGTGCTATTATGAGATATACTAATCAGGTCAACTTCACCTTAACTTTGGACTTTCAACAAATGAATTAAAGAATAATTTTGTGGCTAGCTTGCACAATGGCTAATTTAAAGACCCTTATTTTGTTGTTTTTTTAACTTAGAAATGTTTGTACAAAACATGACACTAGTGTCATCTGAGCTCAGAACTTATTTGATAGTAGGTTAATAATAAGAATAAGGGCTTGTTTAAAAAGTCAGTCATGCTACTATTTCCCTCTTGACAAATGGTTCTTTCCAGTTTTTACTTGAACAGATCTAGCAAAGAGGAGCCTAGTTAGCTAATTGGTTCTTCTCCTGAACTGCTCCTACTGTTAGGAGGTCTTGGGGGACTTCCCCAACATTCAACTAGGACCGTTCTTTCTGTACCTTAAATCCATTATTTCTGTTCCTGTCTCAGATGTTCAACTGCATGTTTTTATGTGACATCATCTTTCCCCCCACAAGTATTACTATTATGCCAGATAATACTCTATTCTTTACTTGAATAGTGATTTCTGTTTCCTAAGTTAAAAATAGAATTGATTAAACGTCACATTGTTATTTCCATTAACCTATCATGACAATTCCAAATTTCCTTTTCTTGAATATTAGCTGCCCAACCCAATTTTGTATCAGCTGCAAAAGAAGTTTGTTCTCTCCTCATCCAAGACATTAACCAAAATGTTCTAGGCATAGGTTGCAGGACTTAAATTTTCACCACTCCTTTTGTTGCTTCTCTTCGATTTGACTAGGAATTAGTAATGAACTCGTTTTGAATATGATTGAATATCCATTTAATTATGCCATCCAACCTATAGTTTTTTGGCTTACTAATCAGAATGTCATGGAATCTTTTGATAGATTTTTTTGCTAAAATCAATTCTGTCTGTAGCATTTCCACAATCTACTAATGAAGAAACAGTATAAAAATTAAATTGATATAAAACTTGTTTTTCTTTTGCAAATCTGTCCTGATTTCTGATAATCTCTGCATTATTAGATCTGTGAGCTCTTAGTGTTCACAGATCTGCTCTAGAATCTTAGCAGTATTCAGTGTCAAACTGCTTGGTTGAGGATCCTCCCTCTTCCCCCCCTCTTGGAAGATAACATTTGTTGTCTATTCATTCTCTGGCACTTCATCTCTTCTCTGGAATTTCTGAAATATAATAAGCAGAAGTTCAGCCAGACTGTTTTCTGAGATGATCTGGCCATGGAGATTTATAGATATTCTGTGTATCTGCATCAAAAACAAAGTGAAGGTTTCAGCCAGGACTTCACAATAAAGCAGTAACACATATCTTCTTTCAGGAAAAAGAAATGAAATAAAATAGGAGCTGAATTTCTCCCTTTTTGCTATTTTAACTGAACACACAATATACCGATTCTTATTTTCTTTTCTTTGTTTGAACCTATCTGAAGAAGTCTCCTCTTTACTCTTAGCATCTTTCTTTATTGGTCACAAATTATTAATTTGATATATTTGATGCCACCCTGGTCATATATCTCTGGGCAGCTAAAAAATTAGCTAAAATATCACTGATGATGCCTTTAAGTTTTTCCTCCACCCTCTGAAAGAGAAGACTATCACCCAGACATCCTTTGCAGATGTTGTCTTCTCACAGATGTTAAGGTTTTTAACTCCCATTCTCTTATTACTTCTTTAATGCAAAACAATGCAATTTGTGTTTAAAAAACATCATCTACTTTTCTTCTTGGCTGGTTGGAAAGTGTAGTATACATTAGCAGCAGTGCTGTTTTATTCCACCCTCCATTAATTTTAACCAGAATGTTCTCATTAAGACCACCAAGTTCATTCCTTTGGATTTCTGTACAGATGTTAGTATTTTTTAACAAACAATGCAACTGTCTCTCTTCCTTTTCCATTGCTTCTCTTCCCTTTGAACAAATTGTATCCTTCAATTTCTGTATTCCAATCATGAAAATCATCCTACTAAGTCTCAATTATTGTCTACAATTATTTTCATGATTGGAAGTTTTAGATCATGTAATAAGAATTCAAGGTCATCTTGTTTACTTCCCATCTGCTTCAATTTAGTACCAAGACAACAAAGGACCTGATTGTTGTGAGTCAATGTTCTTCCTGATCTTTCAATGAGTAATTTAATAGAGTCCTGTTTGCTTACTCTTTCACTTATAGTTGAAGCATTTATACTTATCTGAAATTCCTATTTCTGAATTTTCACATTCAACCCTGAAGTATTTAATTTAAAGCCTTTCTGGTCAAGTGTAATATTTTGCCCAAACACAAGAGTTATAAAGTACAACCTTTTTCTTTCCAAAGTTTATTATTCAGGTAAAACAGATTGTAATTCCAGGAATCAACTGTTTTCCATTAACTCTATTAATGAAGCTACAGTAGACTTTCTCTGTGGTAGCCTTAATTCCATTTCATGTTTTCTTCTATGGATCAAGAAGGATGACTATACTGCCTGAGCCTCAAGGTTCTTTAGCTTCTTTCCTTCATCTCCAGAGACCAAACTGAGACATTTCTAGCATCATAATTTATCCCCAAATATAGAAGCCAAAAGGATAACCTCTGTAGGCTTCATAAGTCTTGACAGCTGTTTCATAAAATCCCTGATCTACACCCCTGTATTGGAGAGCAACGGTCTCACTTAGGAAGAGGGCTCAGGCTAATCTGGACTCACTGAGTAAATACAGGAGGGCAAGGTCAGCCCCCAAAATGTCTTTGAGCCTTATTTAGTCTTTCCCAGGCAAAAGCTGCCAGTCTGGGAATATTCCTGTATTATTATTAGTAGCTACTTTGAACTCTAAACATGTGGATCTGGTTGTTTGCACCTGACTCCTTGAGAGATAGCATACTTCACAAGTCAATGGGTCCAATCGGGCAAATTCATTTCTAATCCCTATAACAGAAACTTTATATTTCCTACAACTCTTCTCGTTAAAGTCTAACAATACACCTTTTCTCAGTCCCCACTTTGGAAGGATGACTGATGAGGAATATTTGGTGGATAAATCCCACAGTAGACAATCTACTTCAAGGTTGAAGCTTCCTGTGGGAAATTTCACGTGAGGGTTGTTAATTTGTGGTTAGACTTCTTAGGAAAGTTGGGGGAAAGGATGTACAGTTACATACTCCAAAAGCTGGACTATATTTGATTTTAAGGCTATACTTGCCAGACAGAGGACATGGCATCCTTTTGCCAGATGTCTAGTAAGTCTACTCAATTTCAGAAGCCAAATAGTTTGTTATTCATTTAGCACAGAGCTGAAGCTGATGTAGAAAACCACAAATGTCAATCACCATAAAACAGTAATGGCTCCTCATACACAGATTCCCCCCATAGCTGCTGCTGCTGCTGCTGCTATTGTTATTATTATTATTGTTGTTGTTGTTGTTGTTGTTGTTCCAGTTTTGAGGCTTTATTGCTCCTGAATGGCCTACCATGTCAGCAAATGTCATCTAATTCTGTTAAAAAATGAAACTTAACATTATAGGAAGTTATCAGCTAAACCTCCAAATCCTTTTTTTAAATTTTGTCTTGGCAGGCTTCACCTGCTCAGCAAGTTGTAACGTGCTCACAAATCCAGTTAGGTTAAAAAGGGCATTTTTAGATTTTTCATGACATAGAGAAAGAAGACATGAACTTTCTGGCTTAGGAACCTTGCTTCAAAATCAGCCAGCACTAGAATCAAATGGAAGATTTGAATTGAATCTTTTTGTATTTACGATCCTGGGGAATGAACTCAATTCCCTAGACATTTTACTTTCCATGGCATGATGTTCAACAACAAGATAAAGCATGGAATTCTATTCCATTCCATTCCTTTCCTCTTTGTGACTTCTGGAGCTGAAAGGTTCAATAGAGAGATTTTATTGTGTTGTTACCCGCCCCGAGTCCCTCGGGAGAGGGGGCGGGATATAAATCCAATTATAATAATAATAATAATAATAGAGGCTCTCATAAAACAATAGACAGAGTTTTTCCCCCATGAATTTTCTATTCTCCCAGTTATCCCTAGCACTACTTTCAGTTCTTTTCCGTAAGATTCTTTGGAGTGTAGAAATGAGGAACATTCTCCAAGAATGCTGAAGATCACTTCATGTCACTACCGGCTTGTGTATTCTGAGGGGTCTGAATCAATACACCCTAACAAAAAAAATCTGCTTCTCTTCTCCTTTCCAAAATCTGTTAAAGATCAACCATTGTTCCATTTATTCTTCTAATTCCATGTGAAGGTATGAAAAGCGTATGTATAAACCTGAAAAAATAAGTATCTACCCTGTGCAAAAGAAAGCTACCGTAATCCATTTCAATTGCTATGTGCTAGTTGTCCACTGGGTGGACCTACAGCCTATCTAATTGAATTTGCTTTACAATTTATTCATTCACAAATGAAACCCCAAACTATCAAACCTGATACTAGAAAAAGATTTATGTTTTTTTTTTGCATCCAAAATTCATCAAGAGGAATCAGTAACAGAGCTAAATTCACAGCTTCAGCAATCCAGGCCGCTGTTTCCTGCAAAACACAAGGGAGTTATTTTAATCATGGTCTTTCAAATTAGTACAGATACAATGACAAGCCTGAGTGAATTGGGTAACCCTGGTGATGGGCAAAAAAAATCAATGCTGCTTCATGGTATGTGTGTCCTTAATGATTCAGTTTTATAGTGTAAGTCAATCTTCCTAACTCTTACAAAATCATTTCAATACTATTTTTTTAAAAAATCTCCTCCAACCTTCCTCCATTCAAGATTCTTTTCTCATATGATTTGAATTCAAGACATATTTGTTTTTATGTAGACGTGACTAGATAAATATATTTTTGATTATTATTTTTTCCTTTTTCCTAAGATACCCCCAAATTCATAAAGAGCCAGAAAGAACAGTAATATCTTCTATCCATCCTATATAATTTCTCACTTTATTACTCTGGTCCATACACATTAACAATCACGTTCAACTTATTTCCTACATTACTGTACTAAAAGAGAGAGAGGGATACAAGAATTACCATTGCACAGCACTTTGAAAATATGCTGAATTTCAAATCCTACAGCTCCTGATAGAAGTTAATGGAAAAGTTGTTTGAGTGTTAGCTCACAATAGTGAAGGGGCTATCAGCATACCAACTCCTGCAAAAGTCCTTTTTTCAAACTGGCTTCAAACTCTTTTCTTTAGACTAGCCAGACCCAAAACCTGCAGCCATTCTTCATATGGTCTAGTCTCCAGGCCTTTGATCATCTTAGTTGCTCTTCTCTGAACTTTTTCCAAACTCTCAACATCTTTTTTGTAGTGTGGTGATTAAAATTGGTTGCAGTATTCCAGGTGTGGTCTTACTAGGGTTTTGTAAAGTGGCACTAATACTTCACATGAACTTAATTCTATGCCTTTGTTTATACAACGCAGGATTGTATTACCATTTTTGGCTGCTGCTGCACATTGCTGGCTCATATTCAAATAATCATCCACTAGGACTTCAAATCCCTCTCACAGTTACTGTTTTTGAGCCAGGTCTCACCTAATCTGTACTTATGCGTGTGATTTTTCATGCCTAAATGTAAAGCTTTGCTTTTCTCCACATTAAAATTCATTTTGTTCGGTAGGGTCCATTGTTCAAGTTTGTCAAGATCTCTTTGGAGCTTGAGTTTGTCTTTTGGGGTGTTGGCTATTCCTGCCAGTTTAGTATCATCTGCAAATTTGATGAGTTCCCCTTCTATTCCTTCATCTAAGTCATTTATAAAGATATTGAAATATACTAAGCCTAAGATAGAGCCTTGTGGTACCCCACTGCTTACTTCTTTCCATGTGGATGTAGTACCATTTAGGACTACTCATTGAGTATGGTTTGTCAGCCAAATCCATCTGGTAATGATGTTGTCTATTCCACATTTTTCTAGCTTACCAGGAAGTAGATTGTGTTCTACTTTGTCAAATGCCTTCTATCTATTGGTCTATGTGAATCAGACTTACTCAGTCAATTTTTGTAATTCAAGATTTGAAGTACAAAACAATTCAATTTGTTATTCAGATTAGAAAAAAAAGTTTGTCTGTTACAGTGATGGAGAATCTTCTGAGCTCAGCATATCAAAAATTTGAAAATCGCCTCACTTGACTGTTGGTGTCACCCCCTCCCCAAGGAAAAGAGGAACAATGCTTTACATATTAATTTTTCTTTAAGTACAGACAAATTAAGACAGCTCTGTGTCCTGTGAGGCCTTCATTCTTGAAGTGGCTTTGGAGAATGCTCTTCTGAAGCCTTTGCAGCCTCTGAAAACCCTACAAAATTACACCCTGCTCTTGTGTGATCTCCAGAAAGTCCAGGCATCTTCTTGATTTGATTTGATTTGATTTGATTTGAATTTATTTATTTATTTATTTATTTATTTATTTATTTATTTATTTATTTATTTATTTATAGAATTTATACCCCGCTTTTCTAAATATTCAAAGCGGCTTCCAGTTACAAAGACTGGAGGAAAGAAGCATATCACAATGTACATAAATTTCATTCAGACAACTTGGTATGACTGCAAAGAAACATGTTTTATCTTCAAACAGAAAATGGAATATTTTTCCATATAAATACTGGAATACTTTTCTATATAAAGTTTCGCCACATTTCAGTCACTGCAGGTAATCCTTGACTTAAGACCACAATTGAGCCCAACATTTCTGTTGCTAAGTGAGACAGTTGTTAAGAGAATTTTGCTCCATTTTACAACCTTGCTTGACACACCTGTTAAGTGAATTACTGCAGTTGTCAAGTTAGTAAACACGGGTTATTAAATGACTCTGGCTTCTCCATTGACTTTGCTCGTCAGAAGGTCCCAAAAGATTGATCCTGGGACACTGCAACCACCCCTGCAATCATCATAATTATGAATCAGTTGCCAAGCATCTGAATTTTGATCATATTACCATGGGGATGGTGCAATGGTCGTAAGTATAAAAATGGTCATTAGTCACTTTTTTAGTGGTGTTGTGACTTCAAAGTCACTAAATGAACTGTTTTAAGACAAGGACCACCTGTATTGCCTTGACAGCGAAAGTTGAGCAAACAGTAATGTTTGCCATAGTAATAATGTACTCACCTTTCTTTCAAAACTATCTTCTCCATCTGTGGAGCTGATGCTGTCACAAAGTCTTATTCGGGTTGGCCGTGACCTTTTGTTTTTCACTGAAAGCTGCAAACGAGTTTTCAGAGCTTTAGAATCCAATCTTTCTGTTTCAGGGACTGCTTCATTGAAATCTTTTGGGAAAAAACAACAACACTTAACTGTCTCGATACTCAGGAATATCCTACACGATAGGATGTACAGAATGAACAATATTTTAGTGATGAAATATAGAGGAAGTAATTTGTCTTTACATACGATCATCACAGTGAATTGATCATTTGTTGCATGGAAATTAAAGCTGTGATAGCAAATGTTGAGACATCCTGATGGTTTGTTAAAAGCTAAAGAATAAGTTTTTATTTAAAAATTAGCATATGCTAAATCCTTGGTGATAAAAATGTAATTAAGATAGGTATTTTTCCAAAGAAATGTTGTTTAGCTTAGTTTATTCCAGAATGGAAG
>JAOYMU010000098.1:70664777-70679327 GCA_025802295.1 Psammodynastes pulverulentus
TCCTCTGTATAACACCTACCTCATTTGCTCCAGAAAAAAATTGTCTGCAAATCAGAATCTTTGGATTTCCCAACTCTTAACCCCAAAGTGTAAGAGCTATTCGTTCAGCCTAGTTCGGGGTCTCCTGCTTGAGAAGGGGGTTGGACTAGATAGAAGACTTCCAAGGTCTCTTCCAACTCTGATATACTGTTACTATTATGGTGTTTTCTGGAATGCTGGGAGGGTTGGCATAGGTAGATGATAAGCCTGGCTCCTTCTTGAATAGACTAATTTATTAGGTTGAGGTTTGCTGGAAGCACATCAGCAGAAGCAACATACAGATATTGTGAGATAAATCACCAGACTGAAAATGGCTGGCATAGAAAAAGTGAATGGTGAGATGGGTGGCAAATAATTTTGATAAATAAATTGATTTGTAGCCTTGTCACACCTGTTTTGAGAGCCCTAAACATTTTAGCCAGTGCTGGTAAATGTTAGTCTGGGATCCATTCGCTCATTATCAAGAGATTTAAACCTGCTTCAATCCTGCACAATTCAAAATATGGAGAATTGAATCAACAAAGAAATGTGACATGGAATTAACACAGAATAGCGATAGCAATAGCACTTAGACTTATATATTGCTTGACAGTGCTTTACAGCCCTCTCTAAGCAGTTTACAGAGTCAGCATATTGCTCCCAAAAATTTGGGTCCTCATTTTACCCACCTCAGAAGGAAGGATGGAAGGCTGAGTCAACCTTGAACCTAGTGAGATTTGAACTGCCAAATTGCAGGCAGACAGCAGTCAGCAGAAATAGCTTGCAATACTGCACTCTAACCACTGCGCCACCGTGGCTCAGAAGAGAGCAAAATTAAGACTTGTACCTGATCACATTCAAAAAACTGGAAGCTGAGTAACTGAATAAAGTTCCCAAAATATGAGCCTTATTACTCTCCCAACACTCGATAGGTAAGGCATCCTAGAAGCTAAAATTCATCAGTCCACTATGTCAATGTTAAGTAGTTCCTCACTCTGTATTCTCTATAGATGCAACTTTGAATATCGTAGGTAAGCAATCCAGAAGCAACCAATCATTTGTGACAGACACACTACAAAAGACTACAAAGTATTTTGAAGCCTTCTGGTTTCATTTGCTGCTTTTAAGCAGATTTCTGTTTCGATTTGGGAATCTGTTTCAATGAATTTGTTAAATTAAAGCACCTCTTTGAAGCTTTGCCCAGTCTTATTGTGCATCAGTCCATTGCTCTATAATTATAATCATTTTAATGGGGAAAAAAGAGGTGTTACTAATTGGCTATTCCATTAAAATACTAAAATTCATTTTCACTATGCTGTAGGCTATCAGAGATGATAAGAAAGACTGCAAATTTAAGACAAGCTAAGAATGTATGTGAAAATTGTTTTCTCCCAGAATTCTGAATTAGTTCCAAGCTATGTAAGTCAGAAATACAAGTTGACATAAAGTGCCTCTACTGTGCCTAATTGTCATTTAATATATGAAATTCTTCTTTTAGAATTTTGTCTATTATTGGGGGTTTTTTCATATTGTAAAATGACCATATAGGAATTTTTAAAATCCATAACTTGCCCATGCCAAGTGTATATGGATGTTTCATAATAATAAAGCATTATTTATAGTATTAAGTGCATTTCAATTTCTATTTGTACTCTGAAAAAATTAACCAATGGGAGACAGCACATAATATTCACCTCACATGACCTGTAAAAAGTCATATGTTCTTTCAGCTTGGAAATTGCAGGGCCTGTCTGATCTATATTGACATAATTCTCATTAGTCTAAACAGCACCTGCAACTACAGTAATTGTGCAGGAAGAAATTGAGAAGGACCACACTGACTCTCTGTGACAGAATTAGCAAAATTATAAATAGTTCCTATTACTCTACTAAGTGGGCAGACAGAAACAGATCAGGCTTCCAATCCTTTGAAAGGTATTTGTACACATATATTTGGCAGAGTTCCTGTTTTGTGAATTATGAAATAATTGCAGTAGGATGTCAAAGACAAAAGCTGGCCAGGTATGAACAGATTGCTTCAGGTTTGAGTGACATATGAAAATGCTCCTGTTATGCTTGACCAGTGATTCCTCTATATACAGGGATTGCATCTGCATCCTAGGGATGCAGAAATTACCCTACTAATTTTCTGAAGGAATTCAGGTCCCTATCCAGTCCTAAGGAGTCCCAGATGCTTGTCATCTGCTAGGTATGGAGCTGCCTCTCTAAGCAAACTTCTCAATAGTAAAGGCTGCTAATAGTAGGGTTTAAAAGATTTCACTTCAGGTTGCAGGAGCTGTGTTTCTTCTCTAGCTTCTCAATTTAATACACTGAGAAATTAATTTAATACACTGAGGAATTAATTCAATGTGCTTTGAAACATGGGCTTCTCTTAGACTTTGTCCATGGATTATGCTCTCAGCAAGACTACCCTTCAGTCCCTGTGGCTCTTCAGCATCTCAAGTCAGCTGAAAGACAGTTGATCCCTTAGAGAGAAATCCAGGCTTCAGTTTACCTCATATAACCTCTTCCTTTGGAACTAAATTGATTTCATGAACCTTGAAAAAGGGCATCATCATCTTTTATCCAAGAAACATAGACATTGGGTTACAGCCAGACACATTTAACGATATGTATATTTCAAGCTGCCACAAACAGAAATGGAACAAATCTGAATCTACTCCCAGAGGAAAACATTGGTTGGTCACCAAAACATAAAATAGCCGTACTGATAAAAGTTTGCTGTATAGCTACCTTCTTTCTAGCTGGTCTATAGACCTGGGGATGCAAACTAATGAAGGCTGCCTTGCAATGCATCTGGAAAGTCTGAGTTATGTGATTAAACAGGCCAGAAGGCATTGGCTACAAACAGCAATTGTATCCAAGTAGAGGAAAAATATTTGTAAGGCTTTACAGAGGATACTATTATGAACTCCATTCCTTCTAAGGATCATTGAACCAGGGTTTAAAGGCCACTTGGAAATATTCTAGTCCAATCCAGGACTAGAAATCCCCAGACTATCCCGGTTTTACTTGGAAACTTCTAGTTACCCATGAGTAAGGTAAACAAACTGTTATACTGCTTAATATATCTCACAGTCATGAAATAACCCATTACCTCTAGTTTAGATCTGTTTCTGTAAAACGTCCACTCACTGGAATTTGTCCTATACTTGGACATCATGGAGAATAAATCTTTCCTATGGCAAACCTTCAAATACTGGAAGTTTGCTATAATGTCTTATCTTAAACTTCTTTTATTTAAGACTAAACATATATTGTTTCAAACAGTCTCCATAAAATTTACCCCATAAGTCCCTTATTATCTTGTCTGCACTCCTCAGCATTCTCATTGGGATAGCTAGAATTGGACATAGTATTCCTCACACAGCCTGCCCAATATTACCACCTATGATCATGTAGAGAGCATAGAGGATGGCATTGACAAAGAGAGGGATGATCCGTTATCAAAACAAAAAGAGATAAATGTGGTTTAAGCCCATGCAAAGAGATATTTATGTCCTTTCCTAATGTGTCGGAAGATAAAAGAGAGAATAGGGGAAGTACATTCAGATTTACAAGAGTCTGTTACTATAGTTATTCCAATAAAAGTAGCTTTAGGCCTATGTGGCATCTATTTCCATCTAGTTTGTCTTGTAGGACTGATTTATCTCTATACCATATTTCTATTGATGCAACTCAAGATGGTATTGGCTGTTTTGGCAACTGCAGCTGGTTTGTGCTTAATCTGAGGTCTATCAGGATACCCAGATCCTTCTTGCAAGTACTGTTTTTGATCTTGTACTTGTGCATCTAACTTTTTTATTCCTTGAGGAATTTGTTGAAACCTTTAGGTCATTCTGAACCTTAGCCTTCCATGTCACATCCTTATAGACTCCAGATCTCCTGGATGTTCTAATATCCCGCTCTCCGTTTTTCTTAAACTTGTTCTTTTGTGTGTGGGGGTTTTTCCAGTTTATTTGAGAGTTTTGTGCAACCACACCCATTTCATCAAGTACAATGTTTTAAGAGTCCCTGCCAATTGCATAGGGTTTTTTTTTACTTTTATGGCATCAAGATGGTAGCAATTGTACTCATCTGGTTATGTACAATTTGAGGTGGTCACATCTTCCACTAGAACATCTCGGAATTAGGGGGCAAGATAATTTATTCTCCCTCAGATTTTCCACTGGCAGAGATGGAGGCTGGGCAACAAAACAGCTACCCCAAAAGCAGAAAAGCCTGAAAAGCCAAAAACCATCCATTAATCTAATCTAACTGTCCATATAAAACATGACGATCCACCTAACAATTTCCTTTATTCAAACAGTTTGTTGTGGAATCCCATCTACAGAGAATCCACTATATTTGCCAGCCTCGGATGATACTTGATAAGGAAAAAAATTTCTGCCAGAAATGGGTTGTGAGCAGATAGCATCCCTTTGAGAGGATGTAGGGAGGAATGCCTAGTTCATGCCTACACAAGCAGATCAAGGCTGATGGAAAGAATCTGAGGTCAAAGAACAAAACCAAAAAGTACCAGTCATTTTCTTGGGCAATAAAAGTTAATGAGTTGGTCTGAGTGAAAACATGTAATTATATAAAAATGCGAAATCTCTACTAGCCTGTGTTATGGAAATATTAATCCCTTGTAAACTGCCATTTGAAATACCAACAGTTCATGCTGCAATTAAGTTTAAAAGGGGACCTCCCTCCTCTCTCGTTTTATGTATGATTTATGATTAGGTATGTGTGATTTGGCATTCTTGCCAGGCACAGTTCATGTCCTAGATTTCAAGTGAGAAGCAAAAACCCACAATCCTCTTTCCTGTGACATATTCAGCTTTGGTTGTTCCAAACATTACCTATTGGTTGGCAATTATTTTCCAAATCCACGCTAGTGTGACTGCATCATCTTTTCATAGATTTGTATTGTACAAGCTGAAAGAAAATATGTTACTTATTACGATGACTAACTCTTGTTTCTTTTTCTAAAAAAATCCCAAGGCTGTTCACAACAATTGTAAAAGCTTCATTGAAAAGCAGGATTTTTAAAAAAAATGGAGTGACAAAAACAAATAAAATAATCTCCGAAAAGCCAACCATTAATGAAAGCAAATAAGTGCAAGTAATCCTCATTCGATAACCACAATGGGGATCGGCAACTCAGTCACGAAGGGATACAGTCAAGGATTCTGCCTAGACCCTCATTTTCTTTACAGGTGATGGACAATGTCCAAGATCCAGACTGCTAGGTTCCTTTCCTTTCCCATTTGCATTGATTAGGAGTGAGGGGATTTGTGTTCCTAAGGACTGATGCAATTTAGGGAAAGGCATCGATTTTTCACTCCTTGTTCTCAATGTTTTTAAGTTGACAGAAGTGAAAAAAGATTGCAGGCCATTTTAAAACCGCTTCCCTAATTTGTGTGGTATAAAAATGTCGTGAGGTAGACAGTGGCCTTTGTTACGAGACTAATTTCATGCCCCATGCTTTGACTGACATAAAGTTCGCATGAGTCATTTGATGCAACCCTCGGCATTATCAGGAAGACAGTGTAAGCCTTCTTCTGGGAATAGAGATAGAGATGGGACAGATGACAGGCAAGGAGAGGAGCCAGACAATATTGCAAACTATCTACTTTGGGGTCTGGTTACAGCCACCATCAGGCGCAGCCCCTTTTTCTCACAGATCAAGGCTGGGAAACCCACATCCTGCATACAGCTTCTAATGCTTCTATCTGCAGCATCACAAGACTGCAAAATCTAAATTTAGCTGGGAAAATGGCCATATTTTGGCAGTGAAATATCAGCAGGAAGAAGATTTTCAAGGTTAGGAAAAGGAGCAGGTGGCTTCCCATCAGCTTTCCATTTTCATCCTCATCCTTCACCTGCCCCAAATTAGCAACTACTTCAGCCACACCCTCTGGCGACCTCACTATGTTATCATAGAAACCTTCCAGAAGGCTTGTTGTATCTCCTGAAATATAAAGCTTCCAATTTCTCATGTCTTCTTGGTTAAAGATAAAAGGGCTGTTCAGACATCAGGACTGTCATATTGTGGCTCCTCAGCATTGGCAGATACTTCTGCCCTTTATGTGGATGTCTCATCCCTACATTCTCCCCCTATTCCCCAATACTAAGATGGTCTGCTAACTGTGTCTTGAGGAGAGGACACATATTCTCAATGTGCGCACACACACACACACACACACACTCACACACACACACACACACACCAGTCCATGGCAGAGGCAACTCTACCCATCTTTTCTTGCTTTGTGCTGAAATTAATGTTTTCCAGCTTCTGGGAAACCTGTGGTCTTCCTGATACATTTCATTTATTAGCATTTAGCAATAGCAATAGAACCTAGACTTATATACCATCCTACAGTGCTGTACAGCGCTCTCTGGCCGGTTTACAATGTTAGCATATTGCCCCAACAATCTGGGTCCTCCTTTTACTGACTTCAGAAGGATAGAAGGCTGAGTCAACCTGGAGCCCATCACAATCAAACTCCAGGATATTGGACTGAGTTTGCCTCCAATGTTGCAATTTTATTTACTTATTTATTTTAGAAAATTTATATTGCCACCTACTTGCCCATGGCAGCTTACACAAATATAAAAACACCATATAAAAGAAATAAAAATAAGAAAAATGAGAAAATAATACACTCACTCCTCCACCCCGGCAACAACGCCCATTCATGCAAGCCATTTAATGGTCTCTATCCCGCTCTGGGTTCCCCAGACCTGCTGGCAGATGCATATCTCAATCACCTTCTGAAAGAGTGTTAGAGTGGGGGGCAGTCTAATCTCTAGGGGAATGATCTTCTAGCAAGTGGGAACCAAATGGGACCTGCAACATTCCTTGCCTCCCTGCTCTGGTAGGTCAGGTAGATGTGACTGGCAAGAGACAGTCCCTCAGATAACCTGGTTCCAAATCATGAATTTTAACTATCATGCCACCAGGACTCCTCCTCCAAATCCTTCTGCCCCAAAAGATCTGGACAATGTGGCAGGGATGCATTTTCCATTCCAGTGATTCCTGCCTTCTACATCCTGGGCTGTTAAACTGCTGAAGTGCTGCACCTTTTAAAAGACTTTTTAAAATTCCCCAGTGGAATGGTGGCAAGGTTGCCCTACTCCCATCTCATTTGCTTGACAGATTCATTGGTGGAATGGTGAACAGAGGAGGTTTCTTTCTTTCCATGTAGAACTCACAAGGCTTGTGCCAGGTTTCCCTTCTGGTCAAAAAATGAGAAAATTGTAGTCTTTCCTTTAGTGCTTGCTCTCTTTCAGTTCACTGTGGATGTATCACCCAGGAAGATGTAAATACAAGAATGGGGTCAATCAAAATACGTACTGATAGTAACCATACATCCTGAAACACTCGACCATGGAAAAGAGAACTATTTGTCCTTGGATTCCTGTTATGAGTAGGAGAGGCAAAGAAGCAGAGAAATCCACCCATCAGATTTCTACACTCATCCCTATATTCTCCTTGTCCCAATGCAAGGCTGGCCTGCTAATTACGGTACGCCTTAAGGATAAATGAACTGCCATCTATCCAGACCAATCACTTGGCTAGTAAGCTTGTTTATGTATTTGTTTGTTGACTTGATTTTGATACTGCCCAATGCCAACCAGCTTGGGATAGCTCACAAAGTAAAGAATAGCATAAAAACAACAGGTAAAGAAAAATGCAATAAAAATAATCCAAACAAAAGAAGCACAAAACAGTTACAAGGTTAGCCAGCTGTTCGTTGCTAAAGCTGAGGGAACGAGTCAAGTCATGAAAGAATTTTCTTAAGAGAGTTAAATTTCTTGCTAGTTTCACCCCAAAGATAGCAGGGTAAGGCTGTTATATGAAGAACCCTAAGTGATCCTTTGGCACAATGATGTAACTGGTAGTTCAAAAGCAGCAGATGCTGTGTCAGTCATGAAGTCTCTAGATGGCACACACTGACCTTTAGAATTAAATTGAAAGGAGACCTAGTGAGATTGTGACACAATTCTTTTTTAAAAAAATAAAATAAAAATTATGCCCATTACATCGTACAATATCAGGCAATAGTGCCTACTATCTGAATAGCTTGTAGATCCTGGTTTCTCAATATTAATCAACATGAGCCGCACAGATACTTTGAGACCGTGTATAGAATAGCTTTTGCAAATCCTGTGAAATGAACTTAATAATGCAATGAAGTTTTTTTAAAAGCCACTAAAAATGAAATCACTTCTTTATTTCAATGTTTGGAATGGGAGAAAAGTACATAATCTTCACTTTTGATCAAATTGCAAAAGCCTATCATTTGTCTGCAGAAAGAAGGTCAGACAAAAGGTGGAAGCATTGTTTACTTTCTCTGATCTAGCTTTTCGTAATGCAAGCTGGAATATCTCGGTTGCTTTGTCAATTGCCTTATCTCCCTGCCCCCTCCTGAACAGGCATTGACTTTGCTGAATTCAAACATCCTGGTAGCAGAATCAACCTTTTAAAAAGGAGTGTGGCTGATTCAATAATGCATAATGACAGATTATGATTTAAAAACAAAAAGCCACATAGAAAAATGTAATGATTGTTCAGCCGGCTGATCTCATACAGTTCATTTTGCCCAGAATATCAGAGGATGGGAAGAAAATTGCATCTTTCTTTCCCCATACAAAAGGTGTCACTTCAGAAAAGCATTTGAAGCAGGATCTTTACCATGAAGGCTTGGTGGAGACAAGTGAGAGGAAGATTGCAGTAGTTTTACGAACTAATATTCTTTGACTAATGGTTTTATGTTCCAGCTTGATTCATGTATTGAACGTAGGACTTCTTTTAAAGATCTCTTTCAAAACTCCACAATTTGGAATAAAAATGCAACATGAAATTAAGGAGAAACTTCCTAACAATGAGGACAATTAACCAGTGGAACAGCTTGCCATCAGAAGTTGTGGGTGCATCATCACTGGAGGTTTTTAAGAAGAGACTGGCCAGTCATTTGACTGAATGGTTTAGGGTCTCCTGCTTGAGCAGGGGGTTGAACTAGAAGAACTCCAAGGTTCCTTCCAGCTCTATTCACATTGATTGAAACTTAAGGCTGCCGTGGTTTCTCTAAAGTCCTACTGTGTAGCAGCTGGTAAATTGAATTCCTTCTGTGCAAACACTCTGTCAATGATTTATACTCTTGAAATGATTTCCTGGCTGGCCTTCTTAATAGGGGTGTCCATGGTGGGTGAATGGGTGTGTCAAAAAAAGTTGTGAGAGTGGTGCCATGCACTCAATTTCTCCCCCTTTTTTGATGCACTGCTGCCAACTTGATTTTTTTTCAACCCACCCCAAGGTGGGTTATTAGGGTTTCCTGTCTCTGGGATCTTATTCACTCTATCTCCTTGTAGTCATAGCCATTCTAAGAATAGCACTTAGCAATAGCACTTAGAGTTATATACCGCTTCACAGTGCTTTACAGCCCTCTCTAAGCAGTTTACAGAGTCAGCATATTGCCCCCAACAACCTGGGTCCTCATTTTACTGAATTTGGAGAGATGGAAGGGTGAGTGAACCTTGAGCCTGGTGAGATTCAAACTGCCAAATTGCAGGCAGCCGGCAGAAATAACCTGCCGTACTGCACTCTAACCACTGCGCCACCATGAATCAATTCCCAATCTTCCACATTCAGGAAAGTGATGCCTAACTTATTTTTTCCCCTCTAGCAAACAGCGGATGTCATCTACTTTATTGACATAACATATCCAACAAGTTAATATAAAAAATATGGTCAGGAGACTATTCACCTAAGATCTCTTTAAAAAAAATTACATGTGAAATTCTAGCTCCAGAAGTAAAATTATGAAATTTCTCTCAACGAGCAATCTTGGGGTCATGGAAATAGTTAATGCAACTCCAATTATTAAAATCCAAGAAAAATTGGGAAAGTTACAGCCGTTAGAATGAGGTCATTTTGGCATACAATTACGGAAATATTCCTAAATATAAAGTTATCAAGCTAAAAGGCAAAACAATTGTGAAAGCGAATCAGTTTGGCTTCTTCAAATGTAGGGAAACTGGATGTCATGCGAAACATTTACAGCACTATAAAAGTATGCATAGTGCAGAGATACACAGTATAGAGCATAAAAATGATTTTATACTATCATTCCTTGAAACTGTCTATTCCTTGGACTCTTCTGAGGCTTCAATGGCCAGTTGATTCTTATTCAGCCCCTTTTCTCCTCTCCTTTCCAAGTCCTCTCTACCATAAATATTCAGCAAGGGATTGTCTTATTAAAATAACTCTGGTCTGACCCAGGCTTGCTGCAGCTTCCATCCCCATGAGAAATAAGTGAGAACTAGACCAAAATGCAAGCCCACACGCTAGCATCTCTCCCTCCTCCAATTCTAGAATCCCTTATTTCCAAGGTATGAATGTAACCTATCCTCCTGGTGCTTCAGTGACCACTGCTTTTCATTATCTTAATATGTCTCATTTTAATTGTTCTTAGTGCTTATACATTGCTGACAGAATCAATGATTGAGGCAACTAATACATATCATTGTAGAATGTTGCATGTGCATTTTTATATTATTTCTTATTCATTACAAATCCTTCTTTATTGCATTTCTATAGGACACCAATTATTCAAAGCATTATGAAGAAACATCTTTTTTTTCTCAGTATTCCTAATGCCTCCTTGTAGAGAGTCAGTTCAGTAGTGGTTAAGGTACCAGTCTAGAAACCAGGAGACTATGAGCTCTAGTCCTCTTTAAGTACAAAGCCAACTGAGTGACTTGGGCCAGTCATTTTCTCACAGCCCTAGAAAGCAGGCAATAAAAAGCCACTTCTGAGGAAACAACTGCACAGATTTGTCCAGACAGTCACCAGGAATCAACACTGACCTAAAGACATCAAAAATAAACAAAAAAATAAATAAACAAACAAACAAACAAACAAACAAATAAATAAATAAATAAATAAATAAATAGCTCCTTGTAAAGGTCAAACAAGATTGTCATCCATAGAAATTTGTCTAGAATCTTGTGGCTTGTGTGAAAGTTGAACTGATATCTTCTACTTCATTATATTAGAACAGGGGTGTCAAACTCGCATCATCAGGGCGGCATCATGTGATGTATCACGACTTTTTTTCCCTTTTGCTAAATTCAACGTGGGCGTGGCCAGTGCATGATGCATCTGTCCCACAGGCCACAACTTTGACACCCCTGTCTTAGAAGGTTCCTTGGAAAATAAAGTGACAGAAGGGAAAGGATGTGCTCATTTCTGAGAAAATTCTAATCAACCTCCCAAGGGCATGCTGCCTAACAGAACTGACATTATTCTCATTTCCATTAAAGAAAAATTATTTTTCATCTGGAAGATGTAAACCATGCCATCATTTATAAAAATGGATATAAAGGCCCACAAACCCCCATTAATTCTGAATGAATGAAGACTTGTAACAATACAGAGTTGATCACAGAATAGCAAGTTCATAGGTGGGTTGTGAAGGTGACAGCCCTTTGTGTTGATTGTTCCACCTCCAGTCATTTGTTATTCAAGGATATTGTGACACCTATAATTGGCTAGGTTAATAGTTATTTACAGGGCTGCCCTCTAGCAATTTGTTCAGGCTGGTGTTTTTTTTAAACCATCTAAACTAGACACTGTAATGAAATATCACAACACTGGATGCCATAAATTAGTATAGCCAATCTTCTGATGATTAGGGGCTGCACGCATTTGGGGGAGGGGAAGTCCAAGTAATAAAAACTGAATGGGCCTATATTATGCAAGTGGAAGAATAGGGCAGTGTTGTCTGATCATTTCAGTGTCTTTATTTTTAAAATCATGATATTTAGTTTTCATTACCTTATATTCTGAGTTTTCTGCCTCAATTTTATTTTATTTTCAATAGTGGTGATCCAAGAAGATTCCAGAGCTACAGAAGGAAAGATTTGATATTGCAATGTCACCTTCCTGCTATAAATGAATCACATAAATGAATCTATTAGATACAGTTTAGTATAATAAATACTACGAGTCCTTCCTGAATGTGCTATTACCACATTTTCCCGAGTATGGGGGGAAATGCAAATGTTCATGGGAAATCTATTTCAATTCACTGCAGGCCTGCTTAACAAGAGCCATAAGCCAGAAACTAAGAGATCCAGAAGATATTCTTCACTATTGGAACTCAGAAGCATATTTTATATTATGAGTTATTTGGCAAGGATAGATTATGCCCAAATGTCACACAGAATCAGCACTAAGGTTTTGCTGAAACCAGTCATCAAACCAGCCAAATCAAAAGCCAAATAAATTCCAAGATCCTGCAATAACAGCACATGAGAACCAAACACATGGATTGGAGACACTGTTCCTGTAAAGTTGAGATGCACCAGACACTTTTTAAATAGTATTAAACCCCATTCTCATTCCAGAAAGTTCAGAAAATACACCAGTGCTTCTATTGTTCTAGAAATGGCAACTATTTTGTTCTATTCTTCTCAACTACTGCCTTATTGGACTTGGTGCCTGGCTGTGGTCTTCTAACACCTCATCAGTATCAGAATAATTATGCTCCTTCATTGCATGCTTCTTATTAACTGAAAAACTATCCTTTTCTAACTGAGAACCAGGCAACAGTATATTAGGGTCACTCCTTAGGCATGGTATACAGATGCTGATCAAGTTGCAGAAAGTGTCCCATTCCTGCTTATCCACAGTAATGAAATGTGCACCAGAAGAAGCAGTGGAGAGGAGTCTTAGCAGCACAGAGCTTTTCCAAAGAGGAGGCAGCACATTCCAGGAAGAAGCCCAAATTAAGAGACTGCACAGTCCCAAACTGGATATGGGAGGAAGGGAAAGCTTCAGGGTAGCCCATTCTAGAATCTCCCATAATACATATATATCAAGGTATAGGGTTATAGCTTTAATTTGGCAAGATTCTGTCTCTTAGATTTAAGCAAATAAAGGATTGGACCAGTGGTAGGATTCAAATAATTTAACAACTGGTTCTCTGTCCTAATGACCAGCTGGGTAGGCATGGCTGGGTGATCATGTGACTGGGTGAATCTCAGGTGACAATAAGTCTGGGCATATTGCCAAGAACTTTTAGCTGTTATATGGGTTAACCAAGAGGCAGTTTCTATATGCAGGGCAATAAAGATTAGGTTAGAAACAACACCAGAATGTTTCTTTCCTGCCTTCCTTACAGTATTAGCCCTGTAAAGTGGAAAAAAACAAAAGGAGATTTCTTCCAAAAACCGGTTCTCCAAACTGCTTAGAAAGTTAACAACTGGTTCTCATGAATAGGTGTGAACCTGTTGAATCCCACCACTGGATTAGACTCCATTGGATTTCACTGTGTTATCTTTGGACTTGAGCCTGACATCCATATAGTGGAGGGGCTATAACCAAATCACTTCAGGTGTTGAAGTTCAAGGGAAGATGCTGAAGAACCTAGGGTTTCTATGATAGTCATATCCATCTTTCCAATCCATGGAAGAAGACTAAAAACATGAAACAAGTTGCAGGTGAATTACAGGCCACAGAAATGATTTTTCAGGAGAAATGTGGTTATCAGACCATGCTGCATGTTGCTTAGATGACAGATTGCTGGCTGGAGATGAATTTGATGATGAGTTGCTGGCCTAAAGTTCACAAAGTTTAGGAAACGTGCACTTGACCATAAGTTGAATTTGATTATGGGGACTTTAAACTGAAATTGAAAACCAAGAAGGAAGAGTTTTTATTAAGAACTTGTGAACTATGAGAGTAAGAGTGGGCGTAATTGTACTAGGGCCTATTAACTCACAAATTTTCAGAGTATGGGAAATAAACAAGATCAATGTGACCTCTAATTACACAAAGGTAAATAGGTTTTGATAGGTGCACTTGAGATCTGCAGAAGTGTTTTCAGAATAGGAATTTAGCAGCTATGAAGGATACAATTTTTTTCAAAAGAAAAGAAGCCAAAAAAAGGTGTAGTATTATATATATTCAGAATACCCATATCTGCACAGAAATCCAAAGTAATTAACTAGGGGTGTTATCAAGTGTACCTTGGTTGAACTGAGTGGAAGAATCAATAAAAGCAGCACTTGAAGTGATATCTTTAATCATTCACCCACTTCTAAAAGCAAACTGAAATTTATATGAAGGAGTAGTGCTAAGAATGTTCTCCAGAAGGTGGAAGAAGGCATAGGAGAATCAGTTGTCTTTTATAAAAGTTTTAGCCAAGGAAATGAAAGTAGCAAGAATACTGAATAGTCTTTAAGTATACAAGAGGGTGTCCCCAAAAAGAAAGTCAAGACTGTTCTCTATCTGAAAATGGAATAACTGTCTCGGGGTGGGCTTCAAAAATTTTAGCAAGGGGTTCTCTGCCCGGTTGCTGGGTGGGCGTGACCTAGTCGGCCTCCTGCACCATGGCAGGGGGGGCATTTTTGCACTCTCCGGGCTCTGGAGGCTTTCCTCGAGCCTCTGGGAGGGCAAAAATGGCCTCCCCAGGCTCCGGAGGCCCTCTGGAGGCCATAAACCCATTTCTGGCC
>JAOYMU010000098.1:70771287-70791002 GCA_025802295.1 Psammodynastes pulverulentus
AAATAAGCCCTAGTGTGTTTTTTTGGACTAAAATTAATATAAGACCCGGTCTTATTTTCGGGGAAACACAGTATATGCTTTTAATTTATATTTTAAACTGCTAAAAGGCATTTTTATTAGGATGGCAGACTATTCCTCAGATCCTATTGAAGCATTTAAGGCCAACATTCCAACAGTAGAAAGGATTTAAACCAAAAACATTCTGGTAAAAGAACCAGGGATACACTAAACTTAGTTCTGAAAGGTGCAGAACCCTTCTTGTTTTGCATAAAGATTCTAGCAGAACTGACACAGGGAAAATCACTGAAAAACTGGGAGTAACAAGAACTGTGTGAATATATCTCCTGCTGCTCTGTCAGAAGGTGCTTGACAGGGCAAGAGGACATCATGGAAACTGCCCTGAGTAAAGAATATTATTTTATTCAAAGTAGTTGGAGAATTTTGTCTTTGTGGTTCATGTATTGCTATTTTGCAAGGCAACAGGAAATGAGGCAGAATAAAGGGGAAAAACAGTGATTTCTCAATAATAATGAGACATATACACTGTCAATTGCCCATGAAGGTAAAGAATTCTTGAAGCTGAAGATGCAATGCATCTGAAAGTGCCATCTTGGGGAAGCCTGCCCCACCCTCTGGCAATGATTTGGCTACATAATCAGAGGTGGGATTATGCTCACTGTTGTCTTCCGGGCTCCATTCAGGACAGATGCAAGCAATATCATGTCAGCTCAGGGAGGTGCCATTTCAGCCATTTAGGATTTGCTATTTTAGGAGGTTTTAATCAGTACAATTGGATTAGAAAGCCCCTTTTCTATTTTTTTCTTTGTTATTTTGTTATTAAACAAAAAGACAAACTATAGATATGCATGGATGTACTGGAATTTAGAGATGCATTTGATCAATGCTTGCTAATAAGAATTCAAGTAATTTCTCTGTCAAGGTAAATTTGCACAGTCTTTAAATGTTTGTGGGAATGATTCCCATATTTTGGCTATATCTAGATACAGCATGCTGTAATATTCCCTCCGAAATTAAGTAATCTCATGTGTTTTGTATTGTAGTTTGTTGCTGGGATGCTTTTAAACTTATGTGAAACAATCTTCCAAATGTCAGAAGTGATACTACAAGGTAAACATGTATACTGTAGCTTTGCAGCCAAAGTAAACTAGTTTGTACAAGAAACATAATGAACACATTTCTCAGTAAGAACCAATAATTTCTGTGTTGTGTCACTTGTAATCAAACAGGCTCAACAACATTTGTTTCTTTCTTTGTAATGTTTACTTCGCAATCTTTCCATTCCAGGCATTTTAACCAATCAAGACAAGCAGAGATGAGACTACATATTGTGAGCTGCTCAAGCTGGCCTCTTTAGCAAATCTGCTACACAATCCGCAAGGTTAGCAAGCCAACATACCATCAGGATATACCTGGGTTTCCTAAAGATACCAGAAGGAAGGCACATACTAGGGTAAGCATATGCTTATGTTTTTCAAATATTTGGCCATAAATACTTCACATTTGTGACATATATTAGTGACCAATGAAGGCTGAATGGAATCCCTGGCATAAACTGAGAATGGGGATGATTAATCAGAATTTTAGAAAATCATATTGTCATAGCTGATCCTTGCCCAACCATAAGTTACAATATGAATTATTCTAGAAGAGTTCATTCCATACAGTATATCTGAAGTTTATCATGCAAATGTAATAGCTGGGAGAGATTTTTTTTTATTACAAAGGAACAAGGTATTGCTTTGTATATTTCTGCAAGTGCAGATATGTGTTTCAGTTCTGAAACTAAGAGATTAGAACAATGATATAAAAATTACTTATTTGAGCACTAGATGGTATCACAAAACACTTGTAGAGCTTCTCAAATATTGCCTAAACAAGTAAGAACATTCACAGAACTGACATGGTTGAAAGAGCCCTTCTGCCATTGGCAACCTTATAAATAACACATATGACTGTGTGTTAATGGGTTTAATGTCTGGATTTACACTCCTAGGGGACAATATCAAAGTTTATTGCATTCAAAGACTGTTTAAACATCTCTTTCAAACAAGCTGTCTTTATCAGCCTTTGAGGGAAGTAAGATCAAGAAACAGGCATGGTTGTGTGTCTTAGAACAGTGGCTCTCAACCTGTGGTCTGCACACCCCTGTGGGATCGTGATGTTGTCACAGGGGTCCGTGAAGGCTTGAAGAAATGTTATGATTGAAATTTTGAGTGTCATCTTGGGAGTCTGTGGCCATGGTCACACGAAGCAGCACAAATTTTTTTTAAAGGGGTTCCATGATAAAGAAAAAGCTGAGAACCACTGTCTTTATTGTGGTAGGGTAAAATAACAGAATCTTAAAAAACCTGTCAGAATTATTGTCTACTCTATTTTACGCAGAGCTAAATCAAGATGGGCTTATTTTGTGTTTTTTTCTTTTGCTTTCCTCTTTCTTAGGAATTACTAACCTCTTCTGCATCTCCCCCTCCCCCCATTTTCAATAGTCCACTCATTCTTTCTCAATGTCTGATCTTCATTCCTTCACACCACCTGCCCCATCAGAATCACTTCCCTCCCTCAGTTGCAGATGACCCAGCATCTCCCAAAGTTAATGGACAAGTGTGAAAGGGAAGAGCTAGATTGACTTGGAAATTGTTCCTTTCCTTCCTGTCTCATGGCAACTGCAACTGGAGGGTCCAACATGGAAAGAAGCAAAGAGGCACTGGGGACCGTCTTATCAGTATTGATAGCAGTTCAAGGGGATGTGAAAATTTTAGATGGAAGTGCTGAGCACCTCAGGATAGCCCTTCCAGTGAGTAAGATCTTCTAATTGTCCTAGCTTGCATTGAAAACCCAGAATATGTCCCACCTTTTATTCTTCGTCCTCATCCAGAAGAAGAAGAATGATCAATCCCAGCAAGATCATCCCAATGCATGTTCTTTCATACTCGTAGAAATCAGCTACGTACTCATGAATCTGGCCATTTTGGGTTTCATCTTGCAGATTTTTTCCAGATTTGGCACTCCTGGGTCAGCTTTGTCAAAAGCAGCTTTATTAAAACTTTGCATTATCATTTAGTAATTATCCAACAATGGATCATTTCCCTCTGGTAGGGGCATTGCTCATCCTCACTTAATGACCTGTCTCTTAGCAACCAATCAAAGTTACAATGGACCTCCTGGTTCCAGAATTCTGACCTCATTCCCAGTGGTTACATGACTGCATTTCAGTTGCTTGGCAATCAGGTCATCTTTATCGCCAATTGCAGTTTTCCAAGTCACATGACTGCAATTTGCAATGCTTTTTGCCAGTTTCCCGCCTTTGGGGCTGGTTTCCAGCAAACCCCCCCCATAGTAATACATAGATTTGCTTAACAACAGTTGCATTTACTAAATGACTGCTCTGTTCATTTAATGACCAAAGCATTCACTTAACAACTGCTGCAAAAAAAGTCATAAAACTGTGTCTGGTCCTGTGATTGCCTTGACTTACGACTTTCATAACTTATGATGGAAATTCTGGGCTCCATTACAGTCATAAATTGAAAGCTATCTGTATGTGGCCACACTTATTACCAAACCAGTGTTAAGTGTGTTAGCTTAGCCCATTTTGTGTTTCAAGCTCTGTCCTAATTTATGCACTGACTAGATGAGAAGAGAAAAATACAGCAATTTACTAGTTAGAGGAATTTTAATGCAGGAATATATAAATATAATCTGCAGTAGAAGTTCCAACTTCATGACATAACTATTATTAGTGGTTCAGATAACTAGATTTCTACAATGGTTAAGAAAGGAACCCATATTCATTACACAGAACCACATCCAGGTGGTCTGGCAATAGTTTGCCAATATCTCTTAAGATCAATTTCCTGTTTTTGCTGTCTCTTGTTTTGGGTAAATTACCTTAAAGCTTTATTTTATATATGAGCTTTTTATACCTTGCACTATGATTAGAGAAGAGTTTTTTTAACTCCTGCATTTGCAGCCTACCATTTGTAACTATTGCTTGTGGAAATTATTGTTGTTGTGTCTGAGGCAGTGGAGAATGTTTCATTCCTCTTTGTTTTCGTAAAAAGCAAAGGTATATTATGCTCAAAACCAACTACATCCCTTTCAATGCTGATGGATGTGAGCAGAGAAAGGAGGCCAAGACCAAATGCTGCACTGGATAATGCAAAAAAAAAAAAAATCTATGAAACAAAGCAATGTTTTCTTCGGTAAGGTGAACTTTAAGTCAAAAGTAATGTAGAGCAGGGTTTCTCAGCCTTTGTGGTATCACAATCCTTTAAAATAATTAATGAGTTTATGTGACCTCCTTCCCCCACCTTATTATGCTTTGTTCAGAGCCTGTTTCACATATGCAAACTGATCATTTCCAGAAGTCACACCTGGCACCTGGGCTTTCCTTTTGTAACCTTTGTGCTCACGGTGACAACTCCTGCAATGCACATTTGATACACCTCAAAGCTACCCAGGCAGGGCTAAGACACTCTTGTCTGTCTCACCTTCCTTGCCTTTCAAGCCTTCTTCCATTGGGGAAAGTCACCTTGAGTCTCTGATGCTGAGCATGCTGCAAGTCTACCCTAAGAAACCCAAACTCATTGGATCCTACCTGTGAAAGAGTCTGTGGGAAAAAAATCTGGTCAGTGCTAAATGCAGTAAGGAACAGATGCAAAAGAGGGAGTGAGGAATCTTTTCATATAGCAAGGTTGAGAAAGAGGCACAAAAGAGTTTGAATATTGTTTCTCTACAAAGGGTTTGCTTCTGAAGCACAGCATTAACTAGAATATTTTAATTACGGCTTCCTAAGTTTTCTTCAGCAAGGAATTACTTATCAGGAGTGCTTAAATTCTTATGAGCTTTTAATAGTCCTGCCTCTAAGTGAAATCTGACAGTTGAAAAGTATCATTCTTTTCTGAGAGATGCAAGAGAAGAGATGTTGCATCTTCCAGGACTGGGTGCACCAGAATCCAGCATAACCCCCTCCCCCCCAGAAAAATCTCCAAGAAGAGTCATGATTGGAAAAGGGAGAAGGTGAATACCCTGATCCTCATTGGATCACCTTAGTAGGCAGTGCTTAAAAGCAGCTTGGAATTTTTCCAGGAGCTGTTGTGAAGAGTGCAAAAGCTGTTGAAAAAGAATTCTGGTAGGCAGAGCCTAACCTAGTGTCAACAGTCAACAGAGGCTCCCATTTCCACACTGAGAAGGGCTGAGGAATTCCCTCCTCAGTTTTGCTTCTGTGCCCCACATTTACAATCTGAGGCCTTCTGGTCTTGGGAATGGGATGGCACATGATGCATGGTGTGATTCAGAACAGAACAGAATAACAGAGTTGAAAGAGACCTTGGAAGTCTTCTAGTCCAACCCCTGCTCAAGCAGGGGATCATATACGATTCCAGACAAGTGGCTGTCCAGTCTCTTCTTAAAAGCCTCCAGTGATGTAGCATCCACAATTTATTTCTGAAGGCAAGCTGTCCCACTGGTTTATTGTGCTCATTGTTAGGAAAATTCTCTTTATTTCTAGGTTGGTTCTCTCCTTGATTAGATTCCATCCATTGCTTCTTGTCCTGTCTTCAGGTGCTTTGGAAAATAAGTTGACTCTTCTTTGTGGCAGCCCCACAAATATTGGAACACTGCTATTATTTCACCCCTCATCTTTCTTTTCACTAGACTAGATAAACCTAGTTGTCAGGACTAGTTGTCTAGTTATGACAAATTCTGCTACTGGGATTAGGTGGGATCAGAATGTTTGAATGAGAGCATGTGTGTACGACTTGGAGAAGGGCATCCAAGGCCTCAGAAAGCTTCCTGAGCCTTGGAACGTGGCTTTGGACTAGGGGGGGCATGGAGCCTCAGGAAGAAAGAAGGCCTAGTGTAATCAGCAGTTGTATTGTGAAGAGCTAGTCTAGCAATGCCTCAGCAACAGCAGGAGGAAGAAGACAATTGGCAGGGCCAGAGAAGTGCAGGGCAGCAGGGCTGGTAGAAGTGGTGGAGTGCAGGGTGGCCAAAAAGGCATAGATTGGGTGGTAGTGGGGGAGATAGGTTGGTGGGGTGGGGAGTTGAAACACCCTTGTGGTTGTAAAGTGGGCTGCCAAGTAAGTTTTGATCATGTTACTTTGAGGGCACTGCAGTGACTGGAATTTTGTGGACCAAGTGTAGCTACCATTCCTTCAGCACTGCAATAACTTTGAACAGTCATTGAATGAATGGTCATTAATCAAGGACTATCCGTATAGTAATAGACCAAAATGATTTATGCAAGCTATTTTTATTTATATGCAAACCAATACAATGTAAATAAATGTCTATTCATTTGAATATGCTAGGGTTTTTTTATGGGAAATTGCTAAACAAATCTGTTATATTTATGAGACACAGGATAGTGAATGTACTGGGGTGTTATATCTCTATTTTCATTGTTTGAATAAAAAATAATAACAATTCACCTTACTGGAAAGTCATGCTTTTACCTTGTAGGGTAAAAGCATATTTTGATCTAACTTTTTCTAGGCTTATACAAGTAAATGGTTTTATGGCTTTAATAAAGTACAGCCTGTCTCTGTCTGTCTCTTTCTCTCTCTCTCTCTGTCATATACACAAACACAAGTGAATGATGAGTAATTCTGAGAATTGCTTTAATCACATCAAGCATCAGCTTTTCCATTAAATAAGAAATATATAATACACAGGTGTGGTTGTTGGTTTGTACATAGGTAGTTTAATGTTAAATCATGCCTACAGCATTTCTTCGTTTCAGGTTCATTTCATCAGTGTTCTTTATAAATTCTTCATAACAATTAATATAAAATATGAAAAGAAGAAACATTGTTGGCATGTAAATCAATTCACTAGCATGAAATTAAAAAACAACCTGCAAGTTACAGTAACAGATAGGAACATCTTGTACATTTGACTTAGTAGAATCTCTCTTCCACTACCGTTTCTCCAGAACTGGTCAGAACCTGCTGAATACCACCTCTAATACTATTATATATAGAATAATTGTTGTTTGTCCAATATCTATGGAATCAAAGAATGTACACTTTCAAGTTTTCAGAGGCAAAAACCTCAGGGAGAAATTCTTGTTTATTTTACAGAACATTGAACTTAGTAGAAAGTAACCATTTTGAAATTATGCCTTAAGTAAATTATATGGAAATGCCATAGCAAGTGTATAAAATATTGCATATCATGTTCCAAATCTTCAGTGTTTTTATTTCTTACTAGTATTTTTATAACCCTAATAAAAATAAAATAAAATAAAGCAGAATAATGCCTTACTGCTGTTGTTTTGGAAATTCGTATTATAGATTTCAGTACTGCTACACTCCTTGATTGGATCTAGAGCCCACTTCTACCTCTCCTTTTATCTAACAGTTTTTGCTCTCAGATGCAAGTAGAGATGTTGAACAGAGGTATCCCACCATCCATAGATATTGGAGAGAGAAACCAAGTGATGATATGCATATTGTGACATCACAATGCAAGCCCTGCAATTTATATATTTGCATCCAAAGTTTGGCCACAAGCACAAGCAAGCAGGGTTTCTGTCATAACATCACAAAGTACTTCTCATTATTATTTTTTCCATCACTGTAGTTAGTAGCAGACACCTAAGCTGTCTCGTATTAGCAGTTCTTCGAAATAATAATGTAACTTAGATGAAAAATCACTGTATAAAGAAACATAGAGCAGGAAAGGTGACCAAAATATAAAAAGAAATGGCAGAGAAGAAAAGACTGAAGATAGCAGTCTGGGTAAATTCTGCCATATTACTGAACATGTAAAAACTGAATGCACATAGTGCATAAATCTTTGAAGCAATGTCTTCAATTGAGTATGTTTTCAATTTAAAATTGTGTTGTTGAAGAACTTCTTCATCGTATCACTGCTTTGAACAGCAGGACCCAAACTAGGCATTTTGGTTTTGTGTCTGCAATTTATAATAATATCATATGAAGATCTGAAACACTAATGAGAAGAATCCTCTTCAACAACAAAAGCAGACACCTGCATCTTATGAGGAAAAAGAACTGGTTGGAAAAAAACCTGCATTATTTAGCAGTTCCTAAAAACACAACTAAGCAGGTGCTAAATCGTGGCTGAAGTTTCTAAAAATTAGAACTCTCCTTTAAAACAGTGGAATGAACCAGAAACTCATCAACTCAGAGAAGAAGGGGGAAATCATGTATTTGCTTTGTATAGCTGGATCCACAAATACTTCTTCATTTCCTTCTACATTAAATTCAGCTTGATGTTATTTTAGTTAGCCATGCTATATTATTGCTGATTAAATGCAAAAATGTAATTAAGTTCATTCGGTTATTGTGGTTGTTATTATAATTAGATAATGGAAAAAATCTGCATTACTTCTACTTAAGTTTTCACTAAAATCTAGATTATGTGGAAAGTTACATTTCCAACTTCAAATCGAAATTTCTTGCCATTTTTTAAAATTGCAACTCTCAACTGTCTAGTAGATCTAACAGATAATAATCACTATGTCAAATAGTGTATTGATGCAATTGTATCTTGAATGTCATCTATGGTATCAAGTGATGTCTAACAGCAAAATAGAAAAAAAGTATCCAAAAGAATCAAGTATAGTCGAAATAGTAGTTCAAGTAGTTGTTATGTCTAGATTGGAATCCAGAATGGCAACATTTCTACAGCTCTCTTGCATTGAAAAACCTGCTAGTTTACCTTCTAAGATTATTACATCATTGTAATCTGGAACCTAGGAAGGGGCAAGAAGAAATAAGCTGGAGGCTCAAGATGTAACAAGGCAAAATGTAAGCTGTTCCAAATAAAGCTACCTTTTGCAATTGACTGATGGTGATTTGGTCAATGCTGATGGTATTCAAGTGGTGTGCCAGTGGTTTGGGGATTGCACCCAATGTGCTATTACTATTAGTACTATCTTTGCTTTCTTTTGCCACAGTTAAGTTTGTATCCAACTAATAGTTCCAGCTGTGTATTGCATCACAGTGTATTGTATTGTATGGCCCAGGCATTGATAGCTTTGATGCCGTTTACCACAATTAGTTTTCTTACTCTTCAGATGTATTCTTTGTTCATGTTTGATGTCATCCAACTGTAAAATGCCCAGATACTTGTAGGCTTCATCCTGATGGCTTCTGATGGTTTGGCTAGTCAGCATTAGAATTCCATGGCTGTTTGTGATTTTACTCCACTTTATTGCTACTGTATCATACTTTTTTAGGCCAAATTCTACTGCTATATCTGTGCTAAAATTTGTACAGTACTTGTCAGTGACTGGATTTTGATTTCTGATTTTCCATAAAGCTTCAGATCATCAATATAAAACAAATGTGAGATTTTTTCGCATTTTTTTGCAGTTTGATAGCTAAGATTTTTTTTTTTACTTCTGATGTCCTGGATCATGGCAATGGTAAATAATAATGGTGATAATGAGCCACCCTGCAAGATACCTCTCCTAATTTGACAAGCCCATATTTTCCTTTTCCAACCACCTATTGTGTCTTCCACTGATTATTATTATTTTTTCTGTACAATGTTTGTACCGACACTATGTGTTTCCAGCACTTGATAATCCAGCTATGGAGTAAAGAATCAAATGTCTTTTTATAATCAATTCTGACCATATGTAAACTGTTCTTTTGGCTTTTGTAATAACTATTAATCTTTTATACCTTTGCTTTTCCTTTAATTTCCTTTCTTTCTATTAGGAGGATGTTATTTTCTTCCAAATAAACTCGGGTATTATTTCCTATTTCAAATACTTTGGCCACCTAATGAGAAGGAAGGACTCACTGGAGAAGAGCCTAATGCTGGGAACGATTGAGGGCAAAAGAAGAAGAGGATGACAGAGAATGAGGTGGCTGGATGGAGTAACTGAATCAGTAGGCATGAGCTTAAATGCAGAAGATGGTAGAAGACAGGAAGGCCTGGAGGAATGTTGTCCATGGGGTCACGATGGGTCGGGCACAACTTCACAACTAACAACAACAACACCTTTCAAAGGGCAATAATAAAACTAAGAAGGGGGGAAGACAAGAACACTTCCTCTCCAGATAAGCAGGGTTTAACATCAGAGAAACAATCAAGCAGGAAAATAATACCCTAATCAAGGAACTACCAAGGTGAAAACCATACTCCTACCAACATTGGCAGGACAAGCCACTGTACATATACAGAGACCAAATCAGGGGTGGGTTTCTACCGGTTCGGCCTGGTTCGGGAGAACCGGTAGCTCTGACGATCAGCTGGGAGCAAACCAGTTCGCTCCAATGATCAGCTGTTGGGTCTACCCACCTGTCTCTATTCTGACCTTTATTTCCAGGTTTTGAAGCTCAGCTGATTTGTGCGGCACAGTGGATTGCCGTGCATCTCTGTTTGACACAGTAGGTCAGCTTCAATCACTCTGCGCACACACTCACTGAACCGGTTGTTACACCGGTTGCATTCCAACACTGGATCAAACCCCACATTCATCAGCACTGATAATGTTACCTATATGGGAATGAAACATCTGAAAACAACCAAGCAACTTTATAAAGCATTAAGGCAGGCATGAAATCTGAAATTTTTCCCAAGAGGCTCCGTGGCATGGCTCCATGGGCATGGTTCTGTGGGCGTGTCTTGGTGGGTATGTCTTGGTGGGCGTGTCTTGGTGGTCATGTGACTGGATGGGTGGGCGTGGCCAAGTCGACATCAGCCATTGCCCAATGCATTTTAAATCAAAATATGTGGGGTGGTGGGCTCAGGGCAGGCAGCTGCTTGCGGTCGGGAAGGGGGGGACAGGGACTTGCTAGTGCTAAGTGCTTATCTTTGTTTCAGGTGAGCAGGAAAGGGTTGGTCTGACCACGTGGCCAGAAGACTATAGATAGGGCGTGGGCATGACACGGGTGAGAGAGAGTGACCAGTGACTGGGTCCTGGAGGTGGGCGTGGGGCATAGGTTTATACGGGCTCCAAGAACTCATTCACATGGGTCTAGTACCTCTTGGGAGGTCTCCGGAGGTACTAAGATTTCACCACTGCATTAAGGTCTCCAAAGTAATGATTTGTTTTTGTCTATGAAAATAGAGTACTTCTGATGGCTTGCAGAAGTAAATAATACAGCATTGCATTACATCATATCTGGTCTATAAATTTCCTAAAGTGTACAACTGGCCACCTTTTTACAGGAAAAATAATAGAGACCCTTCCCAGGTCAAATTCAAATAAATCTTTTGCAATTGTTTCACAATATAATGCTTTCTTAATATGAGTTAATATCCATGACCTCTATTCAAAAGTTCCTGCTTAGTAATTCTGTGTTGGTTTATAGGGAATGAAGTGATACTAAAGAATATATACATTAGGATCAGCTAAATAATCTTGAAGCTAGATAAGTTCTGTTTATTTTAATGAATAAAACATTTATATTTACTTCAAGTTTGTCTTTCATTCATGTTTTTGGCATTCCATCTACCAGTTGCATTCATGTATTTGCAACTTGAAGCTTCCTTTTTGCCTCTGGCAACATCTGCAAAGTACAGCTTTCATTCAACCATATTATAAGCATTAGTGCTAGTTATATTCACTCTATATTCTTTCCAGTATCTTGCGAGACACCTGTTAACATGGGTTGCTACTCTTTGCAAGCATGTTGACTTTATCTTTGAGTGGAAGTTTGGCTTTTTTGGCAAAACACTGGAATGAATTGCCATTTCATCTCTAACACATTAGATTTAGTCTCTTCTGTGACCTGCCCATCAGGACTGACTCTTTTGAGGCAGTGTGTTCTGAAGGTGCACTTTAGCATTGTTTGGTTCAATAGCTCTACAAGATTTTGCCATGCGATCTATCTCTTGCACCAATTTAATAAAGATAATATATTTATCTCTTTATTTATTTAAAGCCATTTTTGTTCCTTGAAAAAATAGGAATAATTAGCTAGAGTGAAATCTTCCTGAGGGGTGCATTCTATACCCCCAAAGTATATCCTGGATGCCAGCTGGAATTTACTCCAGATAATTTTCTTCGGAGAATATCAGTGAATGTCAATGTCCTAAAAATTCAGTCTATGAAGTATTGAAATTCTGTACTTTTGAAAAATCATCAGTACTTCGTGTTGAACAGATTAGTGTTGAGTCTGTAAAATCTAAAACTTGCTTTGACATTGCATAATGATGTAATATGTATTTGAAGTTCTATCTTATAATATACTGAAGATTATTTCTGCTGAAGTTAGAAAACTGAGTGATCTAAAGAATGACGGTTTCAATTCAATAAAACAGCTCTTCTTAACAATTTTCCTCTAATATTTCATTCTGCTGTGTAGAATTTGCAAGATTTAAATTTAAGTTTAACTAATTCCACCCTTCTAAAAAACAAACAAACCCAAAATGCAACCTATATGATAATTGTTGTATGTATTTTGACATTGATAAAATACTGCTTTGAGCATGCAAATTCAGTAATAGTAATAATAATTAGAATCCCGGGTCCTTGGGAAGGACTTGATAGGTGGATAAAAATGCCAAGTCCAACCTGAACATCTGGCTGACTGTGTGACGAACCAGAAAGACCAAAAAATGTCCTGGATAGTGGATATGGTAGAATCTAGAGATAGCAGAATAGAAGAGAAGGAACTCGAAAAAATACCAAAATACAAATACAAATAGAACTTCTCACAGAACAACTGTGAGAAAAGAAAGCAAAGGTTGCACCAACAGTAATAGGTACCTTGGTGCAATCCCAAAACCACTTAAACTATTAGCATAGATAAAATCACCATCAATCAATTGCAAAAGTCAGCTGTACTTGGAACAGCTCACGGTAGGTACATCGTGCAACAATACCTTTAACACCATCAAACAACATCTACCTATCTCAGATCCTTCAGAAGGACTTGATAGGTGGATCAAAATGCCAAATCCAGTCTGAACATCTGGCTGACTGTGCAACAAGCTGTAATGAAACATGGGAATATTAGATAATCCAATTTGTACTTGTGCTTCAAAAACTCAGGAGTCTTAGACTATTAGATCAAGATATATTCTACATCAAAAAAAGTGGCAATGAATGTGTTAAGAATTATATATTGTGGCAGATATTGAAGTTAGAGTTCACATGCTCAGATTTCCAACTGATTTTACAGATTAACCTTTGCATGGGGAAAGCTGTATTCTGGCAAATAGTCATACCTCAAGCAGCATTTCCAATCATTTACTAGAGGTGCCTATAAATTATTTTTATATTTTTTATATTATTTTTATATGTTTCTGCAAAACAAGGATTCCCCAAATTCTCTAGTCCATTCATTAATGTTTTCAGCATGTATTTGATGGACTGCCTGAGGTACTCCAACATTACTGATGCTATTAAAATATTTATTTAGGTTTTATCAGTCAGGTAGGCTATTCTAAATCATGGTCTCTGCATTGGTTTATGGGCCAGATCAGTTGTAGATATCCAGGCAGACAGATACGGTATGTTATCATTACAACTTTAGTGCGAAAATTTAATGAAAATTGGAGTGTAGCTACCTTAAACCAAATTGTGTTTGTTTGTGTGTGTGTCTGTGTGTGTGTGTGTATGTGTGCATATACCTAATGTACTCTTCCTAATACATGACAATTCACTCAGTCACATTCCTTTGACTAAATTATAAAGAAATGCATGTATAATTTAATAAACATTTAGGCTGAACAATGCAAACAAATTAAGTCAATTTTACTATTGCCAATTACATCTGCTTTCAGTTACTTCATGTTTTCAAAACTCTTAATAGCTTTAGGCATTTCAGGAGAATAGTTGTATCAAAATAATTATTAGAACAATTTAAAATTTAAAATTGAACAAGGAGGTTTTAATTGATTTTTAAAAGTCCTCATATACCCTGGATCACATTTCATGCGTCAGGACAGATTTTACTTTATCAGCTTTGAAGTCATACAATGTTTACCAAAAGAAATGTTCAAAAGTGTTTGTATGTGTGTGTTCTGCTGAACTAAACCCCCTCAGTTACATGTCCTTAATTCACCTTCAGTTCCCAGAGGCTTCAGAATGAAGAGGTATCCATGTCATTGCAACACAATTTCTTCAGCATGATGCTGTACTAAAGCTTCAGCACCATACAAACCTTGTGGAAATTATCCTTTGAGTCTATTCCTTGGAATGTTTGCTCTGGGGAAATTTACATTGGCTTTGAAAGTTACCCATTTACTTTAACCTGATATAGAGTAAATGGAACAAATATTGAAACCTTATTAGTTGCATTCACCTCGTTGAGTTAGTTTGTCCTCCTTGACATCGTGTTCCCTTAGAATAGCCGTTAGGTCTGCCTGTGAATAAGAATATTCCACAATTTTAACCATGCACTATCCTTTGCTTTAATTGTTTTTAGAACAGTTTGTGCTCTACAAACAAGGCAAGTTATATAATTGCCAATAGAAAAGAAACACGCATAAATAGGTGTTTTTTTTCCCTCCAGCAGTAAAAATTGCAAGTTTTAGCCAAAGAAACAGCATGAAATTCAGTTTGTGCCCTTCTACAGTTACCTCAATGTCCATGGGCAACATAATAAATTGCCTGTTTTGCTATAATTATTCATATCCATGTTAAAGGGAGTTTCATCTACAGTTGAACCAACCAATATGTGATCTTTTAATCAGAGGAAAACTTTTGGAGGAAAACTAGAATCTGTATGAACTCAAGCTATAATGTGTTACTATACTGGTTCTGACTGCAAATGCAGAAGGTTGGCAGAAACAAAGCGTTTAGGGAAGGGCGGCATCATGGCTTTATCTGTGGCTAATCTTTACACTTTGGAGAAAGAGATACGGGGAGAGAGAGAAAGTCAGTGAGTGAAGAGATACAGATTCATGTGCCCAAGTACATAATTTATAAGCCCCACTTACATGGTATGTCCAAGTTGTAAAAAGAAATAAATGGAAAAATGGTTCACAATTGACTGACATTAAAATATTCAAAATAATCCCGGTATAGCCTTTCAGGATATGTATTTTTTCAAAATAAGGATGTAGCATTGGGAGTTTTTCCCAGTCCTCCATTTAAAACCTTCTCTGACCTTAGATTTCATTTTTAATTCCTTCCTGATGATCTGCAGTCATGTGATCTTTGTTTTTACAAGTAGGAAACTTTCAACATAAGGTGGTGTTCAAGGATAGGATCTTAAGAGCAGCATTCTCATGCCATTGAACTGTCAGCTAAGAGTAAGGCTGCAAACATCAAAATCTCCTCTGATCATAATGACAGTGTTTCTGATATCAGCCTACAGACTCATTAAATAAAGTACTGAATCCAGGATGCAAACATTTGAAGGACTACCACACCAGAGCAAATGCTCTTATAAAGCTCTCTTTGTTGCCATCTGGTGGTCATTTGGGTTTATGCTGCAGGGATCTTGCAGTGCTTTCTCTTTCCTAAACAAATGATTAAAAAAACCTAACAATAAAGAAAAAAGGAGAAAAAGATATTTAAAAAAATAAAAATAAACATAGAAAAGGGGAAATGAAAGAAAAAGTAGAAAACATATATAAAAATTAACTCAAATTTTAAAAATAGCATTAAACCTTGACAACATGGAGTAATGTTGACTGGACTTTCATTACATCAATCAAGAGTTAGCTCTTGGGCAGAGAACAATCCAAAATTGTAAATGGAAGAGTCTTTCACCTGAAAAAGAGTAATGGTAAATCCAAGTCTCAAGCTTGATAAATCTTCATACTGTATATTGATAGATTCCAAATTTTGATAAATTGTTCAGAATCACATACATGTTTTAAAATCATATTACACTTTTCAAAACCATGCTAAGACATTTATGAATATTAAACTAAATTGAACAGCAATTTGACACACCCATGATACAGAATATATAGAGGTGACCCTCTATCAGTGGTAGTGATTCTACTAGCTCGGTTTTTTTAAGTAAAGATTTATCTGCAATTTTCAGGCTGAGATTATCCCAAAATGTTAAACATTTAAATAAGGGTTATCTTGCAAATGAGCCTTGTAGCCTTAATGCTCAAAATGCAATAGAATCTTAATTCGGAAACCAAGCTGTTGTCATGATTTCAAAGAGGATCCAATAAAAGCTTTCTAATTGTGTCCATAACTATTTTGGGATTTGATCACTCGAATTGCATGACAAAATGGAGTCAAAATGAATGTCCAATGATAAAGTCACAAAATCTTCATCATAGGAAACTATGATTTAAAGATAATCTAGGTTCCTTCCTCACCACATAAATTTTCTTATTAATGTACCATTCTATTTAAAATACTTCTAAGTAAACTAGTAACATGAAAATTCCTCTGAGCGAGCTCAGGGAGCCTTATTTTGGAGATAGAGTTTAACTCCCTGTTGAAAGTATTTGATTTATATTATAAATCAAGGAACGTATTTACAGTACTTTGTAGAGTTAAAGTGTATCTTAATTTTTCTACATATTAAGAAACCCTCGGAAGAATTGTACTGTGAAACAAGAATCCTGAACAGAATTCTTAGCTCCCTCTCCTAATTCAGTGAGTCTTTGTAGGAAGTTGTGGCAGTCCACCAGCTGTGTATCATGTATCATGTAATCCTAGAATAATAACTAAACAGTATTTCAATCTTCACTTGCACTTTTGATTTCCATAAAGTACAATTAAATCTATATGCATAATTCCAAATAAATGTCATTACTTAATGATTACATTGACCAACAAAAACAAATCTCCTGAGAGAACATCTAGAGAACATCTACTCTGAAGCTATAATACCTTACATATTTTTGGAGGATATTTTAAACAAACAATAAGTTCCATTGGAATACAACTTTTCATTTTGCTGTGTTCCAGTGCCAATGAAACAAGGTTGTGTAGCCAACTATTGTTCAGTACTTTTTATGGGCTGCTAATTAATCTAGATCCCCTGCCCTTAGTATAATTCTAAAACATGTAGTACTGTAGGACATTTTTTTCTGTTTGGAAAGGCAAGGCCACTAAGCATTAAGCATGGATCTCACATCTAGTTATGGGCAGCCATCAAACTTGTTGTTTTTATTTTATGTGAGTAAGGTTTGGTTTATATACTGAAGTTACCTCTTTTATTGCCTCTTTTATATAATTATTTATGAAATTGACTTTTTACAACAAAAACTGTTGTAAGTCTCCTTACCAAATGTATTTTCTCTGGATGAATGAAATATGAAAGAACTGAAACTGAAAGAAAGAAATATATTTGTTTATATCAGTATGAAGCATATATTTTATTTTCCTGTATTGCTAGCTTTTTCATCTTTTGATATTATTTCTCTTACAGAGACTTATGCTTGTCTCTATTTCTCTTCATGTTAGACTGTCCTCGGGTTTTTGCTTTAACATTTCTGTTTTGATTTCTTTTATTACAATTTTAGTCCTTTGCAAGCCAATGCTGGACATCTGTCAATGGGCCAGAGAATACATTAAAGAAAATAAATAATTTCAAATATATAAAACACATGGTATGTATAAGAAACACAAATCAGTGTTTCTCTTCTGGCACTGATCCATGGACCTGAAAAGTTTAAATCTCCAGCTACTGAAATCTAAATTGCAATTTCTGTAGGGTAGGGACATTTCAAACATTACTTTATAGATAAGTTGATAAAGTCATGGTCTATAGATATCAAGCAAATCCTGGACTTTTTCTGCTCCCCCTAAACTTAAATATACTAAATGATTAAAAATTGGTTCCAGTTTTCAATCCCATATAAAGGTGTGTTAAATCTTTGAACAAGTTTAGCATACCTAAAATAATTCTCCCTATTACCAAAAATAATGCAAAACCAATTGTGGCTACAAATAATCATGCTTGGGACAATAATAACGGTATTGCTGACAATTCTGGCTTTTCAATGGTAAATATGAATTTGAGCTTTCCTGCTGTGTACCATGTAGTTGCAAAAGTCCGGTTCTTTTCTCATTTTTCTTTATTTGGTTAGAGATAATAATGTTGAAGCAGGAGCCAAATTTCACTCAGCCCCATAAACTGTATGAATGATTCATAAGCTCTGTCCTTAGTCGTGTACACAGCCGCTCTATTTATATGATATGAGAATATTATATAAATACTGCATCCTGTTAATCATACATCTGTATGCGTTTCAACTTAATCAGAGGAACAACAATTATTCCGTTCTAGCACAGATCTGTTTAAAGACCTCCTAATGTGCCAGAGATAAATTACTCAATAAACAAATGTTTAAAGACGTTGGCACTGTCCAACAGCATATTGCATTACCCTTCTGCTCCCATTGCTTATTTCTTTCTCCCACAGAGCCATTGGAGAGATTCCAACAGGCCAACATGCACTTTTTCATGTACTAGTTCACCAACCATAATGGCTGACTCCCCAGAGACCTGATGTGAGGAGTTCAGAAGTACATGACAATGTTTTATGATTGTTCTGACCAGAACAATCTTGAATTAAACACACTCAAAACTATAGAAATGGTAATAGATTTTAGAAGAAACCCTCCTATACTAAGATATCACCTCTTACAATACTAGACAACACAGTATCAACAGCAGAGACCTTCAAGTTTCTAGGTTCTATCATATCTCAAGACTTAAAAGGGACACTTAACATCAAAAATGTTACCAAAAAGTACAACAATGTTCTTTCTGCATCAACTCAGAAAGCTCAAACTGCCCAAGGAGCTGCCAGTACAGTTCTACAGAGGAATTATTGAATCTGTCATCTGCACCACTATAACTGTCTGGTTTGGTTCTCAACTAAACAAGACAGATACAGACTTCAACAGATAATTAGAACTGGAGAAAAAACAATTGCTACCAACCTGCCTTCTATTGAGGACCTGAATACTGCATGAGTCAAAAGAAGGCTGTAAAAATATCTACAAACCCCTCACATCCTGGACCTAAAGTGTTTCAACTTCTACCCTCAAAACGATGCTATAGGGCACTGCACACCAGAACAACTAGACACAAGGACAGTTTTTTTTCCCAGATGCCATCACTCTGCTAAACAACTGATTCCCACAACACTGTCAAATTAATTACTAAGACTGTATGACTATTATTCTTCTCATCCTTCCTATTAACTATCTCCTCCCACTTATGACTATAACCTTGTTGCTTGTATCTTTATGATCTATATTGTTTTATTTGCTTCCTAGTATGATTTGATTGCTTATTTAGCAACCTATGACTATCACTAATGTTGTATCTTATGATTCTGAATGAATGTATTTTTTTTTCTTTTCGTGTACACTGAGAGCATTTGCACCAAAGACAAATTCCTTGTGTGTCCAGTCACACTTGGCCAATAAAGAATTCTATTCTATTCTATTTAACTCCACTGATGTATACTTTCATATGGTTTATTCCATTCCTATATCTTCTTTTTTAGAATCTAGATATTCCATAGCTCTTCTGGTTTGGGACACATATTAATCTCATTCTGGCTGTAATTTAAGAGAAATGGGACATCTGATTACCTTCACATACATGTTTTTAAAAAGAGAAACTCTGGATCTACCAATAATTAAACGTACACCACAATATTTTCCTAAAACTTTATTGAACAAACATTTAAAAACAATTGAACACAGTGCAACTTTCCTGGCAATTGTTTTTGCCATACATACTATAACATAAAACCAGGGCTTTTTTTCTGTGGGAACGGGGCGGAACTGCGTTCCGGATCCTTTTCGGAGTCCGGATCACGTGG
>JAOYMU010000098.1:70791102-70803144 GCA_025802295.1 Psammodynastes pulverulentus
GGATCACGTGGTCCGTCTCCACCAATCGCGCGCTATCACTTCCGGGTTTTTTAGCGCGACGAGGGGGGGGTGCGTTCTGGCACCTTTCTCGGAAGAAAAAAAGCCCTGCATAAAACCACATACTATTATAATACCACAATTTTAAGATCATTTAACTAGCCTAACAATAAGTCTATATTTGTATATTTTCCAGTATTCTAGAACTAACAGTGAATGCATGTAATGTTTAGAAGAAACAACAGGAAAATCTGTATCTCAACTCAAGTAGTCTCAGTATTGTATACATGCCCTTTTTATTTATTTACCCACAGATACACACATTCACTCACACTTATCTTTCAGCCATTCAAGGGCGTTATCTTGATTATTTTTCAGAATGTGTAGGCTGTGTTGACATGCCTACCCAAAATATAGGAATAATATCTCTTCTGTGGGAGAAACAAAACCCTTCAGGATGTCAACAGCAATTGAAACTGAAAGTGCTGTTTCTGTTTTGGGTGACACTTCAGTGAAAACCATTTGGCACTTACATAAAATTAGGTCTGTGTGATTGCTGCACCACTAATGATTGGCAGACTTCTGTCAGAATCTAATCTCATGGCAACCATGATACAGATCCAGGTGTCTGAGATCTGTATCGTTCTCACTTGCACCTTCTTTAAAGGAGCTGTTAAACCTCACTCTTCAGTCGACCTTGGGCTAGAGTGGGTAATGAACTCAGTGGGATGCTTTGGGTTATTAGATTGTGTTGGCTTTCTGCACTTTTCCTTTTCAGACTATGTATATGGCTGTTTGTTTTATTTTATATATCACATATGGTCCTGATCGAAAGAAGAGAGAGAGAAAAAGAGAGACAGAGAGATGACAGATAAGAGAGAGAGAGAGAGAGAGAGAGAGTTGGTAGATAATAGACATAGAGAGAGAGATATTAGAAAGGGGGGACAGAGAGATGAGATGAGATGAGATGAGATGAGATGAGATGAGATGAGATGAGATGTGATGAGATGAGAAGATAGATAGATAGATAGATAGATAGATAGATAGATAGATAGATAGATAGATAGATAGATAGATAAGTAGGTAAGTAGGTAGGTAGGTAGGTAGGTAGGTAGGTAGGTAGGTGGATGGATGGATGGACAGACAATAGATAGAAAGATAATTGATAGATGATAGATAGATGATTCAGAGAGAGAGAGAGAGAGAGAGAGAGAATAAGAGAGAGAGAGAGAGAGAGAGAATTGAAAGAAATTAGAGAGAGAGAAAGAGAGAGAGAGAGAAATATGATAGATTGATAGAGATGAAAGTGAAATAACTTTCCTTTCCAATATTTTGTGTTCCTACCTACATATAACTACCATTGATTCATAGAACTTATATGCAAAGCAGTAAGAAATTAGTTTTTTTCCCAGTTGGATTGTTCCTTTAGAATGGAACTATTTTCATTAGAACAATTTGATCCCTTCGAATTTACTTTGCCAATATTGTGAATGAATTCTCCATTTCTTATTGTCTTTACTACAGATTCCAGTAATGATCAAGATTTAGATCAGTTTTGCTAAATGAGAGCTAGTGTTGTATCAAAGTCCTCACAAATAATTGCTATACAAGTAATCTTTGACTTAGAACAGGATTTTTTGTGACAGTTCGAATTTACAACAGCACTGAAAAGAGTGACTTATAACAATTTTTCACACTTATGACCGTTGTAGCATCCCCATGGTCAAATGATCAAAATGCAGATACTTGGCAACTAGATCGTATTTATGACCTTTGCAGTGTCCCAGGGTCATGTGATCCCTTTTTGCAACCTTCTGACAAGCAAAGTCAAAGGGGAAGCCAGATTCACTTAACACCCTTGCTACTAACTTAACAACTGCAGTGATTCACTTAACAATTGTGGCCATAGAGGTTGTAAAATGGGGCAAAACTCACTTAACAAATGTCACTTAACAACATAAATGGTGGACTCAATTGTGGCTGTAAGTCAAGGGCTACCTGTATTCAGTAAAGTGGAAGATTCTCAGATCCAATGGACTCAAAGCAACCATTTCTTTTCTGAACTTTGGCAATTTTAAGATTTTTGGACTTCAACTCCCAGAATTCCTCAGACAGCATGCTTAAAATTGCTAAGATTGAGAAACACTGTCCTAGAGTGCTTCCGCTTTGTCAGCAGAATTCTAACAGTGAAAAAAATAACATCAATAAATGTTTGCAGTTTCTCTGCTCTGGAACCTATTCTCTAGAGGTGACGGCCCTGGGATGAACTTCCAGCAAACACTGGAGAGCAGCTTACATTATGTATGGCACAGTTTTACCTGAACAATGAATTAATACAAATGGATACAAGTCAGAGCTGAACAGTGCTTGAGATTCAAGAAAAAAGGCATTTCAGAGATTCCAAAGGCAAACATCTAGTGGTTAACAGCATTTGCTTTAAAGAGGTTCAGACAAGTGTTGCACGAATGCTCAAAAGTCCCAACAAAAGACAGTCATTAATCAAATCAGTGAATGCCACTTGATTATGTACAGCACTTGTTTTGTGTGTGCTCCTGGATTTAATTCTTCCATCTCCACTTAAAAGGCTCCAAGCAGATGATGGGAAATCTTATCAACCAAGATGGCAAATAGTTGCCCATAACAAGAGGAGACAATGCTGGGCAAAATTGACATATGCAAAACATGGGTAAGAAGTGCATCTGTAAACCACCAACAATAGAGAGTATGAAATATTTCAGTAAGAGGAAAAAGTAGGCCTTTGACTTCCTCTCAAAACCGATCCAGATGCCTTTTGCCTATTCGAGGAGCGAGGCCTCCATGGCTTTGCGGCTTTGTTTTGCTGCTTCTCACTGTCCTTTCAAATCCTCTTTGCACTCAATAACTGTTGTTGTTTCTTAAAGCCTAAAGACTTAAAAACTCTCAATGGCTTTTCAAGGCAATTCTTTAGAAAAAGAGTCCTATCCTCTCAATGGTTTGGTACAACAGGTTGCCATGGCAAAACACATATATATGCAGTTGCAGAAAAAAACACTATGTGCATAAAGAAGGATGGCAATTAGGCAACTTGTCAACAAAGATCTGACATCAGTTGTCTACAAATAGCAATAAACCCAAATACCAATTTATAAAAACACACAAAGTGTTCCACCAAGACTGAGGGAACTGCCATTGTTTGATTCTTGTTTTTAAACTACTCAGTCAAATTGTAGCATCTCCTAGATTTATCCAAACCTGATCCAATTTCTAGTGGAGAAATTATCTTCGTATGTTACATGACATTGTCTATATTCAGAAACTGTAAGCAGGACGAGGATGTTACCACTTAATATCAAACTATTGTGGTGAAAAAAAAACTCAGCTAAGAGTTTATTAGCAAGTAACAGCAAGTCAAATTGTGATATAACATTACATAGACGATATGCATGTATCTGACCATTGAGAAAGAATTGTTTTACAACTGATAAAGAGTACAGATAGAGATGTACAGGAATCTAGCTAATATATACTGTATGTATGTTTGTGTGTGTGTGTGTGTATTCTGAGGGATCAATGTCATATATGAATAAGGTGGGTTATCAGCTATCATGTCTAGAAGCACTGTATGTCCTGAAAGGCAGAGATATTCAGGTGCCATTGAATACTTAGTTATGAATAGGTATTGTATTCTATAGTAATAAAAATGCTATCAAGCAATTTCAGGACATTACAAAAATTTCTGAGAAAAATGCTTGTATGATTGTGTTCATATAGCCAAGTATCAAGTTTAACGCAATAATGTCTGCATTTAGACATGTATTACTAAATTTGCCATATTGGTTTTAACTGTATATTTCTCCAGTAAAAAAAAAAAATCCTGAATGTATCTGCTACCCTCGAATTATGTGGGACTTGGCAAGAAATTAGTTATCCATGGTTCCCTATTAAAGTGGAGAGAAATAATAAGCAGAATGCTGCATAGTTTAAACATGGGCATTGCATCTTCAATGTTCGTAATAATACTTCAGGTGAAAAAGGGAGAGAATGTTTACCAAATTTGCAAAAGATTTTTTTTTAATGTAGGTGTGATGGCTGAAAATAGCAGTAGGCTGAAAATACCAGAATTAAATTTAATTAAAAGTTCTTTCCGAACAAAGAGAAATTGAATGCTACCAAAACACTTTAAATCTACACTTTAAGCTACATTAATAAAGGCATGCTGTAGTTTTAAAATTACAGGACCAGGGGACTAGAAGCCAAGGCTTCTGAAAAGAGCTTGAGGGAAGTGGATATGTGAGGAAAGATGACTGACTAGGAAAGGGTTGATAAAAGATAAGGTCATACTTCTTCAAGTATCTGAAGAAACCATGCTGAAAATGACCATGACCTGTTCACTACTATGTCAAAGTACAGAGTAATATTCTTAAATTTCAGGAGAGCAGCTTTCTTCTGGATGTGAGACAACACTTCCTTTGACTGTAAAAGCAGTTTGATGGTAGAACTAGTTACCCAGAGAGGTTTTCTTTCATTAGACTGTTCAAGCAAAAACTGACAGGCCAACCGGGTTGGATGTTTTAATTTCTTTTTCCACATGGAGCAGCAAATAGGCTACGAGGTGCTAAAGGGTTTCTACCAAAACCTTGCTCAGAGGATATGCATTGGTTCATGAGCACTGAATGCATATAGGAGCTGTGCAATGCAGGCTGTCCTTGTTATATGCCCTTGTTATATGCTCCTGCTGGTCAATATGGCAAGATCAGAGAAAGAGGAGACAGGCTGATCTCGCTATATGCCTCCCTGGCTTTAGGGGACATATAGCTATTTCCTTAAATCCCTCACATTCCAATCAACCCAGGAGACAAAGGGGATGCTCATTCAAAGCAATATTTCAGGTTGCTGACACACAACATCTCCTTAACGGGATTTGATAAGCCCCCCCCCCTCCCTTCAACATCAGTTCTAAACCTCCATTAACTTCTTTCAGGAACTAACTTTCAATAATAATCTTGTAGACATGTTTAATCAACAGATTGTTTATTTTCTCTTGTTTAAAATATTGGCGGGATGCATGTAACTGAATATAAAGTTCTATTCGCACTGAACTAACAATTGACTTTCTAGTTATTGATTTGTGTCATAATTTTACGCCACTCATTATCAAATACTGTTCAATTATTCCTCTGCCTTTGGCATACATATCACATTTCCAGTTCTTTAGCAATAAAAAGAAGTCAAAGTAATTGTAATGTAAAATGTAAAGATAAGAAAAAAATAGTGCATCTTTTACTTACTATTTCCTTATTGATAGAGACAAAATTTGGGAAGAGAGGGTTGGAAGGTTATGTCTCTATGCATACCATAATCTTTTAGAATAAATAATGGAAGTTTGTTTTCCAGCAATTAGTACTGTATCTTCTATCCTTTCCATGGTAAACACAGATAAGATAGGCATTTTTTTCCTAATTGAGACTTCTGATTCATAGTTGTTACTATGGGTGCCAGTGACATGTATAGAGTCTCAAGATCCAATAGTTCACATATGAAACAGGTGCTCCATCATGAAGTTACATTGCAACCTCATGTGCTTTGTTTTCCCAGAAAATGTCATTATATGGTCATAAGTAAATTTTTGTCCCTTCCCAAAAGATGACACTACAGATTTGCAGATTTTGGCTTCTTTCTTTTCCCTCTTTTTTGCCAGAAAAAAAAAAACCCAATTTCGTAAAGATCTATTATTGTTTTTGTTTCGGTTTCCATCACACATTATTAATCATTATTTAATATGTATGCTGGGCACACTGCATTTGTCACAGGCAAGCTGAAGTCATGGCAGAAGGCTGGTCTTGCTAACTGTCAAACAGCCACAAAGTAATTATGGAGATTGGTTGGCAAAGTTTCCACTATGCCTTAGTCCTATAATTGAGTCCTATATATTATGTGTGCCTCAGCAGATGGCAGCATCTGGCCAAACTTTTCTAGATTCAGAAACTAAGTGAGGTCAGTCCAGGATAGCTTTTGAATGGTAGAATACAAGGGAACATCAGATTTGCAAATTAGTCTGGAAAATTCAAAAGCATCCTGGAAGAAGACAATGACAATATACTATTGCCAACAAATTTTCATGGACATGTTCATAAAGTCTCCAAAGGCTCAAGCCAACTCAATAGCATACCTTGTATGGGGCAGTATCCTTTGGACCGCAGGGACCACCAAATTCATAATTTTAAATCCCGTGGACCACTAATAGGAATCCAGTGCACTCTCACTGAAGTGCCTGGTCTCCCAGTGTCAGGATGGGGTCTTTTAGGCACTTAGCTGCCTGTTTCTGCAACCTTAAACACTCAAAGAATCATTTGGACCTATTTCCCACAGAAAACAAAACACTGGGATCTCTCATCTCTCTCTCCCATCTCCCTCTCTCTGTATCTCTGTATCTCTGTATCTCTGTATCTCTCATCTCTCTCTCACTCACTCACTCACTCACTTTCTCTCTCATCTTTTTCCAGAGTTCTAATCACAGAACTGGCCCATTGGTCATCCCGGAGCAGCTCCTCCACCCGGGTGTGCTGCGGATCACCAAAATTTTCTCGTGGACCACCAGTGGTCCCCGGACCACTGGTTGGAGACCTCTGCTTTGGACCACATCTGAACTTCAGCTGCACTAGGTATCCTATCACACAGTTCTACTGACTGTAAAGAAATGTAGAGATGACCTTGGAGAAAGAGTAGTTGAACCATTAAGGGAGAAGAAAAGGTAGTTCAGTCCTGACAAGTGGAAAGTGGAAGACAGAAACTCATAGCAGCTCCACCTTGATTCTGCTTGATATTGCACGCGATAGGATTGGGAGAAACTCTGAGTAGCTTTCCAGCTTCTGCTATTATACCCTGTAGCAATAAAACACCCTTCCTGAAATTTCTCCAGGCCTGTTTCCTCATCTGCTTGGCTCATTAGCTTTGGATTATATTGAGACATTGCTAGTTCTTTAATTGTAAAGTATTTCTAGTCCATGTGAAAACATTGCTAAACACAAGCCTTTTATTCCCTTTCCATCCTATTTGCTTCCAGATAATATAATTATTTTTTGTCCTAAAATTCCCATGAATTACCATGATTAAAACAAAAAAAAAAGTTTTAAAATTTTATGTCAAGAATTCTGCTTATTAGGAAAGCAAATTAGTTGATTTGGGCCATGAAGCAATAGCATTTTACTGAGTTAACTAAAAAGAACAGTATTATATAAATTCAAAAATTCTACTTATCATATTTGTCTTTTAAATAACACTAAATCTTGCAACTCAGGCTCTATAATCTATATTATAGAAAAATTCCTTTGTTATGGAAATGAAGAACTTCATTAGTTTTGAAATTGGGTATACCATACAAATCTCTTTGGATCTCCGGCATCCTGATTGGAAGAAAGAGGCTATCTTATGAGTTTTTATCTGAAGAATAATTGATTTTCATTGAATAGGTACAGTTTTCTTAAATCTATAGAAACACCATTGTTTTAAATGCTGAACTTGGCAGAGGCCTCAGAATCTGTGTCTGTATATACAGACCTGTTATTCTTCTGAGAGGTATGTAGGTGAAGGATTGCCAACCTGGTTTCAAAAAACCATCCTTATTCCTACAGATCATAAAGATAATCATTGCAGTTATCTCAGGGCCCACACTGAACAGTGAAAAGATTGGTCAGCTATAAAAATATGTGGAATTGCTCTGAACCATTGCTGTCACCTTGTACAACCTTCTTTTAAGCTACCCAAGACAATACGCTGATGTAAAGGAGTTGCAGATGCCACTGGATCATTAATTCTCTGATAAGCAAGCAGTGAAGTACAGCAGAAGCAGCTGTTGAAACTGCTGCATGGGAGAAGGGCCTTCTGTCCATAGGAGTATAGATTTCTCTCATCCTAATCTCACAATTATTTTGTTTGCAGTAAATCCCATGGAGTTCAATGCAGCTTATTGCTACATACATGACTATAAGCCGATGGCATTTCTAGGGCTTTTTCCTGCTGTCTCCCCTGCTTTCGTTGTTCAAAGGTTGACCCAGAGATTGTTTTTATGTCCTGCTGATTTATTTCTTTACTTTTGGCTGCATAATGCCAAGAAAATCCTCAGAATTGTAAAACAAATTACAAATAGTATTAGATGGATAAGTAGATGGAACATTAATGTTTATAATTTCTTGCCTCCGCTGTCTTGTACCCAGAGTAGAAGCTATCAGAATCATAACTAAAGAGGGAAAGAGAAGGAGATGTGAATATTCCCCTCTTAGAGGATCAGTAATAGGGGATTTGACCGAAGTTTTTTTGCTCATAGTTGAACTGATAGATTAAATTGTACTGGAGTAATCAAGGCATTTGATTGAAAATTATATGGTGGACAAAAATTCAGTTAGACATTAATCCACCAAAACTGAAGCTGTGCTGTATGTATACATATGAATTGTAAGTCTGTATTTTTATAGAAGGAAGTATATCAACATATGCATAAATCTGTTTCTTTTAGCTAAATAGAAAATGAGCGTATAGAGATAAAAAATAAAAATAAACTGTTTTTACTTATTTGTATGCTTCTAAAATAAAGCATAGTGCATAGTACATTTCATAGGCAAGAAAATTACTTTGTAAGATTCATCCTGAATGTAAAAGGGTATAATGTGAAAGAAATAGTTGGTAGATTCTTGTTATTAGAAAATTGCAGAGGAAAATTATATATTGCATCTGGTTTTGAATAAACATACATAAAATAAAAATCCTTATTAATGTGATAGCCAGAGCTCTCAAATATTTTGATATTGGCCTTTTACACTCTCATTTTTCCTTCTTCAGACTGATTGTAATGAGTTTGGAAGAAGTAATTTAAAATATTAAGACTTTTCTATATTCAGAAAAAAAAACTAGAGAGATTTTCTATATATCAACCTGTTCCAAATTTCATTGGAAAGAATGTCAGGCCTTTATTTTACTCTTGTATTTTTAGAAATTAAATGTGTAGCCCTTCAGAAGTGTTAAAGGAGTGGTCCAAATTTAGACATTACTTGCCTCTTGCAGGGAAAACATGCAGCTGGACTGAAGAGCCATTGCACTATGAAAATGCTCTACTACAAGTTAAAAGGGCCTTATAGCTGCTTGTTAACTGTGAACTTCGGTCAGTATCTGCTTCACAACAGCACATGCCTTATAGATTGTGGGTGAATGCATTCTCCTGACATCACAGGCTATTAGGGGAAAGGTGATGTGCACTTGATTTTTCAGCTGCCTGAAATACAGACTTCTTCAAGATCTCTTCACTATTGGTTTCTGTATTTGTCCACCCATCTCCTTTCTCAGTGTGCCTGTGGATAAATGAGGATAAATGTGAGTGGCCAAAGTCAGGGGAAACAGGGTTTGTTCTATCCTGCTCTGTAGCAGCACTGGCCTTCTCCATAACTCTTCTCACTGGCTATCAAGGCTTTGTAAGTTAAGATCAAACTGAGTGCTTAAGTCTGGGCTAGATGGGAGAGGATGGATGAGAGGAGGAAAGCTGGTTTAAGATTAAAAGAGGGTATTATTGTTGTTGTTATTGCTGCTGCTGCTGCTGTTGTTGGCATGCTCACATTTCTTCTTTGCCTGGCCATACACAGCCCCAAACGCATTTCACAAAACCTTTGTCAATCTCTGAGGTTTTACAGTTTAACGATATTATGGCCAAAGTCCAAACAATAACTTTAAGTATATTCATGGGCTTTTATAGGCCTGGTTAGATTTTTTTGTTTTGCTTTGTTTCGTTGAGCAGCAGGCTCTCCCTCTTGTTTCTGAAAGAGTTTGCAGGGAGAGAGGAAGGACTGATCAAATTAGGCAATTAGTCCTCTGAGTGGCTGTAGTCATTCAGGAACATCTTTTTCTCCTTGCAAAATGTTCAGGTGAGGTCTCAGAGGGCAGAACAAAAGTAAATAATGACTTTAGGGCTGATTTCAAAATGCCCGTCCTTCGCTGTACTGCATTGATTGTACTGTAATGTTATGCGTGCTAAATTGATCAAAGATGTATAAAGGGGAGTTTTTTTCCAATGGTAGTTTTTACACTCTGAGGATGTTAGCAGAAGCTAACAAAAGCTTAGTGGTTAATATAACTTTAAGTTCGGGAGATCGTGATGTGTGTCTCTTCTTTTATAACTATACCTATAATTTGTAACTGCGTTGATATATACAAAGCCCAGTATAAACCAGATAGGTAGTTTAATTGGCTTCTGTTGATTGAGAGAGGTGGAGCTCTCGCCTCACAATCAGGAGGCTGTGAGTTCAATCCTAGGTAGAGGCTAATATTTGGAATAGACTCTCCTGCTCGAGCAAGGGATTGGACTAGATGACCTTCAAGGTCCCTTCCAACTCTGTTATTCTATTTTAGGTAAAGGCCTCACCTACACACTTTACTCACTTACACATCTCCCAAAGGATTGTTGCTTCTTGTGCCCATAGGGAAACCTGAAAGAGATTGCTAGGGAAGGGAGATCTTGTTCAATGTCGAGACCAATATTCTCATCCCAGGTCATTGGTTTCATTCTGCTAAATGTTGCTCCTGGAAAGTAAGACTACATCACTGTGATTCTGTGATACTTTCAGGTTATAAGGTGTGACCTTCAGTCACAATCTCCTCTCGCTACTAAATGATAAAATATCTTTATGTATTTTTTTTTTGATTGCTTAATTATGTCCTCTTTGACTATCTCCTCAGCTCCCATGTTTCTATTCTTTCCCTCCCATTTCCTTTGGGTTATGTCCCGGTTTATTTTTCTGTTTAATTCTGGAATTGATGGAATAGTATAGATAAATTTAGTTTGCCTTATTACATGAGGTGACCACAATCTTTTTTCCTTAACTTTCACAAAACTTGTCATAGATGCCTGACTCCCTCAGGCTTCTGCAATTCTCTACTGCATTTCCTAGGGATGGGATCAGAGGCTAGGTCAAAAATACCATGAAAATCTCACAACATGATGTTGCAAGGGATGGTTGTCCTGGCAACCCCAACCAAACTTCCAGGAATTCAGACAAAAAAAAGCCAGCCATTTTTTAAAAAGAACTTTGGCCAATGACAGCTCCCTGGCTACCTTATATCATACAGATAAATAAAGCTACTTCCCAGTTTTATTCAGGTTATTTTATTTTCATCCCCATGGATTGTGACAAAATTGGGATCAAACCTGTCAAATCAGATTGAAAAATATGCCTCTTTGCCATTGTCCTCCTTTCTCTCATGTGAACCTTGAGAAGTAAAACCAATTGAAACTAATTTGCAAACTTGAATACATATTGTCCCCATATATTAACTATTACATATGTAGTATTTGAGTGCAAATCTTTCAACTCTGGTAACCCTGGATTAACCATATATCCCTTCCTGGGAAAATAAGACAATATATTATTTTTCTTATTGCATGCTGACTTTTCCAAATATCAGATCCAGGCAAGGCATGTTTCTGTTCAGTGCTTTCACTCAACATCTCTAAATGAGGATTCAGCTATTCAGATCAAATAATGACTCAGCCACAATAGAAAATTCAGCCCTAAGTAATGTATAATTGATATACATGATGGATACAAAACCCCAGATGGGCATTTTATACACTTTTGCACATTATATAGACAACAAACCTCTTATTATAGGATTTATAGCTTAGGTTATCAGTGCAGGAAAATGCAGTGAATTCTTGAAAGTTTGAGGTCATAAATATGGGAGCTCTCTGGATTTTGCCTTTCATTTGAGCATGTGAGCTGTGCAAATGAGCAAGTTGGCTGGTGTGAGGAAATAATGTTTGGGAGGGGGAAGTCAAGGTGGGTCAGACGGATGTAAGTGGCACGACAATGTTCTGGTATAAGGCCCTGCCTCTTTTCTAGATACATTGCATGCATAGGCCAAAAGGGGTGGAGCTTGCTATATGATATTATGACACTACTTTCTTCATTCCTGAGAGTTAGAACAATTAATCAGTGGGACAACTTGCCTCCAGAAGTTGTGAATGCTCCAACACTGGAAGTTTTAAAAAAGATGTTGGATAACCATTTGTCTGAAGTGGTGTAG
>JAOYMU010000098.1:70898848-70916914 GCA_025802295.1 Psammodynastes pulverulentus
GGACTAAAGAAAGCTGCCGGAACGGCAAAGAGCCGCATTCATGTCGGCCGGGAGCCGCATGCGGCTCGAGAGCCACGTGTTCGCCACCCCTGATCTACGGTTCTCCTTGCCTGCAGGATGATATGGTCACTGTCTCCCAAGATTCCTAGGTCCTATTCCATTTTTCCCCGCTTACTAAATATGAAGCCCAATATAGCTGATACCTTATTTATCCGTTCCCTCTTTTAAAGGATTAAGTTGCTTGCAAGACATGTGAAAAAATCTGTTAGCTTTCTTTCTTGCTGCAAAATTTGTTTTTCAGTTGATATCAGGATGGTTAATATCCCACATCTTCTCCTTGTTAGATTTGTCTTCTGTATCTCCTAGAGAATTCTTTCCCCATTGAAAGCTTTACTTAAAGCTTTTATCTCTTTTTTTAGGGTTTCTGGATATTGTACTGCCTCCACCATCATCTTAATTTAAAGACCGCCAATTGATGAGAACAAGATGTCTATTAAAAATATTCTTCCTAATTTTGGTCAAGTTCAGCCCATTTCTCACCAAAAACCTTTCCTGTTCATTGTGTCTAGAAATATAAAGTCTAGAAATATAAAATTGTCTTGCTGACACCATCCCTTGAGTAACTGATTGACATCCAAAAATCTCTGTTCCATTCATGGGCCATGATCTTCAGTTTGATTAAAATACCTGTTGAGCTCCAATTCTTTTGTCTTCCTGCCCAGCTCCTTATAGTCTTTTGATAATATTTCGAGGTTCTTACAGTATGATTTATTCCAACGTGAAACAGAAAGATGGGATCTATCAGTAGTTTAATTAATTGGGTTCGCCTCTTCATCATATCCTAGATCTGGGAGAAAATACTCTTCTTTTGATGTCATGTTTGATTTGCAGATTGCTGTCAGGCATGAAACAACCAGGTCCATGCATGAAGAATTAAATTAGCTGATTTATTGCTCAAGCCTATACACAGGAATGTTTTCAGACTAATGGTTTGCACCTGAGTGAGACTAGATAAGGTTCGATTGCATTCAAGGCGGTGGGGAGTGTCAAACTTCGCTGTCTTGTGCCCATGTAGGGATTCTAGACTGTCCCTATTTGACTCCTCTCCCTGACTCAGTATCTCTCTTACAATTGCTACCTCCATTCCTCTCAACATTGAGGCACTTATCACCACCACACACCTTTTTCTTTTCAGGACAGAGATTAGTTTCCTCATATCTATGGAAGCCCAAGCTTCTTTCCTTCCCTTTCGCTTGAATGTTGAATGTAAACCTTCAGAAGTGAATCATCCGTCAGGGGAGGGATTGAATTGATTCTCCAGTGACGGGCACGTGCGCCTCCTGGTTTTCTTGGTCATCCATATTACATCTTGTCAACCTTACCTTTCCCAGGCTCCTTCTTCCACCTTCTTTCCTGTGTTCCTTTTATAGACAACCCTTTGCCGTTCTCAGAAACTGTTTGTCTTTCATGATGAATCTTAATATGGCTGAATCTGCCTCCAAGCCCTCCACATTCCTCTCCAGCAGCACAATGACTTTACACTTTTGTACAAGTGTAGTTGAAGTTAACCTACAAGATATGCTTGTGTTCCCCAGGCAGGAACACAATCATCATTCATATCTTGCAGTGAGTCAGCACTTAACTCCTTGTCCATATCTATAAATTTCTTAAAACTCATCCCGGAGATACCTGGTCTTGAGCCATGAAATGTTTTGCAACCAACATTTTGAATTGTACTTGGAAGCCAATGCAGTGCTTACGAAAGCAGTGTACGTGGCTGTAATGGCTTTTGCTTCCTGACAGAAGGCTGCCGTAACTAATTACAACTTCCAAATAGTCTTTAAAGGAAGTTCCATGAAGAAAAGGATACAGTTGGCTATCTTTAAAACAAATATCAATTTGATTTTTAGTTTTCCTGGCATCTTGAAAATTGTTACTTAGTCATATAATTTTTCAGGTAATTAACTTATACTATAAAAGGCATATAGACTGCTAGTTAAAATAGTGTTTTATTGGAGAAACAGAAATTCTGCTAAAAGGAGATAATACTATAGCCTATATGAATAGGTAAGGAACCAGAGTGTTGCACTGCATAAAATTTGAATCAGAAAGATCTGGACTTAAACAGCCACTGTGAGGTTTAACTTAATGGGTGTCTTATTTCAATCTCTTCTACTTCCAGGGATAGCTTGTCACTTCCCATTTTCATAGCTTTTGTAATAATATATTGAATCGGTAAACTGCCTCAAATAGAGGCAGATAAACATTTTAAATAAATAAAAACTAGGGATTCTTAAGGAATTAAAAGTCAGTCAAACAGGTTTGAATATTGTTCCTAATGGTTGTTTGCATGAAAATCTGGTACTTTAATATAGTAACAAATCTGTAGAAAAGGAAAAGAGAAATTGTAATGACATTGCAGATTTAGCAGTGTAATTGGCAAAAAAATGGATACTGAAGAAAGGAATCAATTTTACTTTCCTTTGACCAATTCATAAGCTACGTTGAAACAATTTACAAATGGAGACTAAAACTTACAATACATTTTAGTAATTTTTTAAAGGAAAAATACTTACTGATAATGCAGAATTTTTTTCAGTAAACATCTCCTGTAATCTTACAGTCATAACACAATTTTACTAGTAATGAGTAAACATTTTAAACTGATCAAGTTTAGTTTGAAAAGAAGATAGAAAAAGTTTCCTTGTTGATTTTCTCCATACTAAAATATAACTAAGCAAAAATAATTTAAAACATTTATTATGAGGAAATAGAACACACACTGCGACCCCCTTTATTCTAGATTACCCTAAGAGTATCTAACAATCCTCTTTCACTTGGGATGCTCTTTTCTGAATGGAAGTGTTGGATGCTCTTTCAAGATAGATGAGAAGAGCAAATGGTCTACTCATTCAGGGCCAGGCATTAAGAAGGCTCAGCACATTGTATGCCTCGGCCCCTCCCCTTTCTTCCTCCATCATTACTCAGGTAGTCCTCACTTACCAACAACAATTGGGACTGGCAACTGAAAGGCAGTGGTCACTAAGTGAAAATTCATGTGACCGCACTGGACTTACAGTGTCACTTCTGCTACTGTCATTAAGCAAATACATTAAGTGTGGTCATCATGTAACCACGACTTGCGATTTTACTGTCGGCTTCTCTATTGGCTGTTGGTCAGAAGCTGATCGTGAGGCATACAAATGGCAATTACGTGACTGCAGCATGCTGTGACCGTTAAAATACCACCTCGTTTAAAAGTCCCGAAGTCGTTGATCACAGGAACATGGGGACACTGCAGTGGCTATAAATAGGAGAGTTGGGTTTGGGTTGTTGTTGTTGTTTTCAACTGTTGTAACTTTAAATGGTTGCTAAACAAAGCAGTTGGTAACTGAGGACTACCAGTGGTCAGTATTTCAAAGAACTGCAAGGCAGTTTTAAGAAATGGAGAAATTCCAGCTATGTCATGTTCTGTTTAGAGTACATGTGTGATGCTGTAATGTTTGGAAGAGGTAAGCTAATTGAAATCTGATACAACTCTGATCCAGCCTCCTAACAGTCTGGTAGAATCTTTTTGTTCTGAATATTCAGATAAAATGGAAGTATTGTTGGGAGGAGGGAAGGGAAATCTAAGTAGAGCAGTCACTTTGTTCTGGATGAGATTATCTGTAGTCCCCCTGAAGTTTACTTCGTTAGGGATCACTCCCAGTTTAGAAACAAATGAGAGTTTTTGTCCAGATTCATTTGGTATGCCAGTAGGAGCCTTTTTGGGTCTATTTTTGCTGCAGTTACTAAATCTTCCAGCCATTTCAAGTTTAGATTACTGTAAGATGCTTGATGTGAGCCTGCTCTTGATAGCAGTCCAGAAGTTCCAGTTGATATAAATTGCTGTCCAAAGTCCATTTGAAACATTTACTCTTAAGTCCTATTTGAGGCCTTTGTAAATACAGCTTATAAACATGGTAAATAGTTGGCAGCCAAACTAGTTGAACAGCAGTCTCTTTTGAGAGTATTGGTACATTGCCATATGTCCTATTTTGTTCAAAAAATATTAAGATTGAAGATATATAACTTATTCAACTTTCTGGGATATTCAGGAGGTGTTAAAATTCCATAAAGAAATCTATCGGTTTCTTTTTACTGATACAAATGTGTGTGTGCTCTTTCTTCAGGCAGAGAATGAATCTGCCATGCATGTATGATCAATGCAAACGTTTACTGATGGTTACTAATGAGTTAGCCCGGCTTCAGGTTTCCTATGAAGAATATCTCTGCATGAAAACATTGCTCCTTCTCTCTACAAGTAAGTGGTTATTTCTGCCCTTACTGCTTTTTTTTTTTTTAAATAATCTTGATCTATTTTGCAAATTGTGACTCCATCTTCATCATTGAATAGCGATCTGGGAAATATGAAACCTAGTATCAATCCAAATAGATGTCTCTATTACCGCTCAATTCTTACAGGTCTAAAGATAATCAGTAGGAATGAGTAATGAATCCATTATAAATATATTTCCTAATGTATTTATATTGTTTATTTTATGATTGATGATTAAGTTTGCAGAATCCCTGCCAGACAGAAAATATTTTACTTTGAGAAATTATTAATGCTTGGTTGTTAAGATGACTCCAGTTTTGCTGCAAGTGGAATTTTGACCATGGCCAATATATATAATATATTTCATACTGATGAGACAGATTGTTATATTGCACAAAAAAATTCAAAATAAATTATCTGAGCCACTCCCATTCTTCGAGCCAGAGGTCAGGGGTCAGGAGAAATCCAACAGTATCTTGCTGAATATAAGTTTCCCATTCGTCTTGTAAATAAATGCATAATTAAATTGAACCTGACAGTAAATCTGCCCCGTAATGAAGCTGCTTTGTTGAGATTCTTTGAAAAAGAGATTCGTTTTTCAAAATATAGTAGAAACATACATGTTGATGAATGAAGGATAAAAATGAGAGCACCAATAACTATTTATATTTGGAAACAGATTGCTACAGAGTATTTAACTATATATGTTGGTCCATAATTTATGGGGGGTTTTTAGGCAGAAAGTGAATCTACTATGCATGTATGATCCATGCCGTTTGCTGATGATCACTGAGTTAGCATAGGTCAGGGCATTTTTGTGTTGCATTGGTTATTGCGAATGTATAATGATAACGTGTAATTGAATATTCTGTCATCTTAATCCAGTTCCTAAGGAGGGCTTGAGGAGTCAGGCTCTCTTTGATGAAATTCGTATGACATACATCAAAGAGTTGGGGAAAGCCATTGTGAAGAGAGAAGGAAACTCTAGTCAGAACTGGCAACGATTTTACCAACTGACGAAACTTTTGGACTCCATGCATGATGTAAGATTTATTAACATGTATTTATATATTGTTTCAGGGTAGTCAGTAAAAATGTGGAGGGAATTGGTTCACCTATAAGGATGATGTTTTAATGTTATGGGAAAATTTTAACCAAGTGAATGTGTATGCATTGATGTTTAAATTATTGGAAGGAAGAATAGGAAGGTCGTAGTCTTATCCTGTTTTCATTGTTTCAGTCAGTATAAAAATAATTAAAATGCACAGCATTAGTAAATGTAATATAGCTATGTAAGAACTTACATTTATTGATATCAGCTATTGTAATCCTTGTTGAACAGTAGTTCCCTGCTGAGAAGTTGAACACCAGCTGCAGGCTATTTAAATATATATTTAGATTGCATGTTATTCTGCCTTTCAACGTAATGAAGCTAGCATGTGTAGAAAAGCACATTGCTTGACTTTTCTTAAGACCATTACATTGAACTGAATGTACTGTTTTCAGTTAATTGGATACCAAAGTTAAAGTTGATTGATAAACCATGTTGTTCTGATTATTGTTGCCATGATGCCTAAATAATTGCCCTATTCTTGATGTACTGCCCCCAGAGAATATGGAATGCAAAATAGAATGCACACAAATGATGAATCTGTTCAGTCCAGAATTTCCGTATTTAAGGGGCATTGGGTTTGTTTGAAGTAATAGTTGAACTGAGGCACTGTTCTTTTATCATCTTATTTTGTACCTCGGTATCAGAGGTGGTATTCTACCAGTTTGCCCCAGTTCGGGTGAATCGGTGTCAAAAAAACCCCTTTCGAGTGAACCGGTTGAAACAAAATGGGTACCGGTTCGGACGAACCGGTAGCTAAAAAAGCTCCAACAATCACTGAGAGGATCAAAGAGTCCTCTCAGCTGATTGGCACACACACGTGTGTGGAAGGCCATGCACTTGGCAAACCGGTGGTAACACCAGTAGGAATCCACTACTGCTCAGCATAAATACATTTCTTATTTGCTACTATTCTGTGTGTGTGCACATGTGCGTGTGCAAATATGTGTGTACATTCAATACTTTTACATAAGCATTCAAGGGTAGCAAAACATCTTTGTTGTATTAAAAATGTAGGGGTAAAATATGCTTAAAATATTATAGAGTACAACAATAATATCAGAGAAAGCTGGCTTCATCCTTACTTCTTATCATTTACAGGTGGTTGAGAATCTTCTAACTTTTTGCTTCCAAACGTATTTGGATAAATCCATGAGTATTGAGTTTCCAGAAATGTTGGCAGAAATCATCAGCAATCAGTTACCAAAATATTCAAATGGGAATATCAAGAAGCTCTTATTTCATCAGAAGTGACTGCCTTAATACAGAAAGGTTGCCTTAAGAAAAAAAAAATCAAATTATAACTTCTTTTTTTATAAACTAAGAGACTTGTTAATTTTGTTATTGTACCTATATTAGGTATTTTTGTTTTTGTTTTTGTTTTGTAATTATGCACTACATGTGGTTTACAGAGGGCCAAGATCTAGCTTTCAGAAGACACCTCAACCGAATGAATACAAGAAAGAAAAAGAAAGAAGTATGGCTTGGATTTTTTCCTCTATATATACCATCATGCTGGCAGTATAGAATGCATCAAAAGCAGCATTGTCAAATTTGGAATCTGCATTGTCAACATTCTGCTAGGAGTTTCTGCAGTTGGCTGGTTAAAATTTTCTAGATTTTTGTTTTGGTATAGATTGTTTTGTATAGTTAAAGTAGCATTTTTGATTTATGCATGTAACATGAGGAGAGTTTACAACTGTATATCAGAAAAGGGAAGTTGTGCCTTTTATAGCTATTACTGTCTGGTTTTAGCAATTTCCTTTACCTTTATATACAGTGGACTAGCTTGCTCATTTTTTCTTACATAATTTTTGTAAAACTTCAAGATGCCTATTGTACAGCTGTTTTTAAAGTGGGGCAGCTCATAGCTTAATGACTTCTAGATAATGAACTTCAAGTATAATCATATGAATATAAGGTGGCTTGTCTAATACGACTGTCCTAATAACCCTTCTAAATTTGGCCTATAATTCAGCCTTCTTCAGTGGGGAATGGGAATTGAAATGTATTCCAAATCTAACCTGAACACTGGAATTGCTTATTTTTTGATATTGGTCATGCATGTTCTGTGAGCTACTAGAAAACTAGCTTTGTCTTAAACAAGTGTTAATGAACACAAACATTTTTTAAAGCAGCCTAGATATTTGCATTTAATGCAATAGCCATAATTGTAAGAATCTTGGGCTGGATTGACATTAAAAATATCAGTCTTGATTGCCCATCAGGAAACTTTCAGGAAAATATGCATTATTGTTTAAAAGTTTACTTATACGTGGAGAAATTAACTTTTTCCATACACAATTATTGCCATATAAGTGTGTACTCCAATGTGTATCAGTGTATATTATATATACAATGGCCACAATCCAGAGCAGCTATAACGTGCATACCAAAATCAATGTGCACAGAAATTGGCATATCTGTTCTCTTTGAACACTCAGACATAGCAGAACCTGTTCTTTTAAAATATGTATGTAGAGGAAAAAAAAACAATATTGGTAGCCTATTCATATTTTTCAGAACAAATAACAAATTTACCTCTTGGGATCTCAGAATTGGTAGATTCTAAAGGGAAACCTCTTCCCTCAAATGTGATCAGAACTGCTGGAAAGTAGGGTGAAAAGTTTCAGACTTAATATGATGGGCAGTGCTCATCCAGTGGATTAGGTCCCCTGGAGTCTAAAGCCCCATCTATTCTTGCAGTAGCTATGTTGATTCCCAATAAAGCAGTTCAGCAAACTGAAAAAAGCCAGTTTCTGTTGTTAGATTGCACACTGGATTGAAGGCAAATGTATACAAAACCTGACTCCATTTTAAGTTAGACATGGATGACTACATTTCTCTGTGCGTGTATGGGTGATATACACACATACACACATACATATACATACATGCACACACAAACATATACATACATTATATATAAATACATATATCAATATATATAAACCAGGATTTACAAAATAATTGTACCTCTACCCTGTATATGTTTCTAATGGTTCTTAAGAGATTTTAATTCAGATAAGATTTTTAGCTTTATGCAGAAAAGAAAATAGACCAAACTACAAGAAGAAGGAGAAACTTTTATGGAAATTTAAAATCCCAATCTTGTATATGGCTTCACTTCCGTTTTTCACTCTCTCGCTCAAGTGAGCCAATCTGGAGAACACCAAGATTCCACTGCTGATTTTGTGCTTTAGAATAGTACTTGGTCTCTGTACAGCTCCAGTCCTTCTCTATCAAACTCCTAGTGTGCCATAAAACAACCATATATGTCTTGTGATTTTTTTTCCTTGTTGCTTTAAACAATTTGTAAGCTGTAGTAGCCCATCCTCTGAGCACCTTAAGAATTTTCAGTAAATTTAAAATACTATGCCACTCTAAACATTAAAAACAAAACAAAAAATATTTTAAGTGGCCAAAATAAAACAAGAAGTATAAATGCTTAACAAAAATTAACAATCATAACGTGATACGTTACTAATACAATCTTGTTTAATTAATACTTTCAAATGTATAGAATCTGATAGTGTTTGAGGAAAAAAAAGGAAGGGCTAATACAGCTTTAAATGCAGTTTATCAACTTATTGTATAATAGCTTGTATAGTGTATCATAAGAAAGGTTTTTAGATGACAGATTGCTTTATCATGACACATATATTTTTTCTAGGGGTCACAAATGTGTTGATATGGTAACCCATAAAAATGTGGTTTGTCTGGAAGTATTAGTCTTCACAGCATTGTGCTGAAGTATCTAAGAGGTACTCTAATTTTATTATGTATTTCTGTTATTTCTCTTTTCCTTATTGTTCTAAATGAACTTACCCATATTCAATGGAAGCTCCTGAGGCAGAAATGTAAATCCATTAGATTATTATAGGGGGGAAAGGAGGGGGGGGTTGGAAATTAAATATGAGAATCCAACCTATCTGTTTGGTCCCCCCATATTCCCCAGTTGAATCTGCAGAATCTGGGTGGGTTTATGAAAGCCCTACATAATATGCACACCAACACACACGTACACAGACAAAACACACAGAAGGGGGAAAAATGAAATAGTGGGCTCATGTATGCCTTAGCCTATATGTTCACACCACCAACCTGTGTGATTGCTTTTAAATATTCTCTCTTTGAGCATAGCAAAACAGACCAATTTTGCAATAAAATGCATATAGGTACCAGCAATATGTAAATATAGATCGTAGTTTGACAAAGTCAAATACATTTCTAATTATTCAACAAAATTGCTCCTTGTAAAACAAGAGGTTTACCTGAGTTATTTTTGTCTTGTCTTAATCCTCTTTAAAAATGTGAGGCTCATAAATGAAAATCTCCTGAGCGCTGCATTCAGTACTTGGGAGTAAAACAAAAAATGTAATGAAAGGAAAGATTTTTCTTTATGGTATATGTGCAGTTCCAGAGTTAGGAGCTGTGAACAGCTGCTGTGATTTTTCTCAAAACAGCTGGATAACCCTGAGATGCAGTTGCAAAAACCACAGAATAAAAAGCAAGAGATCCCGTTTCACATAATCCTCTTCTGACTGTCGCACAGGGAAAATAGCTTTCTCCATCACCAGTTGCTTAACCATGGTTTATTGAATAGACCAGAGATTGCTTGGTTCGCTTAGCAAAACCAAGACATGTTTCCTTGATATCCCTGTATGGGTTTACAAAGCCTACTAAGCCACAGAGAAACCACATGTTGGAATAGCATTTTGTGTAAAGCCAGCATTCTGCATGATTTTCTCTTCAGGTGCTATTCACGTAGCAGTTCCAAGTATTACTGCTCAAGTGACAATTTACAAGATACCCAGAAACAGGCACATAGTCTGTGCTACTGAATAAGCTTGTAAACATGTATATGTTTAGCCATTTACTTAAGCGTCCGTGAATATTTTAACAAGGGTATGCAAACTATTGAAAATCTATTTTGACTGTGTTTGGTTAACACTAACAGGTTTCAGTATTTACTTTCAAAAATGCTCCTGGAAAGATAACACACAAGGATACCAGAAATTATACTTGGAAAGTGACATGTATTAAATATTTTCACTCCCACTGCAAAGTTTAAGAAAGCTAGGAATGTGTGATTAACAAATATGTGTGTGTGAGATGATGGTTTACCAACACAAGTGAGGTATCCTGTGTCTGTGTGAAGAAAAAAGTCTGGGTTGGAAAGAGGCTTTTATTCTATGTAAAATATTTGTTGAATTTATGAATTTCTTAAACAGAAATGCTGATTTTAGAAAATTTCAGTTTAAATGTGCTAAATGATTTTAAACAAAAGCCATTTAAATATATAAGCATTTAACAAAATGTGATTTTGTTTGGCTATTCTTTTTTGTGCTGTGGGAAATCAGCACTGCAAATAAAACAGGGAAAATTATGACTTCTGTCTCTTCAGTGCCTTGCCACATCATGCTGACCTGGAAATGATTTGGATAGCACTAAATATGAATGTGGTATGCTAACATTTCGCAAGGTCATTGGTAGGAATAGTCTTTCATAGAATATATTCAGGCATTGGAGAGATGAAATGCTAAAGTAAGGAAGACCTTATTTGGCTAATATCCTTATTTTAACTTTTACAATCTGTTGAAGTGATTGCTAAGAAAATGTGTTTATGATTAGTATGCCAGTCTTGCCAGTGAGATTAAACTAAAAGTATATTTGATAGGGAAAAAAAATCAGAGAAATATAAAAGGAACACAAATACAGAAACAAGTGCCAACCTACCTTTAAACACTCCTAAGCTTCATAATTTCATATTAGGACAAGGAAGAAAGATAAATCTGGGAATGGAGAAATTAGATCTGTTGTTGTAATCCCTATGAATAGAATTTGAAGTGATGGGCATTGCCTAGGAACACCAGAATCATACAATTTGTTTAGGGTTCAAAAAGTTTGTCAGATCTTAATTCTCCATGGTGGTATAGAGTCCAGTATTATGATGCAAAGAATTTAATCCTTCTATACCCTGGGGAGGGAATGGGCTTTGATGACCTACCTGGAATCAAATAGATATCACATAACAAAAATACAAAATGGTGTGACTTTATTTATATAAGAATGCATTAAGCAGGCATGGTATCTTGTGTTTATAGTTCCTCTAAACTTTCCAGAAGACTAAAAACTGCAGAGAAAAATGCACATATTCCATCAAACTGAATGTTGGATTCAGAAATATCATTTTATCTGCAGAAGGTGCTCCTTTTATTTTGTGCCAAAGGAAAGTGAAACAGTCCAAAGATTTTTTTTTCCCCTTGCATAAGTACAGTAGAAGCCAAGAAAGCTGTAGAAATTGCCCGTTAGGCCGCTGCATGCATGCTTCCGTTTGTACTTGTGTATAAGCCTTTGCAAAACTGAAACAGTAACTATTTTCACTTCCTCTCTGTTCTGAAGAGCCACCCAAATGTGGAATCATTCGTTTTAAAAACATGCAGGCTTAATTAGTGCAGTTTCATAAATATTGTGCATTTCTTTCACGTTCTGCCCTTATCGCTCCAATAACCTTTTAAAAATCTCTCTCTGTGTCTCTCACACACACACTCATACACACACGCACACGCACACATATGGAAGAGAATCGGATCACAAAAATACTAGATTTATTGTATTGAATGCATGGAGCTGAAACAGCAGGGATGGAAATATACTTCCTTCATGGTTCTTCAAAGTTTGTTGAGATACCTCTGAGTGTAGTAGGGTTAAGACCAATAATTTTTGAGAAAAGGGGGCAAGGCCCTGGTGGCCAAGCCACTTTAATTTGAAGTATGCACTTGAGTATTTTATAGAAAGGGACCAGAATTTTTGCCCTCTTTCATACACAAGCCTCACCTACCGCCTGGCTCACACTGAAGTGAATTGGGCTGTTCTGAGTGTACCTACATTTTTATGCTATTGCTGTTACATTGAAAAATACTTTCAGGCAAGGCAAAGCCTCATATTGGATGGGTTTTTAAAAAATAAATAAAGGACCCTTTTTGAGGCTTTTCTGATAAAAGACCACATATATGAAAATTGTCACCTCCCACCCACTCCACCCAACAAAGTTAATAGTACGGATTCAACAGTTTGTCAACATTTTATTTTGTATATTATACAAAAATATATAATGGGGACAAATGCTATATTATGCTGGTGTATGGCATTAATAAAAAAAAGCTTTTTTCATTATTTTTATCACAGTAATTTTAAACAGTGTAAAAAAGAATTAAAACAAGTGACTCCTGTCTTAAAAACAAAAGTTGTAGTTTTTTATTCATGCCGAATAACTGTAGTAACAGTGTCTTTCAACATAATCAGTGAAAAATGTTGGACTGTAAAATCTTGTGTGGAATTGTTAAGCATTTATTTTCATTTTAAATTTTGCTGTTCTGGTAATTCAAAGCCACACGTCTGTACAGAAGCTGCCGTAAATGTAAGCCATTTACAGCAATGCTGAATAATGGACAAAATGACAATAAAATTCTGCTTTTTCATTACATGTTCAAACACTTTTGAAGTGGCTTTTTTTCCTCTTGTGCAGAATGCTGAATCTAAGCTTATTAACTTCTTTCTATTCTATTAACTTCCTCTCCCAAATTAACTTTAATCCTGGGCTGCCTGGTCTATTGAATGCAGAACTTCACTGGCATTTTTTTTTCCTTTTAATCTTCACAGTTGTCTACAAAACTACACACATACACACACACACACTTCAAGTTCTAATGGTGAAGGCAGCCTGGCACTGTAGCAGTACAATAATTGGTATAAATTGAGGTTCTGCGTCTCCGTGGTAGATAAAAATCTCACTTTATGGCCCCAGTGACCTCACTTGTATCTTCTTAATCATGGGAGCAAGGGAAAAGCCGAGGAACTTGTGAGCAAACTGCCATTTCTTTTCTCCAGAACAGCAGAAAAATTAAAACAGATGTTTAGGGATGTAAAATAATTCTTTGACTCTAATATTTACAGCTTTACAATAAGCTTGAAAGAGGTATTCATACGATCTATAATATTTTGGTGCAAATCAAGAGTCAGAGGGGACGTCAACTTGAGTGGGAGCACATACCTAATATGAAATATATCAAACTTAAAATCAGTTATTCTCTTGGATTGCTTGTCTCACATAGAAAAGCACTGAATGAGTATGTAGGCCTCTCACTTCTGTTGTTTAATTGTGCATATGCACTCTGATATTTTTTTTAAAAAGTAAGTGTATAGTCTATTCCAATCTCAATGTTCAAAATCTGGCCTGAAAACAATATAATTAAAGGAAATCAGTAATATAAATTTAGGCATATAAATATAATAAAAATAAAATATTGGACAACATATCTATAATACCAGGAGCTATAATTAATTTAACCATCTTCCGCACCCTCCAAAAAAGTCCTAATGCCAGAGAGAATACGATCATGGACTTACAGCTTCTAAGGCCTCATCAGAATAACCAAACTATGTCACACCTTATTTTAAATTTATTAAGCCAATATTGAATACAATTTATTTAATCAAATGTTAAAGTTGATATAAATTATTTTAATGTAATAAAATGCTGGAACTAATTTGGTGCAATGGTTATAGCTTCAGGCTAGAAAACCAGAGACCATGAGTTCTAGTTTTGATTTAAGTAAAAAGCCAACCTGGTGACCTTGGGCCAGTCATTTTCTCACAGCCCTAGGAAGGAAATCTTACCAAGAAACCAAATTTTATCCAGGCAGTTTTTCCAGGAACCAACACTGACTCAAAGGTAACACACACACACACACAAATCCCAATAAAAGTATTAAACCTGATATATGTCAGCCTCATGAAATAGTCCGGACAAGAAGCGCACTCAGATGAGATTACATTAACAGACTTGCAAATGTGAAAGTGAATTTCTCTTCCCCCCCCCCAACTCACCCTGCCTTTGCAGCCCAAAAAATTAGGAAAGGTCCCTTCTATGACATTTGCCACACCCACATTCTTGCTGTGGGCTAAGCTGCCTTTTTTAACCAACCATTGCCCTGGCTGCAACTCTTCATCGCAAGGTAATTTCTATATACCACTACAATACATGACTGGTACATAGCAATAGCAATACCACTTAGACATATACCGCTTCACAGTGCTTTATAGCCCTCTCTAAGTGGTTTATAGGGTCAGCATATTGCCCTCAACAATCTGGGTCCTCATTTTAGCCACCTCGGAAGGATGGAAGGCTGAGTCAACCTTGAGCCTGGTGGGATTTGAACTGCCAAACTGCAGGCAGCCGGCAGGCAGCAGAAGTAGCCTGCAATACTGCATTCTAACCACTGCACCACCACGGCTCTTTTAAATGGTGTGCATTCTATATTTTAAAAACCAGTTGTGAAGAACTAGTCTCTCACCTGTGGGTTAGATATGATTTGATAATATAGGCCATATTATTCATCTGCTTAACTTACCAACTTGTTCTCTCTTAAAGAAAAAGCATTACCTCACGTATATGCCATCTTTCCCTCATAAAAATGCCTCTTATAAGGAATGCAAGAGATCTATATTTAAATAGCCACATCATAGATCGTGTTGCAAATGATATCATGATTCTTCATGGTGTATTGGGATGGAGGCTGACTTGTAAGCAGGCCAGCTATGTGATTTTTTTTCCCAGTGCTTCCATATTCATTGCATAAAAAAATGAACACTGTAGATCAGGGGTGTCAAACTTGCGGCCTGCGGGCTGGATGCGTCACATGCTGCCCCCCATCCCCGGTTTAGCGAAGGGGGAAAAAGTTACGATACGTCATGTGACAACAATGTGACATCGCAAGGTTGATACCCAAGCTGTAGATTTTAAGAGAAGAATTAAAATACTGATTTGTTATTTTTGCTTTCATCTTGACAAGTTATAGTGCAGAATTTCAATCGTCTTTAAAATAAGCTGCCTTTACCTTTTCTCACAGAAAGGTATTTATGGTCCTGGAACTGAGTCCTTCGTGCTGCTGGAAATATTTGTAGAGCCTTCTATGAATTAGATCATTATGATGCAATGCAAATGATTTTGAGCACATAAAACTCTGTTTCCTCTAGCATGGGGTGGGGGAGGAGAAAACGGAGGTGATGGAAACTGAAGAGCTGACTCATCTTAAGATGAGACCTCTTGTTGATTCTGTACCTAAAACCAGATGGAAGGGATTGAGAGAAACAGCTGATGTAGCACTTCCTTTGGGCTCTCATGCAACAGAATAGCATTTATGCTGACTGCTCAGCATGGTTGAGACTAAAGGAGGGGGTGGGGAGAGAAAAAAGCTTATGCCATATTAAAGAAATTGATATAATTATTGAGCTGGGTTTCAGAGAATAGAAAATACTAAATGCAAAACTGTACGTTTTAAAAAAAACGCAGTATAAGTATCTCCTCACTTGGAAAAACAAACTGTGAAGCAGGTCTTCTCAATTTCTTACAATATTGTTTTTGCATATGCTTAGCGGTCTGGTATCATGATTAAGGCATCAGACTAGAAACTGGGAGACCAAGAGTTCTAGTCCTGCCTTAGGCACAAAGCCAGCTGGTGGACCTTAGACCAAGATACTCTTTCTCAGCCCTAGGGTAGAGGCCATGGCAAACCACTTCTGAAAAATCTTGCCAAGAAGACTGTAGGGATTGAATAGAAGAAGAAGAAAAATCTACAATATTTTGCCCATTAATAATAAAAAAAGCCACTCTTATGCACATGATTCAGAAGCTCGATCAAAGATGCTTTGAGGACATTTCTTTATTTCTGTGTCTACCGTTTAATTGAAACAACAGTGGGACAAATGAGCAGCTTTTACCAATACAAATGGCCATCTAGTCATCATGTGTCTCCTCTGTATGCTCCCTTCATGGCAGCATTCTGAACTATGGTGGCGCAGTGGTTAGAATGCAGTATTGCATGTAATTCTGCTGACTGCTAGAAGTTCAATTCTGACCGGCTCAAGATTGACTCAGCCTTCCACCCTTCCAAGGTTGGTAAAATGAGGACCCAGATTGTTGAGGGCAATATGCTGACTCAGAGAGGGCTTTAAAGCACTATGAAGCAGTATATGTGCCATTAAGACTACCTGGAGTTTTATCAGTGTCACGACGTCACCTGAGAAGTACAAATGAGTGTTCTTAGAACTGTTGAAAGGACTGTGTTGTAGACTGGAGATAAATGGATGTTGTATCTCTCCCCCTTTGTTGAGAATGGGCTGTTAATTGGAAAATATGCTACCAGACTCCTTTCCATTTTTGGCTACCATACACAGCTCTCCTCCTACAACGTTGCAGAAAGTGTGCCCCTGATCACAACTGGGTACCCTCTTGGGACTACATATTCAAGCAGATGCAGACTTTGTAGCTCATGAGCACTAGAACAAGGAGCGAAAAGGAGTCTTCTCCCCTTCACCTGCAGAAAAATCAAGGAAGCCTCCCACCCAAAGCCCCAAATCTCTACCTTCTCATCTCAGTTATGTCTTTTTCACAACCAGCATTTGATTTCATTTCAACCTTTCCCGTTAGCTCAACGGGATATGCTCCTTTATAATAATTCCTGGAAAGCGCACATTAAAGTCAATCACACTGATTGAATTTATGGGAGGATAAATGCACTGGACAGAGTGTTTGATTAAGCTGTAAATTCCTAGCATCTCTTGTTAATGGTGCCTGAAATAAAGCCAGCTATTATTAAATGAAATTTAATCCCAGGAGGGTGTGGAGCTTAAAGATCCTGTTTGTTACAATTTCAGTGAAGGGAGCTTTTTATATGGAATAGAGTGTGTGTGTGTGTGTGTGTGTGTGTGTGTGTGTGTGTGTTGGGTTTGCAGGACCCAAAATTATTATTATTCTTTAAACATGAAACTCAGTCAACTGAACATTTAAAAATGTATCACAAATATCATGACTGGCTCTGATGGTTGCTGCCAGCATCCCAGGTATCAACTAAGTATCTTCTTAAAATGTACGTTTTTCCAAGTAGCGCAGTCTTTTGCAGCTCCACTGGCACTAGAGCAGGAAGCTGCAATTTCTTGATGTATTTTGTAAAATTCTTGGACATGGTGCCAAGTGCCCTGATGACAACAGACATCACTGTTAATGTTTCATCTATGCGTAATTTCAATAGCCAGGTCACGATAGTTCATGATTTTTTCCAGTTCTTTTTCTTCGACTCTATCACTGGTACAGTGATATCAATAAATTGTACATTTCGGTTTTTGACAATTGTGATATCTGGTGTGTTGTGTTCCAAATGATGATCCATCTGTATTCAAAAGTCCCACAAGATCTTCACCTTGTATTTTCAACAACTTTTTCCACTTTATGTTCCTATGCCTTTTCGGATACAGGTAAGTTGTATTTTTTTACATAATGACCAGTGGATTAATTTAGCAACTCAATCATGCCTACCTTTGTAACCAGTTTGTGTGATTTTGCTGCACTCACATATCAAATGTGAAACAGTTTTAACTTTGTCATTGCAAAGTTGGATTGTCAGTGGATTTTTGTATCTTCGCTTTCTTGACATTAGTTTGTAGTGCTTCTTCTTGAGCAGCAAGTATTAAACCTTCCGTTTCTTTCTTGATGGTTCCCACGACCGGCTCTTGCTTCCCGCACCCGGTAGACCGACCCGCTCACACAGAGAGGGCCTCCTCCGGGTGCCGTCTG
>JAOYMU010000098.1:70982422-70994595 GCA_025802295.1 Psammodynastes pulverulentus
CCTTTCCTTTCCTTTCCTTTCCTTTCCTTTCCTTTCCTTTCCATACAGTTTGAATTAGTTTTTAATATTCCCTTTTGGAAAAAAAATCTTTAATAACAATTATATAAAAATATTTTGACTTGGTACACAGTTCTATGCTCCCTTGCTTCTAATTCCTACTTCAGCAAAATCACTTAAAGAATATATCTTTCAGGCCAAATTCTTTGATTCATCTGTCTGACAGAAGAGAGCTGGAGAAAATTAAAATGAAAACTAAAGCTTAGTGTCCCGCAGATTAATGTTGCATTTCAGTTTTATTCTTTGGTAAACAGGAAAAGATTTTTAAAAATGATGCTCTATTTTCTGTGGTTTGGCTAGCCAGAATGTCTTAAAATAAATAGCCAAGTGAAAGGAAAAAGAAGCACAAATACAGGCCTTAGTTAACCCTTCGAGAGTCTACTCTGAGCTTTAAGAAGAATATGTCTACTCAAAACTTAACCATAAGAATTGGATTTCATTTGCTATCTTACATTATTTCTCTAACTCCCTCCACAGCTTATATTATGTTCTAAACAAAAATGTCACAGTTGCACTTGAGGTTTTGAATTAGAACATTTCTGCTTGTTTGGATATTATTATTTATCAGTAATCTTCTGATTACCAACTATTAGATTACAAATACTGCCTAGCAACTCTCTTGCTACTATTTGCAAGAGAGCTGCAAATAGAGAGGTTAAAAACTGAAAAGTTTGTAACAATTTAATCACTGCTGAAAAACAGTTTTACCACTGATGTCGCTGTACTCTATTTAGCATTCGATACTTTATTCATATTTCCTGTGTGTTATATAAGCAGCTAAATCATAAAGTAAATGCAAATTTGCCACTCAATTTGACTACATGTGTTTTCTAGATGCTAAGTATTCATACCCTTCTTTTAAATAAATGAAAGTGCAGTAAGTGTTCCCTTTGATATTTTGTGTCTTTATTTTTAATTGCCTAGAGTTCTTGAGGAGCGGAATGGCCTCAGAAACATAATAAATAAAATACCGAAGTTGAAATTATTTTCAGGAAAAATTGTGACTATGCTACAACTGCGAGGCAAAAAACAAAGTGGTTGGAAAGCAGGTCTATCTTCAAACATCTCCCTGAAATATACCACATGGAAATACAAGGAGGCACTTGACTCCTCGTAGCCATTTCTCTAATGAAGAGACTAAACAGGAATAGAATGACAAGTCTAATGTTCTTCCATAGATATTTGGCCCAAATAGCTAAAACAAAACAGAACCTTTTGTACTGCAGAGAGGAAATTAAGATGAGAAAAATGGTTTATTTTCCTTCTTGACTTCATGATGGTGGGAATGGTTAAAGAAAAACAAAGTAAAACATTAAGAGCTTCCTGGTTTATTCTTTACTTGCCTGTTATCTCGAATGAAATAAGGCAGGCCAACAGAAATGATGGCAATTTCAGCCATCATAGTATTAGGAATAATTAAGTAATCAATGGTTTTGTGTATACCTGCTACTACAAATTGGTCCCAAGATGAGCAAGGATTGTAAAACCCAGAATTCTCAACAGCAATGGCCATCACTTTTGAAAACTTCCAGCATTGATTAATAATATACCATCACAGATTGGTAGTCAAGGAAGCTAATTTAACCAACGTAATACTAAAATATTCATCATTGTTTTTGCTGTAAACTTATTAATTGTTAAAGCACATATTGTCAATGGTAAAGCAGATTAAGACTAAGTCACCCCAAAACACCCCAATTTCCAACTAATAAGCATTAAATTTATTAGTTTGCAGATGTCTTAAGAAAGAAAAAAAGTCAGAAAAAAGGGCAGAAATGAAGACTGAGGAAATGTCAAACTAAAGGAAAAGAATTTTCTAGTCTAGAAACACTTAGCATGGAGGAATAGCTGCATTTAATTACTTAACTCAAGTTTACACTGCTCTGCTGCAGCTGACTTCCATAAAATAATTAATAAAACCAATAATTTGTTTTATAGCTTCCTCTGAAAATGTTGGATTTTTTATAAGGGCCTAGGTGGATTGTAACCTGAGCAGGTAACCTTTGTACATGCTGTGTTCCTGTACTAGTTGTCAAGACAACTGTTCTAATTTGCCCTGAGGTGAAAATGTCCAGCAATTTCAGAAATTATCTACACATTAAAACAATATTAAACTGATCTACAGGCTAACACATTTACCTAGATCATTAGCTAATCCTGCAATGTATCTTAAGATTTAAGATTATAGCAATTCATAAAATTTGCTTATTTATCTGACTGAAAAGTCTAATAACCAAAATTACACTGATCAATCTCATGTTCTCCTGTCTTAACAATTTTGTAACTATTTCCTAAAGAGAAACCTGCAAAACTGCATCCAATGAAATGAAGTAGAAATCTGCTATTCTTTTTTGTAAAAACATAAAAGAAAAAGTCTTAATCCATAAAATAATCACCTTTTAAAACTACTATTCAAAAACCAGCTTCTGAAGATAAAAAAAAGCAACAGATCTATAATCAGGAGCAGAATGCTATAAATGAAATAGACTGGCAATAATATACCTGAACAAACTATGGTAGATTATATCTGAAGTGTATTGAGTTACCACAATGGTTCAATGAAAGTGTAGTTCACAACATAATTCATGGCTCACTACCTTTAAAATGATCCATCATTTCAGAAAGATTAAACTGACAAAGCACTGACAAGTCAAGCTCTGTGTTTGCTATTACAGTATAAACCTAAAGAATGTTCTATCTAGAATAACTTATGACGCTTAAAAAGGAAAGTTTCTTATTGTGAATAACTGTTGTTTATGATTCCTGCAGGATGCTATGGAACAGTTGGTAAAGTTCTTAATTTACATATTCCACATTTACACACCATTCAAAAGAGACAACAAAAAACCAAGAAGGAAGCAAAACAAGATCAGAATGCATCCTCTCCAGTAGCCATTATTCACATAAGCAGGGATTAAACCAGACAAATAATCAATTCTTCAATCAAGGTACTCCCTAGGAGAAAAGCATACCCTCACTAACACTAGCAGAGTATATAAATAGGAACCAAACCCCACTCTTGTTAATGAGAGTAAGGAAACATCTGCAAGCAAACAGGAAACAGCCAAACTAGAGAGAACCAGGGACTTCACAAAGCTCTCAATATTCTGGACAACAGATATGGGTTGATACCCTGGTCATCTCCAGGGAACAACTCTGATCAGACTGATGAACAAAGGCAATCCTACTATCACATCTTCTAAATGTGACAGGAATCTTTTTAAAATAAAGCAGTTAATTTTAGGATCAAATATCACTTACAATGTCAGGGTTTAATGTAGGGCTTATTTTTCAACTTTGAATATGCCCTTTGAATATGATGTCAGAAAACAGCTGACATCAAATGAATTATCCAAAAGGAAGAAATGGATACAAATATGGTATCAGAAAAACCAGTAGGGCTTTTCAAGACATTACCTATTCATGGTTGTATATATAAATCATCATCTCTCCAAACCAACACATCTCTCCAAACCAACACAACATCTGCCTGATCAGAGCTATAGGCAACAAAGCATTCTGGAGAGTATCATAAGAGCCTTAATTGTTTATGCAAGTTGGGGATGCATTAACCTAGTAATTCTTGAATCACATGAAAAGACAAATAGTCCACTACAGAATAAGTACTATCCAGAAGGTACAGAGAAAAGGAATTCACATTCAGGAATATATCCTTCATTTGTATAGTTTTGTAGGATATCTAAGAACCTTCAAAACATTAAAAAAAAGAGTGTCACAATCAAAAGTTGGGTATATCAACATTAGCAAACCTTCAGTATATAGAACATTTCTATAGGAAAATCAATCTTACTGGATAAGCATATTTTTTTCTTTCATGGCACATAATCTAAAAATGCACCTATGGATGCTGATTTCCTGAGATAATACAGAATTATTCTAGAGAGACGATCACTTCCAGGGTATGATAAATGAAGAAGATGATTTTACTTGATCACTTGGAGATAAGAAAAAAAGACTGTTAGCATTTTCCCTGACCAAAAAAAACTGGATTGGAATGGATGCTGGGTAAACATAATTAGACTTCTACTCTGTCTACTTCATGACAGAATGTCTCCTGATATTGCATAGATATCGGGGTAAAAAAAGAAAAGGCTGCTTCTTAGAAGAATCCTACTTCCTGAATCAATATTTAAGATAACCTTATTGTAATAAAAAAACTGAACAGCTGGAAATAACTCTGCTTTATATCCGGTTGACACATGTTAAGTGACCCAAATCCAGCAATCAAAAAGAGAAACAGAGCTTTAAAAACCTGTATCAGATAGAAAAATGAAAATTTGGCAACACAGTCCCTCTTGCAAGTTATCCATCTCAATCAGGATGGCTATCAAGGGAACTTTTTGCCTTACATCCTAAGTTGCAATTGAACTCCACCCTGAACAAATGCCCCAATACCCTTCAAGTTACTTTTCATGAACGTTTATTATAGATTGCTGGTCGATTCAATTTGGGATGAAAGCAGAATAGTCAAAATCTTATCAGAATAACTGATTTCACTCTGCCCTATACTATCAATAGAAATAGCTCCAGTTAAGAAGTATGATGACTCTTGAGTAAGTGTATCTCTATGTGTTAGAGCTCTTATGGGGAGAGGAGAGAAATGCCTCTATCATCAACTCCTTAAGTTATATAAAAGAATGAGCCAAGATCCTTTTAAATGGGCCAAGCTTTGATTCCCACCCCCAATCACAATTAGGTAACACAATTATATATTAGTCAAATATTTCTCAGCCCCTTCTTCACAATTAATGAGGCCGTTGTTATAAATATGGTTAAGAGATGTTTCTCATTGTCAGATGTTCTCTGAATTAAACTCACTGAATATCCTTCATGCCAATATTTTATGATTCTTTGAATAAATTGTATAGGGAAACCTTAGGCATATTCAATAGTTTATCTTGATTAATACAGAGAGGTAAGACTCAAAGAGATCTGAAGTTTCAAAGACTAGTTCTTAGTAACGGTCACAATATTCAGGTCTGAATTGCCTGAAGAACAAAACACACACTATATCTGTGATTTCTTAATGCTGTAGGTGGTTGAATATAAAATCCAATGCTTTTCTGGTTTGCCTGAAATGTTTTGTGCCCAAAAAAGCAGAATAAGATTTTAGCATGTATTCCACGTAAAGCTTTCACTTTCCCAAGTTCACCTTTGCTTCAGTTATTTGTTTTGTGGCCTTGGCATAAGTATCAAGCTGAATTGCATATAATCAGTAAACACTCATCAGGGTGGCATAAGGACTATTTTCCTATGGTCATTTTTCATGGATTAGAAGATATCCTGCATATCTATTCATTTTTCAGTCAACACATACACATACGAGCACAGAGTTCATCAGTAAATCTTAAGATCTGGAATTACTATCTCTGTGACACTTTTACGCCTAAAACTTTATCACAGTGATCCCTGGAATTTCTTTTTCTGCCTCTGGGATAAATTCAAAAGCCCGGATCACAATTGTTTCTAGTGCCACCAGATAAATATTGATCAGCATGTGAAAAAGCCTTTTTTCTTTCACCCGGTAGATTATTCAACCTTCTTTACTGTGTTAAAATCATTCAAAGGAACAGCATATATCTTAACCACCTTCTGGTTACCACTTCAGCACCTCTTAGAGGGACAGAGCATTGGTGTACTTGTGACTAGCAAGGCTAAAAAATGAGAAGAATTGCTGGCTGGCAGGCTGCCTATAGAGCCTTCTTAGATGATTCTGCATCTTTCTCATTTCTGATCTCAGTGAGACAACATTGTGAGAAGACTGGCAGAGCTCTGCGCTTATCAAGAAGTCTGGATTGATTTTCAAAACCCTTCAGAGATGCATCTCTGGATGTCCTACAGCGCAGAACAGAGGTGCTGCTTTCAGCCTTTCCATTTTCCTACCAAAGAACGGAGGGGCACAGTATGTCTCCTAAAAAAAGTATCGGAGAACTGTGGGCCAATTGGACTTTCGTTATGAAACTGAGGAGGAAACTTCCATTTATTTTTCATGTAGTTACAGTAGATCTGCTTTTTAAGTAAAAGTTGTCCTTTCTCCTTGCCATTGTGCGTCCTGGGAATTTCAAATCTATGAAAGGTTTTTTTTTCATGTGTATGTATCAAAAATGGGATAGGTCAAATAGAAGCCTTCAGAATAAGCTGCATCCTGCTGAGTCTTTAAATCAAACTGAAAAGCCTTACACTTGTATATCAGCTTGATATGCCTGTTATATCTGGCTCAAAGGTTTGTTCTCCCAGAGACTATTCCTAACTCTTTCTCTACTACTCCAAACTGAGACCTTGTTATGTTCAAAGGGACTCTGTCAGAAACCTACTGAATCAACATTAAGTGGAGGCAGCTCTGTCCTTTGGAGATTCAGTACAATTTGACCTCACCTGTCATCCAGAGCAAAAGGCTAATTATGAAATACATAAGAGAAGAAAAAGGGTTTTGACTCCGTAACGAACTTTGGTGGTTTATAAAAACTTTAGACTCTAGTGATACAGTAAACTCCAGCACTGCTTCAAAAGCTCTCTATTATTGTAGCTTCAAAAGCTGTCTACCATTGTAATGTTATAGTATCAACTCAGCAACTCTTTCTCAGTAGTCTTACATAATATTTTGGGCTTACATTTTTTTTTTTCAAAAAATAATCCTGATAGCAGAAAGACATTCTGCTTAATTCTTCCTGGAATACCATAGTGTTTGTGGGTCGATTAAATAGAACTTAAGAAACACTTTGGAATACAGAGGTTCCAGTCTCACTATCAGACAAAAAAAAATCAGTATATATTTCTGTAAATTAAATTAAATTAAATTAAATTAAATTAAATTAAATTAAATTAAATTAAGGAAGCTGTGACAACATAACAGAGAAGTTGTCCCCAAAAGGAAAACATTTTTTTTAAATCAAATCTTCATTTCCGATCTTGGAAAACAAAAACAAAAAAACTTCCTCTATTGGCATGATTATTGCTAATGTGTCATTCAATTTTCCCATTCTCAAATTAGCAGTGCTTAACAGGATGCTGAAACTGCAATCCACCTTTAAAAAAGATTCATCTAATATTCTGCCACCATGAGAGCATGTTGACCTTTCAGGACACTCCATTACAGATTATTTTTAAGTACCATTTTTATTAAAACTTTCAAACAAGAAGCTAAAGCTAACACAAACTGATGGACTGTAAGAAAGAAAAAGAAAGAAGTCCAAGAAAAGGAAAAAAGTGAAAGGAAAATGGAAAAAAGGGAAACAATACAGAGAAGTGGTTTCTTCACAGTTGTTATAATTACACTTTGACCAGTGGTGGTATTCAGCCGGTTCGGCCCAGCTCGGCAGAACCGGTGGCACAAATTGGGCCTGGGTCGCAGAACCGGTCGTGACCCCTGGCTGGCCATGCCCCTGAACCGGCTCGCCCGGCTGTTCACTTTCCCCGCCCACTCTCCCAGCTCTCCCTAAAACATGGTGGCCGAGGCACAGCTCAAGAGGTTAGGGGTATCCCAGGGCTGCACAATGTAATTTACTTATGCAAAAGCCCCAGGACACCCCCGCCCTGCCTCTTGAGTGCTGAAGCCGAGGCTTTTTTCCTTCTCCCGCCACTCTGGAGCTCTCCATTTCAGTCCCCGCTGCTCTGGAGCTCTCCCATTTCAGGTGTGTGGTGTGTGTGTGTGTGTGTGTGTGTGGGCATTAATTGCAGGCTGCAAATTGCCGCGAGATGAAATTAAAAGAGTGATTTCCAATTAGCCGGTCCAAGCAGAGAGAGAAGCCGGGATCAAGCAGCAGCCGCACCACCTTCCCAAGACGCGCCTGGTCCCAGCTTCTCTCTCTGCTTGGACCGGCTAATTGGAATCGCTCTTTTAATTTCATCTCGTGGCAATTTGCAGCCTGCAATTAATGCCCGCACACACACACACCCCACCCCACCCCACCACACACACACACCTGAAATGTAGAGTTCTAGAGCAGCGGGGACTGAAATGGAGAGCTCCAGAGCAGCGGGCGGCGGGAGAAGGAAAAAAGCCTCGGCTTCAGCACTCAAGAGGCAGGGCGGGGGTGTCCTGGGGCTATAGCATATGTAAATTGCATTGTGCAGCCCTGGGACACCCCCGACCTTTCGAGAAGCTGTGCCTCGGCCGCCATGTTTTAGGGAGAGCTGGGAGAGTGGGCAGGGAAAGTGAACGGCCGGGCGAACTGGCCAGCCAGGGGTCGCTACCGGTTCAGCGACCCAGGCTCAATATGTGCCACCAGTTCTGCCAAACCGGGCCGAACCGGCTGAATACCACCACTGGAGTGGATGATACTAGAAATCATAGTGAAGAAACAGTCTAAGATCACTTCCGGTGAAGATGGCCATCTGAATTCACACCCAGGGAGGGATCTCTGAAGGGTTTTTCCCTGGGCTGTAGTTCTTCAACTACAACAGAAAGAACTGGCATTCCTTCAGTTTATATGACTCTCCTGGTTTAGGAGAGTCTTAGAAATACCCTCAAGAACCTCCGATACAGCTGAGGTCTGCAAGTAACTTCAGGAGCTGCGCTTCAAAGCAACTGCGAGGGTTATAATCTGTTCATCATTGAAGAAGCAGCTGTTTTGAAATTTACTTTTCAAATGGACAGTGAGTTGTGCCTTTCATTTCTTAATCACTTTTAAGGACTATTAATCTTTACTAAGTTAAAAAAGGGTCTCTTTAGTCACAGCTTGCTACTCCTTTTTGAAGAGCTGCACCACTTTGGAGATTTCTTCAGTGTTAGACAACAAGGAAGAAGGCTGCTAAGGCAAGCCAAAATAAGGAAGTGTGAAGGGCAAAAAAGCTGATGGAGAAACATAAAGGCAGAAAATTGTGACTTTAGTTTATTATTTGTAGTAATTTGTAGGTTGGTCTACTTTGCTGTAGGTAGCTAAAACTTTCTGGTTTTTATGCTTATGAATGGCTAGCAATTTTAAAATGACTTATTAAAAAACCCCTATTCTTTGGAGAGGCAGAGCTGATGTCGTGGTGATACGGTGTACTTTCCATAGGGCTCTATGGAAGTTTGACAACATTTTCCTGCCAGAGGGTCCCCAGGATCTAAGCCACCCTGGAAGGGTGGTGAAGAAGAGAGGACACTCCAGGGGTGGGCTTCAGCTGGTTCACACCGGTCCGGCGAACTGGATGCTAATTTTATGTCCGGTTCAGCAATCCAGTAGTTCTGACAACCAGCTGACCCTTACCCCACCCTGCCCCACCCCTCCCAGGACTCCCCACATGGCCTATTTTGGATCCCAGGTAAGTGCAGGGGGCATGTGGAGCCCAGGAAGGTGGAAAACTGGCCTCCCAGTGAGTTGTGGAGGGCGAAAACAAGCCTATTTCTAGGCTCCAGAGACCCTCTGGAGCCTAAGGAGGTGGAAAATGGGCCCTCCACAGCCCATTTTTGCTCCCAGGATGATGCAGGATGCCGAGTAGGCCACACCCACCCAGCAACTGGAAAGTGAACCGGTTGTTAAATTATCTGAAGCCCACCACTGGGACACTCCGTAGATCACAAGGAGATCACAAACTCCTTGTTTGATCCAGAGAAAAGCTCTCAATCAAGCTGGAAGAAAAAGATGGCCATTACGTGCCTGACCAAGACTGTGACAGCCCGATTGGAGTAGAATGAGTAGAGATTGAGGAGAATTTTCCAACTTCTGTTGAGGAATTTGCTCCTTTTAAAACTGGCTTAAGTGACAGTGGGACTGTAAAAGAAGGGGGTGGATTTGTCTATCTTCTACCCCCTGGGAATAGCGGCAAATAAGCACAAAGCTGAAATAAACCCGGATAAGAAATTTGAATTATTTGAATTATTTGAGAAAAATAAGTATTAAAAGAGGAAAATTGGACTAGTTATTCTAAGGACAATATTAATTGGATTTTATTGAACTAAAACTTTTTGGGGAATATAAATCTTGGGCTCTAGAACCCCTAAAAGAAAAAGATTTGGCTTATGTTAAAGGAGAGGAGTAGAAGAGAAATAGAGCAACAGTGACACCTGCTGGCTAGAAAAAAACATTACAGTGAAAGTGAAGAAAAGAAATTGAGATTAACAATTGACCTTGGGCAGTTTATTGAAAGAACATTGTTACAAGACTCAGATAAACTGCCTGCCCCTGGGAACTGTTTACAGAGAGAGCTGCAGAAAAAGAGAGTGGAAGCAGTGTAAGTTTTAAACTTTGTAGCTCTTGACTGGATATGTTTTTTATAAACTGAGCAACTGAAACTGGAAAATAATAGAAGTTGTTTACAAAGCAAGTGAAAACTTTTATCCTTCACTCTCCTTTTTGGTGGTCTATAATTTGCTTGATACAATCTTGGGGTTTGAGGGGCCTTTGTGGATTACAATTTATCAAAAAGAAAACAACCTTTTTGAAGAGAAATTTGGACTATGGATACCTTGGCTTTGTGAAATACAACAGCTAAAAGAGTGATATGACTTGAGGTCTGAAAACAAGAACTGGGAATAAGAAAGGAAATTGTTGGACTGCTTTAGGTGTATTCTTTGAGTTGGACATTGTGGAGTATTGTACTGTTTGATTTATTATTGATTGCTTGATTATTGATTAGTTGCCTTTGTCAAATAATTATTACTTGAAATATTCTATTACTTAAAATTATAAAAATGACAAGCAATACAAACTTAAGTAAAATAGGGAGAAAAATGCATCATCTGCACCATAAGCAGCAGCAGCAACAGCAGCAACAGAATCGAGCCCAGCAAGTCAATGCTCTATTGATGTTTGATGCAGAAAAAAAACTTAAATACAGGTATTTTTCAATCAGAGATGAAAACCATGTTCCAACTACCAGAAGAAGCCTTGGCTAAGAATCATGATGAGGGTGCAAAAGGTGTTAACAAAAGATGAAGGATAAAATAGACAATATCTAGCAAATAATCACTAAAAATGAATAATGGATTCATAAAATGGAAAAGAAGACAGAGCAAGCAGATAAGAAGGTAGAAGACATGGATTACAGATTGACTAAGGTAGATAAGGAACTTGAGTGATCTATGATAATGCTGGATCTGGATAGAGCAGAACACTTCATGAGATTTCAGAATATTGAGGAAAAGATTTTGCTGAAAAAAATGGCAGAATTATTGGCAGATGTGTTAGAAAAGAGTAAACAGGAAGTCCTCTCTGGGATTGATGAAATATTTAGAATATATACAAGCTATGCAAGAAGGAACAAACTTCCCAGAGAGGTAAATGTGAGATTGTCAGAGTATTTGCAGTGTGACTTCTATTGTGAGACAACCCAGGAGCAAAATACAGTACACAGAGGTTTGTCTTATGAACATTGGTTTATATACAAGACATACATACATACATACATACATACATACATACATACATACATACATACACGTAGTAGGCACATGCCAGGCAAGCAAGCAATCTTCAACTCTACATGGAGAACTACAATGGAGATAGCACACGAGGAAGAGGGAGACGCCCCCACATGGCCTCCCTTATATAGACAGCTTCTCAAAGTGGCAATAACCCTGCTGACTCATCCTCATTGCATCAGCATTCTGCATGCCTTACAGTAGCTGGTCAGTTATTAAATCATCATTACTCTGACAGAGATTTTCAAAGAAGACAATAAGAGTGGAAATACTTCAAAGAGCAAGAGACGTATCATTGAAATACAAAGGGAGAGAAAGAGCAGTTCTGAAACAAATACCCAGAAGAGTAAGAGATACAAGGAAACAGTATCAATTTCTGACAAGACAACTAATAAAACATGATGTAAACTTTAGATGGCTAATACCTGAGGGAATATTGCTGACTTGGATGGAAAAAAATAGATTAGACACAATAGACAAAGCAGAACAATTCTATTATCAGCACTTTGCAGCATATGAGGAAGAAGAGAGAAGGGAGGAAATAGAGGGCAAAAAACAAGAGGAAGCGATAGCAGCAGGAAACACACAACAAGAAACTGAAACAAAGCAAAAAGAGAGAAGGAAATGAGAAGGAGCAAGACAGACAGAACAGAGAGAAATAAGATCAACTAGAACAGGGGTGTCCAAACTTTTTTCAAAGAGGGCCAGATTGGATGAAGTGAACATGGTGGAGGGCCAAACATTTTTCCGA
>JAOYMU010000098.1:70994695-71007429 GCA_025802295.1 Psammodynastes pulverulentus
ACTGACTTTGACCTCTTCCTCTAAAGTTATATATTATTATTATTATTATTATTATTATTATTATTATTATTATTATTATTATTATTATTATTTCTATAATCTATCCTGTCTAGTCATCAAAATCATAAATCACAAGTTCCTTTTTCTCATTTGTATGCAAAATGTTCATAAGAGACTTCCGGCCAGTAATAAATGTAGATAATTTCTTTTCTGTAATCAAAAAAATAAATTTATGTATTTCAGCAAAATTGTCAACTTCACCAACTAATCATCCATAGTGGTAGTGTTAAATCTTTGCATTTCTCTGCATATACTTCCTTAGGTCAAATAGTCATCTTGGAAAAAAGAAACTTTTCCAATATGGCTGAACTCTTATAATTGAAAAGTTATTTTCCAAAACTCAACAACATATTGTGTTTTTAACATATTAAAACTGATAATTGATAGGGTACCTATAACCTATTTCACATGTAGCTTGCATTTACATATCCATCTTATCTTCCACTCTTTCTCCCTGCCTCATCTCAGCTTAAATCTTACATTAATTTAGCCACTTCATCTCTGTGACAAAGTGTCAAAAATTTGCTTTTTAAGTGTGAGCTTAGAAATTCCCTACATAGTGTAGGAAAAGTCAAATTATCCCTTTATTTTAAATAAGATGATAGAAACCATTAGAGTTTTCAATAGTTAAAATAAGCAAGGATAATGACAGGCATATTGGAGAATACAACTCCGACTTCAGAAATTTTTCTTCAGCATTTTAAAACTGAGCTAATAATAAAACAGATATAAATGAAAATTGGCTAATTTCATTGTTTTGGTAATATTCCTGATGCTTTCAAATAGAGTAGTTATTTCACTGACTTAAGATTTTTTCCCCCACAACTTTCCTCCTGGAAACAAAAATTCTTAGCACCACAACGAAGAGAACAAAGTCTATATGCGATCTTTTATCTCAGCATTTAGGGACTGAACCTGCCTCTCGAATAGCTAGATGCATTAAAATGCTGCTTTATTACTAAATGAAATACAAAATTAGTCATCCTACTGTTTCCACAGGAAATGAAATACTCCATTTATTAAGGATTTATTTTTGGCGTATTTGAAAAATAATGTAATAGCTTTTTCAATAGCTAAGGAGAGTTTCCTTTTTTGAGCCAACAGCATTTTTTTTTTCAGTTGTAAAACTTCTACTGGCAAATACAAGAGATAGGACCTACAATTAAGATGTCAAACCTTGCTGACTCCACTTTAAAACTGTTTCATTGCCAGAAAAAACCAGCCGCTATTAGAAGAACTGAAACCAGAGAGGCTACTTTGCTAATTGGAATGTGTTAGAATTGCAACTGAACAATGAGTAAACCTACAAAAATGCTTTTCTAGGATCTCAAGTTTTCAATAGACTAAACACCTATGTGAGCAAAGGCAACATCAGGTTAGCTTTAGGCTTATGACAGTTCTAAAAGTAGCTGGGTACAGTGGAGACGCTGGCAAAGATAAAGCAGTTACTTCCTTTACTGGTAAGCACACTGAATTCCAAGATTTCAGCATTACGGAATATGCATGGCTGCTACCAAAAACATCAGCTGTTATCTTTCGTATCTCCCTTTCTGGAGAATGTCAACCAACACAAAACATCTGTCATTCTCCCTTGAGCTTCCTTATTCCTAGCTTAACTAGCAGCCAGCGACTGGGGGTGGGAAACTCACAGTGCAGTGATGTCACACAAATATGTTCCACAACACAGATCTTAGAACAGCGGGTCTTTGATTAGGTTTTGTAATACTTAATCATTGTGATAATCTTGCATGGATTCTACTTGCCAAAGAGAAATAAAGGTGGAGTCGATAAATTCAAATGGATAATAACCCAGATGTAACAGAGCTCAGAAAAAGAAAACGTTTTGATTCAACAACCATTTGTAAGAACAGTTCCTAATACCTGAGACTGATCTGCTAAGCCTAAGATTTATGATTAAATCATTGCATTGCAGAATTATCAATTCACAAACAGCAGAAAGACTGGCAGACATTCAGCTGGTAAACAACTATGCCAACAGCACTTTCCTAAATAGAGAGAGACTTCCTCAACCTCTAAGAGCAAATGAAACTAAACAATGCCCCTACATAATTTGCATTAAGTACAAGACATAAGCACAAATCAGCAAGCAGCAGCATAAAAATGTGTTTGGGAAAGGACCCAAAGGTTAAACATTTGCCCAAATAGTACTTTTTTTATATCCCTCAGTACATAGCCGGGAGTTAATTTTACACAATATTATTGAAACAAGAGCCTAGTGGGGAATAGCATCTGTTTCCAATCATGAAATCTGAAGATCAGTGGATAAGAACTGCTGGTACATTCATCAGGCGTATACTTACAGTGAATTTGGCCGGTTGGGTTTGATAACTTCTGCATTGGATTCAGTTGAGTTCTTGTTTGGCTGAGCAGCATTACTGGACGGGAGCAAACTGTTGACATTTGATGATGATATGACCGATTCTAGGCTGGAGTTAATTATACTGTTTCTGTTTTCTTCTGAAAAGTAGACCAAAATGAACTGATGCCGTGACATGATTTTTTATGATGGTATTTTTTTTAAAAGAGAGAAGAACATTGGAATTTCTGAAAACATATATATTAGAATTCAAATGCAAATTTCAATGTATTGCAGTCATAGACCAGTAGATATATTAGAATTTCTACACTAGGTTTAAAAATATTGTTGTGCTACATTGGCTCTTATTTCTACATTCAAAGAATGCTGAGTTTTTGTTCCTTCCTCTAAAGATATTTAGCTAAAACATTTCATGCTTTAAGAATTTCCTTCTCTGTGCAAGGACTTTAGAAAATCCTACTCTCTTAATATTCCTGCTTCTTCCTTAAGAATAATCTGCTCCAAATTATTTAGGGTACCGTAATAGAGACCTGGCAAGAATGGTGACTTATGGTTCCTGCTACAGTTTTAGAACCCCAGAATACATTTTAAAACCAATGAGAATTTGTTGTGTATGTACAAAGGAAACTTACACCTTTTATTCTTAATAGGACCTTCTGGTTGCATTCAGTCCTATAAATCTTTTCTAGCTTTATGAATTAGCATATAGTCACAGGCCTCACACGACCTTTGCTATTAGGTTCCATTGTCTTAAGGCTAAGGAATCTATAGTTAAAAATGAAATCTATAGTTTGCATTTCACAAAAGACAAGAATGCAGCATAATACTCAGCCCCGGAATGGGACAACTCGTCACAGCCAACTTGCCATGGCCTGTAGGGCAATTCAATTTCAGTATTTAAAATAATTTAAAAATATTTTAATTTTTGTCATTCACATTTCATTTTGTTCACCTTTTGAATTCTTGCTGTAGTAATTCTGTTCCACCATTTCTTCGATATTAGTGTAATTCTTGTCCCATAGCAAGTTATCCCGTAGTGAGTTGGCCATGGCAAGTTGTCCCACAGTGAGTTGGCCATGACAAGTTGGCCATGATGAGTTATGAAGCGGTATATAAATCTAAGTGCTATTGCTATTATCTTAGACCCATTCAGCACAGAGAATAAAGATACTTACGCTTTTCATTGTGTTGCAGTGTATGGAAAAGCGTTAAGGGCCTTTCACTGCAGGATGGTGGCTTTGAATCTGTACTCTTTTTTCGAGATAAGAGCAACTGAGAATTTGACTGTAGAGTATCAGGCACCATGTTAAATATCTATGATTTTTTTTAAACAAAGAAAAGAGAATTTGAAATAGTTAGAAACTTGACGTAAAAAAGGGGCCACTTGTATCAAAACCTAAAAAAATTATGTGTGGAAGTAGTAACTCTCAAAAAATGGCCATAAAGTATAGTCAAATGATTTTTGATAAAAGAAAGAGAAAATATTTCTTAGGTTAACCATTCAATAGTGCTCATCACATTTTTGTAGTTTTGAGGTAAGTCTAACACTAAATTCTCTGAGGTAATCTAATTTTAGCAGACTGTATGCAGACAATACAATGACCTGCACACTAATTATTTTGGCAATCTGTATCAGACTACAATTCAGATAATAATTTCTAGGGCCAAGAAGTTTCAAGCTGCTATTTCTTTGCTGACACAGCCGATTCAAATGCTGTTCACTAATCTTCAAAGGAAAGTAAGCAAGTTTATGAGGGGAGTATGCACTGATTCACTGAAAATGTACAAAACAATTAATAATCTCCCTGGATTGATAATATTCTAAACCACTCTTCTTTTTTTCAATTAGCTAGAATTAGCTTTAAAGATTAAATTTTCTCTTGGGATTAAACAAAACTGGGAATTAAGCAAAACCGCTTCTGAGAGAGAAAAATTCCTGATCTTCATGAATTGCACAGAGGATTTACTGTACATATACATAATTTTAACATGATGAATTCCATATTTTTCTATGGTTTTTTTTCCTTTGAGTTGAAACTACTTCTGATGATTCCCAAAGCATCATTCATTTGGATCTACCCCCACACCACAAACTATATTCTAAAGGGAACCATAACAGCTTAAATAAAGCAGCTCAAGCTGGTACAAGATTATTCATTCCAATTAAACTGGTGATTCATTCAATGTCACACCCACATGATTTTTTTCCCTTCAACAAGACGGAAACTCTTATTTTCCACTATGCAATTTCTTTTATGAGTGGTCTGGGATTTCAGAATTTCCGCAGTAAAAGAATACAGAAATCCAAACATTTCATCCCCCAATCAATAAAAATGTTCAAGAAAATGAGCTGGCAGATGCCTGGAGACAAGCCCTATGACTTGTCAAATTCCTGTCTCTTCCCAACATTCTGTGCAGCTGACAGCCGCTAAAATATTCACTGGAGTCAGTAAACATTGATAAACAATCACTTTTTAAAAACATGGAACATGCACGACTCAAATATAAATTACCTTTTCATGGTTTTCTATTAAAATCTCAACTACAATATTTTGAAACTTGATGTCCATAATTGCAGCAACTGTTTCTTCTTGTGGTCGCATTAAAGTTGGTCCAAAAACAACTCCCAGATTGGCGACAGTCATAAGATTCTGTTTGTGGTTTTCAGCAACACTGCAATGAAACAAGCACAATAGATTTCCAACAGGCCCGGCAAACTTAAGTGTTAGTGCATTTTTTTCCAAAATAATTTTGGAACACCTATCGAGGTATTTGAATTTCTGCAGAGTAGGCTACAATTCTGGTTTTAAATAACAAAGCCAATGGGCAGATCAGTGTAGGCTAATTGATAATAACACTTCTATAAAGGTCTGTAAACGCACATATAATTCAGGGAATAAAAATCGCAAAGAAGATGACAACATGTTTCGATGTAGAGATCAAATTTAGAAGAACAAAGTGACCATTATTGGTTACAATATTTTACCTGAGATATACTAAAGCAGGATTCTGAATACAAAGGATCTGAGTAGTTGATAAACTTGTTTTCAACTGACTTGTTGATAAATCCAATTAACAATTCAATCAATCACAAGTATTTCATGACCTGGAGAAAGGATATGGGCTTGTATATATTGAAGGAAATATACTGAATAATGTTCTGATCAATAGCCAGAACTGTGGGCTGTTAATATATTATTAAATTGTATTATTTATTTTGCTCAGACTCAGAGGTACCTGATGTTAATTTAATGCATGTCTCTGACTCACTGAGGTCAGACATTAGACAGGTTTCCTTTGAATTCCCTCAAAATCTCCATCATACAAACCCAGTGTTATAGCAAGAAATAAATCTCAAATAAATATGGCTGAAAGATAAGAAAGGAAGACAGATAAGGTTGGGTATATATTGGCATTTCTGTATCCTGAAACATTTAATATATGAATTTGCAGCTGAAAATAATTTCTGATTTCCCTACATGGGTCCAATAAGTGAGGTGCAGGTCACAAAAAGAAACACACTTCACTGAAAAGAACAACTTAGGTGTAGGAAAATATGTACGTACTACACTGTACTGACTTCCATTGTCAAGAAACTAAAGAAACAAAAACTCAGCAATATTGTTCAAGTTAATATAATAGTTAATTTTACATATGACAGGAAAGGGATCTTTTACTAAAATAATATAAGGCAAAAATATCAGTAACAGCTACTTCGTTTAAAAAAAAAAGACATTCTGAAATGACAGGCCAGGCTCAGCTCCCAGGAGGGCCTATTAAAATGGAATGAATACATATACACACACACACATTTAGAAAGAGAATATCTTTTGACAGTTTCCTAAAATATCTGAAAACACACACACACACACACACACACACACACACACACACACACACACACACTCAGCAGTTTGGCAGTTTGATTCTCAGCGGCTGAAGGTTGACTCCGCCTTCCATCCTTCTGAGGTGGGTAAAATGAGGATGCAGTTTGTTGGGGAGTCAATAGTTGACTCTGTAAACCGCTTAGAGGGCTTTAAAAGCACTGTGAAGCAGTTTATAAGTCTAAGTGCTATTGCTATTTTAAAAGTTCCTAAGAGTACTTGCAGAAATCACAGTATTAGCTCAGATATAGTGCGTAAAGGACAACCTCCAAAAAAAAAAAAGCAGAGCATAAATATGGTAAACATCCTGTCATCACTATGAATCGCTACTATGGAAACATGGTATGAGAATTCATGTCATAATTAGTAGTGCTTCCTGATATAACGGGAAAAAAAACCCCATAAATATTTTCAACAATTCTTAACATTTTTATAGCATCTTAGGAACATAAAGCATACTGATGACCTATTTTAGACAGTATTTATTTTTTTTCAAAAAAAACCAAATTCTTACATACCATGACACACCTTTCAGAAACATACACATTGTTCACAATTCTCCTCTTACTTTAACAGGAAAAATTTAGTAGTCTTGAGGAAGTTTTTTTGAGGCCTCTATTTGAGGAAGTAGTTTCCCACTAATAATTTACAAACATACGTGTGTGTGTGTGTGTGTGTGTGTGTGTGTGTATACAAAAAAATAATATTAACGACATTAGACCAACAATCAAGCAGTAAAAAATACGCCAATCAAGGAACCGTCAACAAGCTAACAGTAAGTAGCCCAACCAAAGAACCACCAAGATCACTCTCACCAACACTGACAGGGCAAAATATAAATTATAAAATATAAAACAAGAACAAACCCCACTCCCTACTTGCACTGATGATGTTACCTAATTTGGGTAATGAAACATCTGGGAAAAAACAACCAAACTCAGAAAGCATCAAGGATCCCTCAACACACACACACACACCTATTCTAATCCTATAGACCATTATAGGCTGCTCTCTTCATATCAGCATTAAAGAACAATGCCCGAATATAATTGCTTTGTATCACTATTAAATCCTCAGCCTAGGAAAAGGCCAATTGTATGAAAGAAGCAGATGTCTTTCAGTATACACTTTTCTAGGAAAACAGATGAGAACATGATCTGTACAGGTAACAGGAATAGCACAAAACAAATACTAGCATTTATTCTTGTCATTACAGCAGTAGAGAACAGTACAGTGTTTAATATAAGATGTACTAATATGCCACAGAAGAAAATGACATAGCAAAGAAAATATCTGAAAGCCAGAGGGGAAAATTGTATGAAACATGTTATGCATGCATTAACTTTAGAAACTTAATAAGGAATATCCTTTTTCATTTCATTTCATTTTCATTTTATTAAATTTATAGCCCGCCCCATCTCCACGAGGGACTCGGGGCGGGTAACAAGCAATAAACATTTAATTTAAATTAACCCAATGGTTATTCAATTTATAATTTTTGTTTAGAATTTTCTGATAGGCATACACAAAATGGAATATAATAACTATTGCCTTAGTATCAATACCATTTCATATTCAAAACTATTTTTACGTACTTCTGCACTCTTTCTTATCTGCCTTTCTAAAACAACCTACAACTTTAATTCTTAAGTTATAAAGAAGTCTTACGTCTTAAGAGTATTGTCTTAAGAATGCAAGCTAAATATTTCTGCTTGTTTAGTCCAATTATCTTCAGTAATTAGGTTAAGACCCTTCTACACAATGACTCTGTTTCAGTTGTGTGAGCTTGTAAAGTCAACTGCTTTTGTGTAGGCCATGGTTGTCTAAACCTTTGGCTCACCTGGGCCACCTTTTATGTAGCACTTGGGCTACATAAAAATATATATAATATAGTTAATGTATGTAAATCACATAATAATATTAAAAGTTGACAACCTTGTGGGGCCATATTACTAGCTGTCCAGGGCTGCATGCAGCTCATGGGCCGCAGATTGGACGTCTGGTCTAGGGTATTTGAATCCCCAGCAACACTGGAATTTTCTCAAAACAATGTTGTGTCCTGTTGAAACTCTTTCTCACTATCGATTCCAAGTCGTCACTTTAGCAAAACTCTCAAGGGGAAAGATGGTTTGACATCTTTGCAGCTCCTACCTCATAAGACCAATTATGTTTTTAGTTCATGTGTGACCATGTTGGCAAAAGAGTGAAAAAACACTATTTCTCACTCCTTTATTTACTCAGTCTATAGGTACAACCAACTTTAAAACTGATACTGAAGATAGTGAAATGGTGGATACCTTCTGTCTTTTAAAACCAATTTTCGACAGTAAAGGAAGAAGCAATCAAAAAATATGATGCAGTCTAGTAGTCAGTAGAGCAGCCACAAAGATTTACAGAAAATATTCAGATGCCATGATATATCTATACCTCCAAAGATCAGTATAATGCAAGCAATGGTATTCCGTCTGATACTTTATGGAGGAGAAAATTGGACTTTGAAGAAGCAGGATAAGAAGACTATTGACACTCTTGAACTTTGGAATTGGAGGAGACTCCTGAGAATACTCTGAACACCCGCAAAAACAATTAAGTAATCACTGAAGAAATCAACCCAGAGTTGTCCCTTGAGGTTGAAATGCCCAAGCTCAAATTATCCTATTTCAGAACTATTATGTAAAGTCACAGTTTTCTGGAGAAGACTTTCATGCTTGGAAAACTGAAAAAAGAGAAGAGAATGACTAGCAGCAAGGTGGAGAGACTCAATTACAGTGGTGATGAGTGCACTATTGAAGGGTCTGAACAGATTTGGAACAGAATGTTATGGAGAAAATCTATGCAGTTGCTAAAAGCCAACATCAACTTGATGACACATAACCAATCAATAATCAGACCAATGCACACAAGCTAAAAGTAACTCAAGCAGTTACTTTTTCATTGATCATTTATGTGGAACGGGAATTTTTTTTGCTACTCCAGGATTTGTACCTGTTCCAGGCAAAACGATTAAATTAAATTCTTTGCTCCCAAATCTCAATCTGTTGCATTTAAACAACAGAAGATAACTGTGGATCGTTTTAAACTTACATTAGTGCTATTGAGGTGTGGAAACGTAAGTGGTATGATAAACCTCTAATTGACTGGTAAATCATATGACAAAAATGGAGAATTGAAGTCTAGTGAGAAGATAGTAAAATTAAGCCTACAAGTAAAATAACCTCTGGATTTAGAGAGAGGAGAGAGAGTACTAGCATTAGGTATACTTTATTTTTGAGTAATGGTCTTCATTTTATGAAAAGCAAAGGAAAATTTAGAATAGAATGCTCATGTACATTATGTTCTGAATAAATCTCAACAAAATTTCACTATTATTATAGTCATTTGGTAGCAACTCCATTTTCTACAATATCCTAGAGGACCATGAGGCAATTTCTCACTTTGCATTTGTTAAGAAGTCATGCAAGTATAAAAGACTGAACACATTTCAGAACCGTGAAAGGTTTCCTGTGAGTATTTTGAAATTGTTTTCTTAAAGAAAAATGAAAGTGTTTGAGGTTCCAAATGTGATTGAAATAGAATTAATTACAAACTTGTGAACAAAGTTGCTATGTATACTTCAGTATAATTGAGCAAAAGAAAAGCTCAAAGCAAGCAGTCGATCGTTAATAAAAGGTCTTCTACGCCAAATTAAGAGGGGTGGGAGAAGATTATCAATGCTTTATACCTAACATACAGCATGCCCTAATCTTTTTTTTTTTTTGGGCAAAGGTAAAAACTTTTGCATTATACAGGTAGTCCTTGACTTATGTTCATAATTGGGACCAGGGGTTCTATTCCTAAGCAAGGCGGTTGCTAAGTGAATCACACTTGATTCTACAATCTTTGTTGCCACGGTTATTAAGGGAATGTCTGCAGTTGTTAAGTAAATCATATGGTTGTTAAATGAATCTGGCTTTTTCCCCCTATTGAGTCTGCTTGTGGGAAATCATCTGAGAAGGTCACAAAGTATTCAGACCCTCTTCGCTTTTGTCAAATTTGTTATGCTTCAGTCTGATTCTGCAGTTGTTAAAATTCAATTTTTCCTCCTCATTAATCTACATTCAGTACCCCATAATGACTAAGTGAAAACAGAATTTTAAAAATGGCTGTAAATGTATAAAAAAGAAAAAAACTGAGATATCACATTGGCATAAGCAGGGCTTTTTTTCAGCCGGAACTCAGCGGTACTGCGTTCCGGCACCTTTTCCGAGTCCGCGTCACGTGACGCGTCTCGACCAATCGCGCGCTATCACTTCCGGGTTTGTTTAGCGCGCGACGGGGGGCGCGTTCCGGCACCTTTCGGTGCCGAAGAAAAGCCCTGGGCATAAGTATTCAGACCCTTTGCAACAACACATGAAAGTTAGCTCTGGTGCTTCCCATTTCTCTTGATTGTTGCTGACATGTTTCTACACCTTGAATGGAGTCGACCTGTGGTAAATTATCAGCTGTGACGCCTTCTGTGACACCGTGTGCCTTTTCAAATCATGTCCAATCAATTTATTAGTTTTTTTTTCCTTTTTAATAAATAAAAATGAATTTCAACAACTGCAGAATCAGCCTGCAGCATAACAAAATTGAAAAAAGTGAAGGGAGTCTGAATACTTTCTGAATGCACTGTACATAAAAGAACTCGAGAAAACAGAATTGCACAAGTTCTATATACCATTTAAATGAATGTATTCAATTCTGAATGTAAGAAAACGCTGACTCACGTACAGCTTAATGTCGTAGACTATTGTATTTTTGGAAGAAGGAAGAGGATGGAGAGAATTATTTATCCCAATTAAAGATTAATACATACCCTTCTGTTCACCTCAAACCAGACTGAATATTGCATGAAGGCTTTAACAATGGCTCATGTGAATGATCACAAACCATCCACTGCCCTCACTGGGGGTGAAAGAAATATACAGGGGAGGCTTCAAAGGAAAGCATGTTTAACATTATACAAAGAGAGATCTAATTAGAAAGATGTACTACCTTGGAGCCAAGAAAAGCCTGAATCCATCTCTGCCTTTCCCCCACCCACAACTAAATTCATATCTTAGGGGAAGAGCAGGAGCTATCATATTTGTTTTTAGGGAGAAGCAAATTCACTGGGCTATATATACTCACTGGAAGCAGGGAGATAGGAACTGATTCAGAGCGTACCAGAAGCTACAGCCCATCAAATCTGAAATCCTTCAAATGGGAAATATTCAACCTGAGCTCTTAGTGTTTATCCTCTCAAAATCTACATGTTCTAATGAACTGATCTTGTGCTGATTACTTTTTCATTCATCAAATTTCTTTCCCTCTTTTTCCTCAGAAGCTTACCTGGGGATTTCCTTTCATTGTATTGCTACAAGAACCATGTAGGTTAGGTTAAGAGAGATTAATATGCTGATGACACCCAGCTGAATGTCCCAGAGTGACCATGGTGAGTTAAGTGATGCTGTGACTTGTAGTGCCTGGAGGCTGTTAGGGCCTGGATGGGGACCAATGGGCTGAAACTGAACCCTGGCAAAACAGAATGGCTCTGGGATTGGGGGTTCTTCGATCTATGGAGAATTACAATCTCAGGTCTTGGATGGAGTTGACAGACCCAGTGCATAATCTGGGAGTTCTCCTGGACTCATGACTCTTGCTAGAAGAGCAAGAGCAACAGTGGACCTGTGAATCAGATACGCCTTTCAGGGGCCAGAAATCCCTACCCACAGTCACCCATATCCTAGTCACCTGCCATCTTGACTATCGCAATATGCTCTATATGGGACTGCCTTTGAAAAGCACTGTGAAGCTTCAAATCCATTAGGTATAAATTATTTAGATTTTGGATTTTTCAGCTGTGTATCTGTTATTTATCAAAAGGTCTTCTTCAGTTTGTGAAACTCATGTACATTTTTAACATGACTCCCTATTCCTAATTCTCCTAACATTATCTTTGTTGGCTGGAAATCTGAAGTACAAAAAAGAAGTTTTGAATTTTAATTAGCATGTGGATTGATTTAGACCAGCATATATTTATTCACGATTCATGTGATCAATAGCACAAAATTATTTAATAATAACATAGCATAATAAACTAAGAGATTATAAAAACATTTTTAAAATTTGAAACATGTATTTTCTGCTGAGAGAACTAGAGAAAATTAGAAAAACTGAGAGATATGTTAACTTGAACAAAACTAAAACCAGGAACGTTAGTTTTAAACTAATATCTTTTGCTTTACTCTCTTTAATGCAGGAGTGTCAAACTCATTTTCATCGAGGGCCACATCAGCGTAATGGTTGCTCTCAAAGGGCCACATGTAACTGTGAGACAGTATTAATGTAATCAAATGTGCTAATGACAATTGGAACTTTGCAGCTCTCGCAGGCCACATAAAATGATGTGGCGGGCCACATTTGGCCTGCGGGCCTTGAGTTTGACACCT